>JACEVL010000774.1:370887-770887 GCA_020284085.1 Aporrectodea caliginosa
TTTCCTGCTCGATGATTGGCTAGTAGGTGGAGCAGCTGCTAAGGCGGGTTTTGTTGAGGACAGGAAAGCTCGGAAGGCGGAAGATCGAATGATTTGGGGTAGGATAATATACGGAATTCAGAGGGACGTTGATTCCAAGGCCGAGAAGTGTTGCACATGGATCGGTTGGAGAACTCGAGGCGAGTAAACGGCACTGATAGAAGTCACATCGTCGATGTTATAACTTAGAGCAGCCTTCTGATCGTTACAATAATCAAACTCTACATGATGATTAACGTGTTGGCTGATATTTGGTAAGATTACTGATACAGAAGATGAGATACGTTCGTTCATGAAATAGATCTATCACATTTTACAGTTTTAGAGACTATGCAGCCTAATAGTTAATTTAAATTGGATGCTTCTTGAGCTATGATTTACTTCAATAACTTATTTATACATGCGTTTGTCAATTGTATAGTGCTTACTCACTGACATCAGGTGGCAACTGTTGGAACTACTTACTGATAATCCCATTACCTGTTCGTTGGTCATGTAGATTGGCTTGTTCGGTATGACCCACGTAACTGTTTCGTGGCACCCTGGCTCAGTGAGGGAGCCCTCGTATGTGATGTAGTCATCCGTTGGTGGAAGTAAGTCGTTTACAGACAGATGTTTTACACGCACTTGCTGACCTGTGTCACGTGATACAATTAGTGTCGTTTTAGTTAACGAAAACTAAAACGAAAACCTTCGTTAACGAAAACTCAGGGTTATAGTTAACTGAAACTAACACTAAAACGAAAACTTGGTGAAATAACTAAAACTAATAATAACTAAAACTCGCGGAACCGGCCAAAACGATAACTGAAACTAAAACGGTCAAAACTAATAATAACGAAAACATCTAACTAAAACCTAACGAAAACACACAACGAAAACCTAACGTCCTTGAATATTCAATGCTTTTGTACATAGGGGCGAAATTTGGGGAATCACATAAAGCTTAATAAGAAATTTTTACCACACTAATCATTAAAGGAACATTATATCACGTATGATACATGGCATGTTGTCATACTGTAAGAATAATGGTTGCTATTGCCTATTGGGCATTGGCAGTAATTTTATTTACATTGTTGTCGGCTAAATATCAGTGAACGAATAACTGAAACTAAAACTAAAACTAAAACTGAAGAAACTAAAACTACAACGAGGAAGTGTCAGTTTCTATGAACTAAAACTAAAACTAAAACTAAAACTTGGCGAAATAACTAAAACTAATAATAACTAAAACACCTAGCATGCAAAACTAATAATAGATCTAACTAAAACTAAAACTCGAGGCAAAACTAAAACAACACTAGATACAATGCAACCCGCAATTATTATCCTCTCAATCGTCCACTATTAGGCCTAGTAGAATTAGCATTCGTTAGGCCTAACAAAGGTCGATTTTGCGAACACAAAATAAGAATACAACTCACAAGTCACAGCAGTTACACTTTGCTACAGATAGGTCAAGACTAGTCCATCCTGTATGTCGAGTTCGAAAATATCTAGGCTACATCGCTTTGAGCGTAAAGCTGTAGCGTATCTGTTGGCACAACATTCTAATGTTTGCGTATGACATTAGTGATTTGTATCAGGTTCCAACCTTTGTATTTGATCATCTTCAGATATTCAGCCAGACCATTAAACTCACTGTTGGAATTATGGCCGACCTGAAAACAAGCAAAATATATTGCGTCTGTCATCTTAATCTTGTTGTAGAGTAATGAAGCCATGATAACATTCTACGGTGCTAATCAAAAAAACATGCGCAATGTTAGAATACCAATTTATGTCGCAACAGAATGTGCTAACGTACGCGCTTCTAATCGCGTCAAATATGAAAACCTCTGTTGTGCTACTGTAATAATGCCGATAGACAGTAAGACTGGCGCTGTTTTTTAAGCAACCCGGAGTTTGCGAGAGTTCAACAACCAGACCAAAATTTCATTCAAAACCGGGATCAAAACACCGGCCTGTGGTCACATATACATGTGTATGTTACACGGAATGTGTATTTTCAGGGCATATAGGCTATATATACACGGTGAACGGGAAAAAACCGAACCTCTACAAAAAAGAGAAATTAACACCAAAAATATAAACTATTTTATTCCCCACAATAGACTTAACTATATTTTATAATTATGCGCTATACCAGTTAGAAACTGACGTCACCGTGACGTCACTTGTAATAAGAATCCGTTACAAAATGGTACTCCTGCTCACTGAGCTCGCGAGACCGTTGAACTTCTCACAAACGAACCTCCAGATTTCATACCCCTTGCACTTTGGCCTCCAAATAGCCCAGACCTTAATCCGGTGGACTATAAAATCTGGTCTGTGATGCAAGAAAAGGTTTACAAGACAAAGGTTCGCGATGTCGGAGAACTGCGTCCACGCATAATACAGGCATGGGATGAATTTGATCAAGCTGTAATCGATTCAGCAATTAGTCAGTGGCGAGATCGTCTTTGTGCGTGTGTGGAAGCCAAAGGAGGAAATTTTGAACACACATTATAACTAACAAATGATAGTTATCTGATTCATGTCCTATAAACTGAAGTTTCTCCATGTTTCATTAAAATGTACAAATTATTACATAAATTATTGCAGCAATAGGAGAGGTTCGGTTTTTTTCCGTTCACCGTGTATATTGTAGCGTTTTTGGGGTGCCTTCCGTTGATGCTCGCCCGTGTTCCTGGATCCTGGTGGTGTTTGGCCTCCTTGCCTCATGCGGTCGCTTGCCGCCCGTCGCCTTCGTGCCTGGTATCTTCTCCGACTCCGTGTTCATTGCCTCCCTCACCCCTTAGCTAAGTTCGTTTGACCTGGGTGACTCCTTAGCTAAGTTCGGTAGGCTAGGTTCGGGTACAAATAGAACTGAGAAATGAGAGCTGCATCTTACTTTGGGACTAAATGCCATCTGGGGTTTGTTGATGCTGTGTGCAGTCAAGTATTTGATTAACGTTGATAATACATCGTGTCTAAAACCTAGTGACGTGTTGGTGTTGTCTTTGGCGATCGATCGACGGGAGAACGTCTAAGTCCTTCGAAATACTCCGAAGGCCGGACTTGCGCTCCTTCGAGCGACACGCGGAACTGCTGCTCCGTGCAGGTTCAAACACTCTGCCCCTGCTTCCCGGAGAGTCGCAGGAAAGGGGGTTTTCGCCATAATATATATATATATATAAATAGGGTGGTCCAAAAACATAAAAGTGAAGCTAGAGGCCAGGACAAGCCCTACATTTTTTTACACTTGTCATTTGTATTATTCTGGCAAAATTTCAGCTTCCTACTTCAACTGGAAGATGATGCTCAATGACATAAACTTATACCATTGTAATCGTTGTGTAAAAGCAAAATAAATGTGCTACAAATTGTGATTATCTTGGTAACTTTCTTATGGAATTATGCAGTTATGTTCTCTTACTAACTTTTTATATCTATGACTCAATGCACAGTTCTTATTACAGGTCCTGCTATCTACTTCCTGTTCATTTACAGATATTTTGTTGAATTTTCTTTTCTTTGATATTTGTACAAAAAGTACTGTTAACGCAACACGTCACGAAAGTCCAGAATTCATATCTTTGATTACATTTCAACGGCATTCTGCAGCATTTCATAAATACATACAAAAATATATATGCATATATACATATATACATACATACATACATACAAACATACATACATACATAGAACGCTAAAAATGAACATGCTGATTCCGTAATAGGCGAATCTATACCAGATTGTCCCTTGGTGGTTAACAGGGTAGGTAAAATGCTTTCTGAGATTATTTAAATCAACGACTTAGACCGCCTGCCAGTGCTGGTTTCTGGAGGTGACAAGGATAACCTGCTAGGAATTCTAAAGTTGGCCTTTGGAAGAGGACTTAATTAAGCCAAGGCTATTAATGATCTGCTGGAGGCATTGAAATTGACTAAAAACGTTCAAGTCATGAGCTTTGACAGTACTTCTGTGAACACTGGTCGTATGAATGGAGCATGAGTTCTTCTGGAAAATATGATTGGTCGAGAGCTCCTGTGATTGGCTTGCTGTCACCATATCATGGAAGCGATCTTAGCCAAGGTCTTCACTTTTGTGTGCCTTTAAGTTACCTACACACAGCCAACCAATATTCAAGAGTTTTAAGGCTGCTTTGGAAATGTGGCATATGACAAATTGCAGAGACTGCAGCCAAATGCTGAAACAGAAAATTTCCATGAATCCACCATCACCTTCCTCAACAATATGGCTGGAAGGAAATGGCAGAAAATGAAGATTGTGCAGAATGTCCAATGAGTCCAGTGAACGGATTGTGAGAGGCAGGACAAACAGACTTCATGAGGGAGCAAGCCTCAGAAATTTTGCTACAAAGTGCAAAGCTACTCCAGTCCCTAAAGTAGGTGTTTCATTTCTCCCCTTCCACCAGACGAGTGGAGTGAGAACGCAGACTATCAACACTGAACGTGGAAAAAATGGATTAGAGCATTGCCGAACACGGTGTCAAGTTCTTTGGAGAATTGAACAGGCCTCCTCCAGATGATGAGGAAAGTTGTTGCCTCAACAACTTGCAGTTCCTCCTGCAACTTTTTGAGGCAAACAGAACGGCTGATCCCACTGATACTACGAAGAATTCTTCTATAGATGCAGTGCTGAAGATTTGAAGTTCTGCGACACATACATGTACTTCTTGGGACATCATTTGAGAGTTGTTGATTGTTTATGTTTCCTTGCAGCAAATAATATTGCTAACGTGACATAACTACTGTGTTTGTGTACATTGGTAAATTAATAATCTTATCATAATTTAAGATTTCAAGACGTTATGCGTATTTGTAACCTATCGCACTGTTAGTTCTATATGGTAAAGGGGAAGGGTCTGTGAGCACTGTCTTCCAGTGGGAGTAGGAAGCTGAAATTTTGCCAGAATGGTACCATTAACAGGTGTAAAAAACTGAGGGGGTGTCTTGAACTCTAGCTTGAACTTCATGTTTTACCATGGGACCATGGACCACCCTAATATATATATATGTATATATATATATATATATATATATATATATATATATAGTAGCGTGTTAGTCTAAGGAGTAATTGCTTAAGAGTCCCGGCTTTAGATTAAACAATATTTATTATCTATTTACACAGAAAATTATGCCTAACATCAGAACATGCATGGCAGAACATCCACGAACGTCAAAACGTAGCACAAAGTACAAAACGTCAGTCCAAACGAAACAGCTGGTTAAGCAAAACCTCTAACGCCGAATTCCAAAATATACAAGAGTCATCCCAGAAGGACACCAAAATAAAGAAGCAGCTGCATGCACGACAGACTGGCGCTAAGAACAGGATCCCAAATCCAGTCTGAGCTATATATGCTACGAGGCCGTATTTATAGTATACGTTCTGGCGCCAAAAGCATTAGGCATGCGACCATCCATCCTAGAACCACGTGCTATGTCCTCACGCCTACATGTTACTATATACACTGTGTCCGGAAAAATTCCGACCCCCTGAGATACGAATGAGAGAACTAGTAAATTGTCATCAATTTTTAAAATTCCAAAAACAATTTAATCCTGAAATATTAGTGAACTATAATTTATGTTCAAAATGTCCGCCATTGGCTTCAACACAAGCTACGAGACGCACACGCCACTGACTAACGGCAGCATCGACGACCAGTTGATCAAATTCATCCCAAGCATTAACAATTCGCTCACGGAGTTCTTCAATGTTTCTGACCTTTGTCTTGTATACCTTCTCCTGCATTATTCCCCAAATTTTATAATCAACAGGATTTAAGTCCGGACTGTTTGGAGGCCAAAGATTTGGAGGTATAAAATCTGGAGTCTCCTTTATCAGCAGTTCGACAGTTTCACGTGCTCGGTGAGCTGGAGCACCATCTTGTTGAAATGTGTAGTAATCTGAATATTGCCTGATATCAGGTAATAATTTTTCCAACAACAAAGAATCTCGATAGTAAGCTCCATTTATTTTAACGCCAGGTTCTATGAAATGTATGTCTGTTTTACCAAGAGCAGATACACCAACTGAAACCATTACTGACTGGCTGAATGTTGGGCGAGTACTAAGCAAACGATTAGCTGGGATGTTTTTCTTCCGAGTTCCGGTGGCAACGTACAGACGATCATTTTGACTGTTCTTTGGTGTGGCGATGGTAAACAACTTTTCGTCTGTAAACCAAATAAAGTTTACCATTTCATCAGGATAGCGATCTAACAAAATCCTTGAACGCTCGAGCCGTGCTTCCTTGTTGGCTTCTGTTAATTCAGTCGCTCGTCTTTTCTTTAAACACTTTAGATGAAGGTCATTTTTGACAATTTCGTGCACTGAAGTTTTTGAAATTCCAGTCTCTCGAGCGATTTCTCTTAGCGTTAGATGTGATTGAGGTCGATCTTCTTGACTTAAAACGAGATCCTCAACTTTTTCGATATTTTCAGTTGTCCGTGCAACTCTCGGTCTACCGCTACCCTTGCGACGCTTACACGATTCGGTTAGATCAATTTTTCGTATAAGGTACTTTAGTCCACCTAATGTCCAACCCTTGTTCGGAAATTTTTTCAGAAACTTCTTGGCTCCATATTTCTTGTTTTGGCGTAAAAATTTTATAACAATTTTGTCTTCCTCGCTAAACGCCATTTTCTTGCAACTTTGTTTACAAAATATAAAACTCAAATACGTCACTATGACGTAAGTTTAAACGGGGCCGTTAATACATTACAAAGAATTTCGTTTGTAAGTATGTCAAGATGAAAATGCTTTTGTATTTTTTTAAATCGATTATTATCTACTATAGTTTTTTAACCACATCTGTGGGGGTCGGAATTTTTCCGGACACAGTGTATATTATAAATAATATAGATATATATATATATGTTAAGGTAAAATTTCACAGTCGAAGAATTAATGTTAACGCCAATATAGTACAAATGACACAACAAATATTAACAGCAAAATAGCAATCGCTATTACTTTCCACACGGGTAGCAAAAATGCTCTATCAGCAGACCACTAATACAGACCTATTGTTGGATATCTTGTGACTAAAGAAGCTCACGAAACAATGGCCAGAGCGGATGCTAAATGGATCTTTGAAAGCGTGCATGGTGTTTTCCTATGAACAGCGATCTGATGGGACCTACAGTAAAGCGAGTTGCAGACTTTACCTTAGCGGGTCTTTTGACTTGAAAGGTTTGTGTTGTATTAAAAAATCTCCTTGTAAAAGTATTTGTGGTGATTGTATTGCTGCACCAACATACAGTCCATCGTCCGCTTAGACATCTCTTTTTTAAAATGAGGCCTGTGGCAACGTGAGGCCCCCTAAGATTAATGCTGACTCCCTTCGTCTTCAATTTCCAAATATGCACTTCTCTTCTTCTGTCCGTGATCTTGGATTCATTCTCGATCCTGTCCTCTTTCTGTCTGATCATGTCAATAGTGTCTCTCGTTCCTGCTTCTATTACCTATGCCAACTCTGTGCCATCCGCCAATCACTCCCACTCCCCGCTATCACGACTTTGGTCCATGCATTGATCTGTTCCAGGATTGATTATGGCAATGCGGTCTACATCAGCCTTTCCTCTAAAAATACATCTAAGCTTCATGCCATCCTAAACGCTTCTGCCCGCCTCATAGGGGCATTGCAAAGTTTGACCATATCTCCTATTTTATCCGTGACTCCCTTCACTGGCTCCCCATCCGCTAGCGCATCCAATTCAAGGTCTGCTCCCTCATGCGAAGCTGTCTTGCTGGCTCTGCTCCTCACTATTTTAGGGCTTAATATATTGTACCCCAGTATCTTCCCTGCACAGTCGTTCCTCCCTTCGGTCCTCGGCCCGTGGTTACTTGGTTGTCCCGCGGGTGCGTACTTCTACGGCCCAGTCTAGAAGTTTCGCTACCGTATTGTTGGTCCCAATAGCTGGAACCGGTTACCTCATTCCCTCAGGGCATACCTTTTCTCTATTTCTTTTGACCAGTTCCGCCAGCTGGGGTCGGGAGCGCCTCTGTTCTTGAGTGGCTCTGTATAAATCCTCGACTACGATTACGATTACGATTACACGGCTTCGTTGGCTTATGCGTAAATCCGACATTAGGCTAAGTGAACGCCTAAGAACAGAGTCCTGAGAAAGGCCGCAAGTGAGTGTTAAGAAGTTGCGGGACCAAGAGATTCAAAAGTGAGTGGCGAGCGATCAGATACGAAAATCTATTTGATAGTGGAATGCAAACCTATTGTTGGATATCTTGTAACTCAAGAAGCTCACGAAAGCATCAGTCAGAGCGGATGATAAACGGATCTTTGATAGCGTGCATCGTGTTTTCCTATGGACTGCAGCGCTCGTCTGAAGGGATCTACGGTAAAGTGAGTTTACTGATATTAGGTTTGTAAGGTAAAGGGCTTATGGCCTTGTACGCCAGGTTTCAAACAATGTTGCAATTTTCCCTGAAACGTGTACTATTGAAAGGCAAATGTGAGCGACACCAAAATGTTTCAAGTTGGTTGCATCGATATCCAGCTTAATAATGTTTCCGACTGAAATCAATCGAGGCTTCGGGTTATGACAGATAATCGTTTTGGATTTAGGAAATTAGGATGAGTGCTTATCAAGCAGTTCGGTTAAAGTAGAATCGAGTTGTGAGAGAACGCATCCGACGCCATCTATATATGTGGGAATCCACTCGCAGTTTCTGCATATCCGCATGTTCTATTGTCTCTTAATGAAGTCATCGCCTCTTTTAGTTGTTTTATGGGTTTATAAATACGGGTTCTAAAGTGACCTAGACGCATGCAGTAATGCTGACATGCCAAAGACTGATCATCTTCTCCTCAGATTAAGAATTCATACAACACATTTTGTCATCAATGAGACTATGACGGTCTTCTCTCGTTACCGTACTAGTCAACAGAGGAATTTCCATCGCAGGATCACAGCTGCTGCTGATTGGTTACTTCAAAGTTGACTTCTTAATTTATCTAAATTATACTAGTAGCCCTATATGCTTGGTTTTTGTTTTGTGCTACTGTTAATGCAAACATTGTGCCTAAACATTGCGCTAAATATAGTAGCAGACGTTAGAGTGACATCAACGCCCGATAGCGCATTGAATAACATCTGGCGTAGAGAGCGAGAGGTACCGAGTTCGATCCCGTAGGCGGACGTGCTTTGTGTTTGCAGGCTGTCTGTTCTGTTAGTAGTTAAGATTTATGTCTTCTGTCATTTGCGTTCTTGTGAATTGTTTCAATTGCATAACTGTAAACTGTACCGGTTGCGATGTGTCAACCGGATTGTTTCAATAAAGGAATTATTATTATTATTATTATGATTATTATTAGGCCTATTATCATTAGGCCTATTATTATTATTATTATTATTATTATTATTATTATTATTATTATTATTATTATTATTATTATTATTATTATTATTATTATTATTATTATTATTATTATTATTATTATTATTATTATTATTATTATTATTATTATTATTATTATTATTATTATTATAGACGACCGAAAATCCGTCACATCAACAATGCAAAAAACATTGGAGTGCCACACAGATAATTTCACGCAATATCATGTGGTTTATGCGTGATATTTTAAAGAAAGAGATGGCAGCATAAATATGCATGAGCTAATGCAGTCACCCACTGGGGTGGGGGATGGGGTGGTGAGGAGACGACATGCAGTTAGTCCTGACCTGAGATTGGAGCTTAGCCGAAGCCCATTAATTCTTATTATCGTGACCACGTGACCTGAAATCTGCGCTTAGTGGATTCATTTGCATCGATTTCATTCACAATGGAGCCAGAAAAGAAATCACGGAAACGCCTTCAGACTTCGGCGGCGGCGGTCCATACGAAGATGGAGGAATCCCTCTTCCTCACTCCATCCATCCATCCATCCATCCATCCATCCTTCTCCTCCTTCGGCCTCCTTCTCCTCCTCCTCCTCCTCCTCCTCCTCCTCCTCCTCCTCCTCGTCCATCCGTTCGTCTGTTTGTCTGGCTGTCTACTTTCTCGGGACCACCAGTGATGTAGTCGAGTCCACCTTAGCCGAGTCCGAGTCGAGTCCGAGTCCACGTAAGCCGAGTCCGAGTCGAGTCCGAGTCCAGAGTTGCTCGAGTCCGAGTCCGAGTCACAAAGGATCGAGTCCAAGTCCGAGTCCGAGTCCTTAATCAACACCAAAATTCACTGAAACATGCAATTTAATGGCATAGAAAAATAGCAGCACATTTATGCTGGAAGAATTATTATTATTATTATTATTATTATTATTATTATTATTATTATTATTATTATTATTGTTATTATTATTATTATTATTATTATTATTATTATTATTATTATTATTATTATTATTATTATTATTATTATTATTATTATTATTATTATTTTACACTGCCATTTACAACGCGCCTAAACAAAAGAATCTTGCACAAAAGCGCGTAATAGGAAAGTCTGACTTACTTGACTTATGGCCTTGGCGATGCTCCCGCACGCATAAGTCGCTCGCTTATGGAAGACCTCCAGAAGCGAGAGGCTTATGCGTGCGGGAGAACAGGAAAGTCTAATCATACTAAATCTTAAACTAATAAAGTCTTAAGATTACTTTTGAAGAGCGATAGTGTAAAGTAATGTAGCTTGTCCGCTGCAACTTTTGGCTTTGGGACCTCAGCCATAATTTTAATTACAAGAATAATAATTGAAGAATTAGCCTGCGCTTTGAAAAACTGATTTCTAAACAATGAGATTAGACTAAGATATTTTAATACTGCTTTGCTGCCAACACATATGTTTCTAGATAAGCCTACATGCTAGGCCTACGGCTCCTAAGGTTCGTGCGCAGAGGGCTGCAAAATCGCTTAATGTTCGATTGCCATTCGGCTGGCCCTGCTGCGCGAATGGGGTATTCCGTTAGGTCAAAAGCGCTATAAACGGGTCAAATCTCCCTTCGATGGCCTTGATCTTCAGGCGCTTTATTCTGCCTAGCCATTACTTGGGAGGGGGGGTATCGCGGTGAAGAATTTTTCCAGCGGCTGCAAACTCCAGATATTCTGCCAAACGGGCCTCTTGGGCGCGTCTGATACACTCATTAACTCCGATGAGTGCAGGAGCCGAAGAATATCGTCTCTGGCAGGGTGGGGTATGATCACCCGATTCCCTTTACACGCCAACCCTCCACCTACGGCGAGCTCTTTGATATCTAATGCGCTCTTTAGTTTAGAATACCTAGCTTGGACTCGTAAGTAAGGAAGTATACAAGTCGTTTTTCATCGTAAGACAAAATTGTGACTCGGAAACCGAGTCACCGAGTCAAATTCGAGTCCAGGGCCTTCGAGTCCGAGTCCAAGTCCGAGTCATAACAAGCCAAGTCCGAGTCCGAGTCCGAGTCCACAAAAATCGGACTCGAGTCGGACTCGAGTCCTAGGCCGGACTCGAGTACTACATCACTGGGGACCACATAGCCTATCTGTAATGGAATTTGTCCAGTTGATGACAGGAGCAGTAGGACGAAGCAGGCAGTTGGAAGAACATCGAATTAGTTGATCGGACATCGACAGAGACTGAGAGTGGCACAGAGACGGAGTCAAGGAGAAAAGAAGGCAAACAGACGGAAAGAAGGTGAGAAAATCAGAGAGAAAACTGGATAAAGTGATCCAGGTGGAAAAAGAGATAAACCTGCACGTTAACTTACAGAGACAGACAGACAGACAGAGACAGAGGCAAAGAGACAGAGACGCAAAGAGAGACACAGACAGCAAGAGAGTTTGATGGTGGCAGAGGATTCCACTGTCACAGACAGAAAGACACAGAAACAACGAGAATGGTGGAAGAAAAGAGAGAGGAAGAAGGTGAGAGAATTAGGTATACTAGGATCAACATACATAGGCCTACTATATATAAACTTACATACTTACATACAGAGGGCTATTAGTATTCCTTGCACTTAAGTATTCATAGATAATTATTCATTTGATAGTTCTTTTAGTTCTTCGATAGTATAGACCTTTCATAATTAACTTATTTTTATTTATTTAAAATATTTGTTTTCAACATAATTTATATTCTGCTACCGACGTAAGAATTTGGAAAGGAAATGATCGAGGCGCTGGAATCAGAATCTTACAGATGTAGGCGTGTACGAGTATAGACATAATATGAACTGCCTGTATGATTTCAAAGGTAGAACGCGATGAGACGGTTCTCTTCCGTTGACCGATTCTTTCTAAGGACAGACGTCGTCAGATTTTCTGCTGTGTAGATAGGATAAAACGGCGAAATTGAATCAGTTCGACTGGTCCTGATCAGTTTAGGTTCAAAGAGACATGCGAATTGAGTTTAGCATCTCCGTAGAACAGAAAACGACGACGACGACGACGACGACGACGACGACGACGACGAAGAGGCAACATAAATAAACCACGATCTCTAAAGAGTCGACCGTTCCCGATGTTCCTACAGAAACTGAAGAACGGATTTTAAGCTTAATGATTATATTGCAAGAGAACCGCATTTCTTCAGAGACCCTCTGGAGAAATTTCTGGTAGTCTTTATCCCAACCTGTCTGCCTGCCTGCCTGCCTGCCTGCCTGCCTGCCTGCATGCCTGCCTGCCTGCCTGCCTGCCTGCCTGCATGCATGCATGCCTGCCTGCCTGCCTGCCTGCATGCCTGCCTGCCTGCCTGCCTGCCTGCCTGCATGCCTGCATGCCTGCCTGCATGCCTGTATGCATGCCTGCCTGCCTGCCTGCCTGCCTGCCTGCCTGCCTGCCTGCCTGCCTGCCTGCCTGCCTGCCTGCCTGCCTGCCTGCTGCATGCCTGCCTGCCTGCCTGCATGCCTGCCTGCCTGCCTGCCTGCCTGCCTGCTGCCTGCCTGCCTGCCTGCCTGCATGTCTGCCTGCCTGCCTGCCTGCCTGCATGCATGCATGCCTGCCTGCATGCCTGTATGCATGTCTGCCTGCCTGCCTGCCTGCCTGCCTGCCTGCCTGCCTGCATGCCTGCCTGCCTGCCTGCCTGCCTGCTGCCTGCCTGCCTGCCTGCCTGCCTGCCTGCATGCCTGCATGCCTCTTGCCTGAATCGACTGCCTCTGCATCACTCTCTCTCTCTCTCTCTCTCTCTCTCTCTCTCTCTCTCTCTCTCTCTCTCTCTCTCTCTCTCTCTCTCTCTCTCTCTCTCTCTCTCTCTCTCTCTCTCTCTCTCTCTCTCTCTCTCTCTCTCTCTCTCTCTCTCTCCTGCTCAGTCGCTTATGCCATTTCGTTCTCAACTTAAGACTTGCCTCTCTAAAATTGCGTATCCACCATAATTATATTAGCTTGCTCTCTGTCTAACGGACTGACCTTCTGGCTGTTCACCTTATTATAACTTGGATTTGATGTGCCTTAATAATAATAATAATAATAATAATAATAATAATAATAATAATAATAATAATAATAATAATAATAATAATAATAATAATAATAATAATAATGATGATGATGATGATGATGATGATGATGATGATGATGATGATGATGATGATAATAATAATAATAATAATAATAATAATAATAATAATAATAATAATAATAATAATATAATTTTAATTATCAGTACTTTATTACGCCCGAAGGCAGAGACAAATTATGGTGACCGTTAGTGGCCGTTTCTCTAGATTTGGATTTACACAACAATGCAAAGGTATTCTTACCTGTGCCAGTAGACTGACACTTGCTAGTCCGTTGCTGGATGAGATTGCTTGTGTCAGGTTACCGTATAGTTCTGTATTGTAGCCCAAAATGTGTATCTGCAATGAGCGACAACACAGCTCATAGACAAAGCCCATTCATACAGCTCAGCGATGGAAGGACGGACGAGTTGTGACGGAATTAATGACCTGATGAATAGTCGGCGGGCAAGACGGCGAATAAACTGGCGAAGGGCGCGAAATGACGCAAAGAGTGGGGGTGGGGAGGTGTGTGGCGCGCCGTTTAACAAGGTGCGCGCAATCGACCAGAAGATGGGACAGAGATTAGGGGCCGTCCATAAATGACGTCACGCACCTAGGGGGAGGGGGTCGGAAATTTGTGACGATGTGTGACATGGGGTGGGGTGGAGAAGTGTGACGTCACATCAGGTCTGTGTAATTAAATTTAACAAATAACAACAATTTAATTTTAATAATAACAGCACTGATTTTGAGTAATTTTTTAATTTTTTTTGATTATTTTAACGTATACGGGCACCATTATTAATAATTTTCTAATTATTTAAATATTTGGTCACCGTTAGATTTTAAAATATTCATGCTCTCCCTATTTATTCCACGATGGAGCATTTTGCTTCGCCATGGAAATGTGGTTTTAGGGGGTCAGAGCTTTGTGACGTAATTTTTCAGGGGTGTAACTTTTTGTGACGAAGTGTGACGAGGGGGAAGGGGGTCAAAATCGGCCAAAATTGCGTAACGTCATTTATGGACGGCCCCTTATAAGCTAGCTATCGGAACAAATTCAGCTAAGAAAAAGGACAAGGATGGGCAGAAGAAGATAATGGATAAAAAGAACTAGAGTAACAGGAAGAGAGGTATAACAAGATGAAGAAGATGGTAGGCCCTAGGAGGAGGAGGAGTTGATGGAAAAAGAAGAGGGAGAGTTAACAACACAGAAAGAAGAGAAAACGACACTGAGAAGAAGAAAACGAGGAAAGTGAAGGTGGAGGAGGAGGAGGGAGGGAGGGAGGGAGGGAGGGAGGGAGGAGGGAGGGAGGAGGGAGGAGGAGGAGGGAGGGAGGGAGGAGGGAGAAGAAGCGCAGAAGAATAGAGCTCATACTATGCCGTCTGAAATCGGTGGCGTCGGTGGGCCTACATCATGTGTACTGTAGGCCCAAGCATTATGATGCAGTAGTAGGAAACTGCCTCAGTCGATCAGAATGATGCAGGGATTCGTACAACATGCATCCATTCGCTGGTTTCCTTGTGTATGTGTGTGCATACGTGTAGACATTGCATCTATCTATCTATGTATATATATCGTGTGATCTACGACGTAACAGTGATCGCGTAGACCAGATTCTTGATCGGACCTTTGTATTCGTCGGTTTCTGCTTCTTCTTCTTCTTCTTCTTCCTCTTTGACCGGTGCTGCATCCCTAACCGACTGTAATCCGCTTTTCCACCCACCCACCCACCCACCCAATCAGTTCCTCCCTCCGTCCCATGCACTCCATCCTCCTCCTTCTTCATACATTCATTCGTGCCTGCCTCCTCCTCCTCCCTCATTCATTCACCCGTGCCTTCCTCCTCCTCCTCCTCCTCCTCCTTCTCCTTCTCCTCCTCCTCCTTCTCCCTCATTCATTCATTCATTGCCTTCCTCCTCCTCCTCCTCCTCCTCCTCTTTCTCCCCTTCTCCTCCTCCTCTCGTTCCCCTCATTCCTCCTTCTCCTTCCTCCTCCTCCTCATCCTCCTCCTCCTCCCTCATTCATTCATTCGTGCCTTCCTCCTCCTCCTCCTCCTTCTCCTTCTCCTCCTCCTCCTTCTCCCTCATTCATTCATTCCTCCTTTCCTCCTCCTCCTCCTCCTTCTCCTTCTCCTCCTCCTCCTCCTCCTCCCTCATTCATTCATTCATTCATTCCTTCCTCCTCCCTCATTCATTCATTCGTACCTTCCTCCTCCTCCTCCTCCTTCTTCCTCCTCCTCCTCCTCCTCCTCCTCCTCCCTCCTCCTCCTCCTCCTCCCCTCCTCCTCCTCCTCTTCCTCCTCCTCCTCCTCCTCCCTCTCCTCCTCCTCCCTCCTCTTCCTCCTCCTCCTCTTCTCCTCCTCCTCCTCCTCCTCTTCCTCCTCCTCCTCCTCTTCCTCCTCCTCCTCCTCTTCCTCCTCCTCCTCCTTCTCCTCCTCTCTCCTCCTCCTCTTCCTCCTCCTCCCTTCCTCCTCCTCCTCCTCCTCCTCCTCCTCCTCCTCCTCCTCCTCCTCCTCTTCCTCCTCCTCCTCCTCCTCTTCCTCCTCCTCCTCCTCCTCCTCCCTCCTCCTCCTCCCTCTTCCTCCTCCTCCTCCTCCTCCTCCTCCTCCTCCTCCTCCTCCCTCCTCCTCTTCCTCCTCCTCCTCCTCCTCCTCCTCCTCTCCTCCTTCCTCCTCCTCCTCCTCTCGTCCTCCTCCTCCTCCTCTCCTCCTCCTCCTCTTCCTCCTCCTCCTCCTTCTCCTCCTCCTCCTCCTCTTCCTCCTCCTCCTCCTCCTGCTTCCCTCGTCGGGACTCGGTTTCTCTTTTCGTAATTATCAGTCGATGCGAAGTCGCATTAGGTCCGTTCGGATCCATTCGTAATGGCCATCCGTCGCCAACAAATCAACGCCGCAGATTCCCATCAGTCCAGTCTCCTCAGCCTACAGACGGACGGACACAACTGACCACAACTGACCGCAACTGACCGACCGACCCACAGACACCGTGAAACAGCCCGACTCTCGAAATAAGTGATAGATCCCAAGGTCTCCGCTCTAATTCTGCATTAAGTAGATGCAGGCTGATGACTGCTGTGAGAAAGAAGTCTATGGCGCCTTCTCTAGCCTACAGTATACGAATGATTGCAGTCTGAACTAGAACATGTGAGGAACTTAGTTGCTATGAAATCGAAAGAGGATTGGACAGAGCAACAGGCAGCATTGAGTTTAGTGATAATCAAGAAACGTCAAGGAAAGTTACATGCAATTGATCGACCTTCGATATAATAATATAAGCGCTCGATTTACAGCGCAGCGTTGACCGAGAACACGCAGTGTTTCGATTTTCCTTTACCATAATTATGACAGTTCATACAAAACAGTAAATTAACTTGCTAACATTAATTCTCTTGTGCGCATGAATCCACAAATAGCCATCGCTAGCAATAATCTCAGTACATTTACAACCGCCCTAGATATGTTTGAATCTATCGCGTCAGCAGACAAATCTAGACAAGGATACGACTCATACGAGTTACCACCAATACCGTAGGACGCCTTCCAACCAGTCACAAACAGGCGACAACCGGATCGTCGCTATTAAGGACAATTGCGGTACATAGGGCCATACATACGAGCGCACCAGGACCGATTTAACTTGTTTAAAACGCGATGTCTTTGGAAAAGATTGAGCTAACTGTTGACGGTTTATCTCTAATATGATTCTTACGAAGAGCAGTTCGTACTAATAAACACTATTCTGACAACTGACAACCTTTTTATTTCCAGAAGCACAATGCATATAACAATTAACAACAATTATAACTTGACTAATACATATCGGCTAGGGAACAGAGGAGACCTAAAAGGGGCACAAGCCCTGCTTAATTAGGGTCACCCTTTTTAACAATAATCAATTATGGCTGGTTAGCCAGTTGAAAGAAAGAAAGGTTCAACTCAATAATGTTCTTAAATAATAACATTGCAATTTACTAAGAAGATCAATATGTAAGAAAGAAAGGTTCAACTCAATAATGTTCTTAACTAAATAATAACATTGCAATTTACTAAGAAGATCAATATGTAAACAATTCGATGAAACAGTGTTTAATGAAGTATGGTTAATCCTTCAAGTAACTACTCCACAGCTTCTTAAATTGGGTGCAGGCTCTATGTGGGTATATTCCGAATACTCATTGGTACTGCATTCCAAATTTTTGGACCATTACAACAAATAGAAAATCGACGATAATTAGTGCGTGCCATATAAACCACCAGAAGAAGACCTTGTACAATGACCATGCATCTCTACTACCTTAGTAAAATAGCTTGAAAATGATTCAGGCAGCAAGTTATTGACAAATTTATACATGAAATTCTCAGAACTCCTATGGAACAAAATGCACCAGACTTGAATCTATGGCACTCTGATACAGATTCAGTCAATTCCAGAAGGCAAAACAATGGAACAAAGGCCTACCCTATGCCCAGAAAATAGGAACTTTAGCCAAACTCGATTTTTTTCTTAGGCATTTACTATTAATCAGTTTAATAGCTAATAAACGGCCCCTTTAAACTGGCGTCATATTATTGCATAATTTTCCCTAACTATAACTGGAGCTCAATGAACTGTTTTGCCTCAACTAGGCCTACCTTAAGTTAAACACAACAATAGAAAAACATTCTCTTTCATTAAAACACGCTGAATAGCCAAAAAGCAGTCATTGCATAATTATTATACTTACTGAAGCGCAAGCTTACGATTGTCATGGCTAATTAATTGCTCTGATGGACGGACGGATAGAAAGCGTTGGTGTATATGTTAGAGCTTAGAATTAGCGTATGCTGCAAAACGAATGTCAGAGTCAGACGCATGGTGCTTTGTAGATATTATATTTAATTAATTTAAGAGAAGAATATATTTACTCACGGGCTGAAGACGTCATCGGTGAAACTGTGTCTTGTTTAGTAGTCGTAATATTTCGGGAAATGAAAGTACGCTTATAATGATGGTTCGAGACAACTAGCAATATCTAGCGTTGTTGTTCTTGTGACTAGTAGGCTATCTTTGTTTTGTCGATATAGATAGAGAACAAATTTCTTAACCCCTTGAATGCCCTAACTATTATGTGCCAATGTAACCAGGATTTCATTTTGGGGCCTACGCGAGGGTCAGGCACGCAGTTGGCGAGGTACTATCTAAATCCAGATGTACTTCAACAGTCAGGCTGTTATGTAACCGTGTGATTCAACTACGCAAAGAGACTGAGACAAGTCTAATCTCGTTAGGCTAATCAGTGAATCAAATACATAGTCTATGTCTAGTATTGTTTTCATGCCAATATTAGGCAAAGGCCTGTGTCTTTCTGCAGTGTGCACTTAGAAAGCGCCTTTCCCTGCACGCGGTAACGTATTATTGTGGTTTACACTTCGCTGCATTACTCTGGCAATCCGTGTTCACATTGATTTCAGATCCATGAAACTGTAGATAAGAACAGTTTAAATTATTTTGTGCTATGTAAGACTTAGTGTTTCGATTGGGGAAAATTACCTCGGCTGGAAAGTATTTGCCGCTGATGGTGTGTTCAGAGCCAGTAGCATCCGTTGAGCCAAAGTGGATCGATAGTTCGGCGACACGGTAATGATATGATAGAGGACCTCCGCTGATGTTGACGTAGTGAGTGCTAGATTCATCGACGAGCAGCTTTATGACGTGGCCCGTATTCACCAGTACTCCACTGACCTACACACACACACACACACACAAAACAAGACCACGATTACGACTGATAGAACCTAACTGTACGAAATGCTTATCCAACCCACGTGCAACTGAGCCATTCTTAAATTATTCTGAATATCTAGCAACAGGACAGCAAACAGCCTGTTCGATTACCTATACGAACCAAATCCTGCATTAAAGAATCCACATGAATGAAGTTAAATCTAATAGGCCTGTTGCATGCATGCAGTCAATTAAATCCAACATGGCACAACTAATCCCACGTATGAAACTGAAAAGTAGTAAGCCGCGCTTTCTAATAGACCCCCTCTCTATAATTGGCCTATATTATAAAGTTATAGTTATATTGTTGAAGCTGTGTTACTTCGTCAGCCGTAAAATCACCGGATAATGGGTTTTATGAAACCTAACTGTGTAGAAATGGATTTCCTGTTGTGTGGAAGAGAAGATAGCCAGAGAAGGAGACACGTCGCCAAAACTTATTACGACCTTCTACCAAACGCAACACGTCGAGTGCTTTAAATTATGCAAACAATTATCAGTGAATATAGTTAACAATATTAATGACGGTAGGCCTATACGTACGTACATGTATGTATGTATCTGGGCTTTATATAGCGTCTTTCAAGAACCTCTAAAAAGTTCTGAAGACGATTTGATACTAATGCTTTCATGACATCGTGATAACAACACCCGTAACTGTTTCAATGAAAACACTAGAGGTGATGATGATGATGATGCCTGTTATAATCCAAAAGATAAAGCCCAGAGCAAGTGGAAAAACCCGAGGCATCAAGGATCCCTGATCAGGATTTAGGGAAAATTGCTATAAGGAGCAGGTAATTTGTCTGATGGGCCAGGCCTCATTTTCGGGTGTGTAGGAAAGGTGCCTTTGAATGCAACCAAGTTATAGCGTTGGACACATATAGACAGGCGCTGGAAAAGAAATGAGGTCTCACGTCTGTCGCCACCAAGGAATGATATACGACGGCCTAGTTCACTAATGAAGTCCAGAGCCGAAGGATTGAACGGGCCCAAAGTCTCAATGGCCACAGACTGAAACAGATGAGATGTAGGAAGCCCCTGGTACTTCTGAATCTTACGGTTGGCCGCCTGCACTGAAGCGGGTCCGACCGAGGCGGCTCCGATGTAAGAGGCCGCACAGGTATGGACGACCGTTGCGTCCAAAGCCAGGTACTTCGCCCCAGCCCACGGTATGAAGGTGGCTCCGTCAGGTATTTTGCCATCCGATCGAAACAGGCCTGCTGGTTCTTGGTACTGGGGACATCCGCCTTGAGTAGGGCGCGCCATAATATGGCGCACCCTGCTCAGAAGTACCTGCACAGAAGTACCATGCATTATATTATAATGTCATTGATGGTATGGTGACGTAGAGAGCGCCCAGATGCCCTCCTACACACAAAGCCGAGATGACCTTCCGAACCGACCAAGTCGCCATTGGCACCTATGGGGGTACACAAGGCCAAGCCAAGGCGGAGGCCAACCGCCACCCGGACTGCCTCATTGTCGAAGGCCAGGCCACAGGCGGCAACCGGGAGCGCCATCATCCAGTCCGCCGAATGTGGGCTGCTTATCGTGGCGAGTCTGGCCCGATCCACCAGCCCAACAGCGCTACGGCCAATGTCGGTCCTATCTCTCTCAATTAATGGCCGGTCCCAGACGCTCTGTCTGACCAGTAGGGGGCACATTGTGGTTGGCAAGGTGTCCCGTCGTGCACTCAGTAACTCCGTCATAAACTGATCCGGCTTCGCAGCGCAAGCCGCGAGACTGGCTGCCTGGAGCCCGAGAGTCGATGAAGCTGAAGCCAAGTAGGCGGATGAAGCCAGCGAAACGACTCTACGTAAGCCGAGGCCACCATCTCTGATAGGAAGCGCGGCTTGCAACCACTGGATGTCATTCAGGGTGCATTTTACAATTGACTCAAGGCCCGATCGCATCAGCCCGTCCAGCGTCCAGAGGGCAGGATGGTCAGAACAAGGGGAGCAACGGAGGAGGTAACTCAGTTTCGACGCGCCAAACGATGAACGAAGCAAAATCAAAGCGGTCTACGATGGTAACTGGCGAAGTCTCTCCAGAGCCTGGTGAAGCGTGTCACAAGGCCCCATCCAGCGCTCCACCTGTGAAAAGCGGGGACACCAGTGATGTCAACATATCAGCCTCGACTCGGTTATATTCAGACAAGAATGGCGGCAAAACAAGGTTGGTATCCGGCAGAAAGACCTCACATTTGCTGGAATTGAGATGGAGACCCAGAGTTGGAATAAGCCCCGCTACCGTCAACACGTCCATGGTCACATTATCAATATTATTATTTTTTTTGTTGCCCTGAGGTTCTTCATTCCCCAGGGACTTAGCGATTACTATTAATGCGTGATTAATGTCTGGAGGGTCAGGCCTCGTCTTCAGGGTTTGAAGAAAAGGTACCCTTAAAAGCGACCAGGTTATGCTGTTGCATACTGATCGACAGGCGCTGAAAAAGAAAGGTTGATTCGCGTCTGTCGCCAGTAATGGATGAGATGCGATTGCCAATTTCGCTTATGAAGTCAGAAGCTGAAGGATTGAGCGGGCCCAGGGTCTCTATGGCCACTGGTTGAAAAATGTAAGAATCGGGGAACCCCTCATATTTCTGGATTTTGCGATTGGCACTGATGCAGGCCCGACCAAAGCGGCCTGTTGGGTTATGTACGAGGCAGCACAAGTATGGACAATTGTGGCATCCCATGCCAAGTACTTCCCACTTGACCAGGGTATAAGGGTTGCCCCGTCCGGCCTTTTTTCATCGGATCTGAACAGGCCTGAGGGTTCCTTAATACTTGGAATGTCTGCTCTGAGGAGGGCGCGCCAAATGATGTCGTTTATGGCGTGGTGGCACATGGAGCGACTGTAGGCCCTTCTATAGACGAAGCCGTGGTGGCCCTCGGGGCCAACTCCTTCGCCACAATGGCATGTATGAGGGCCACATAGGTCCAAGCCCAACCTCAGTCCCACCGCCACCCGGACCGCCTCGTTATCCAGAACGAGGCCACACGCGGCAATCGGGAGCGCGGCCAGCCAGTCGGCGAAATGAGGGCAGTTGGCCGCGTCCAGCCTGGCTCGGCTGACTAATCTGGTAGCGCAACGGCGGATTTCAGCCTTATCCATCTCAATCAGGGGCCGGTCCCAAACGCTCTGTCTGGCGGGCAGGGGGTCAACGATCGCAGGCAAGGTGTCCCGACGTGTCTCCAGCAGGGCCGCCACATACCGATCAGGGCCTGACACATCAGCCACGAGAACGGCGGTCTGCAGCTCAAGAGTCGACGCGGCTGAAGCCAAGTAGGCAGAAGAAGCCAGCGAAACGACTCTACGGATGCCAAGTCCGCCGTCTCTGGTTGGTAGTGCGGCCTGCAGCCATTGAGTGTCATTTAGAGAACAGTTGACGATTGTCTCAAGGCCCAACCTCATCAGTCCATCTAGTGTCCCCAGGACAGGATGGTCGAAACATGGTGAACATCGGAGAAGGTAGCTCAGCTTCGAGGCGCCGAATGACGAGCGTAATAGGATCAGGGCATTCTGTGAAGGCAGCAGGCGCAGTCTATCCAAAGCCCGTTGGAATGTAATATTATTGTTATTATTATTTTTTTTTGCCCCGAGGTAAACATGATCCCTCAGGGACTTCAATATTAATTAAAATGATAAAAGTCTGGAACGGTTAGAACTCCTCGGGCTCGGGCTAAAGGCTGGCAAAGGTACCGCAGATTGCAACAGAGTTAAAGCACTGTATTATTATTATTATTATTATTATTATTATCATCATCATCATCATCATCATCATCATCATCATCATCATCATCATCATCATCATCATCATCATCATCATTATTATTATTATCATTGTGATTATTATTATTATTTATCATTTTATTAAAATTATTACTATTACTGGCTAATAAATCTTGCAAATAGGATGCTAAAGTACTAAATAGTACTTGGCCGAACTTTCCTGTCGGATGTCTACTGGTGATTGAAATATTCGATGGGTTTCCTGTTAGATGGACGTCGTCTGGATTTGAATCTTAGACGACGACGATGACGTTGCAGCAGTCGTTGTTCTGTGCGTTGAGCCGCAGCAGCCCTTGGAGTGGACGACGGCGGCCGATGATAGATCAATAGACATTAGACGAAGCATTGTAAGCAACGATGGAGAGGAAAGAGAAGGAGAGAATGCGAGGACGAGAGAAGAGAAGAGAAGAAGGAGGAGGAGGAGGAGAAGAGGGGAAGCCAATAGAAGGAACAATTTCTGGGTCAACACTTGCGTCTTCTTTGCCCGACCAAATGGATCCGCGTCATTGTATTCGACTCAAAGACACCATTACGAGCGACGGAAGCTAGGTTGGTACCGTCTGGACCCACCTCGTTCTCTTCTCTCCTCCTCCTTCTCCTCCTCCTCCTCCACCTGCTCCTCCTGCTCCTTCTCCTCCTGCTCCTGCTCCTGCTCCTCCTCCTGCTCCTCCTCCTGTTCCTGCTCCTCCTGCTCCTGCTCGTGCTCCTCATCCTCCTGCTCCTGTTCCTGCTCCTCCTGCTCCTCCTCCTGCTCCGTCTACTCTTCCTGTCTCCTCCTCCTTCCTCCTCCTCCTCCTCCTCCTCCTCCTCCTCCTAGTTCTCTTCCATCGCTTGTGTCGAGATGCGACGCCCTTGAAGTCGAGAGCCATAGCGATATGAGGCGTGAAGGAGAGCGACTGACGGTCAGAAGGAGCGCCTCTTTCTGGCGATCGTTTTTATGGATCAGTGGCGTCTGTTGTGGCAGTGTTGTCCGTTGATAACGTACTCCCACCTACTCCTGTCCACCACCCTCCCTCCCTCCCTTCTTCTGCTACCCACATTGACACAACCAACCAATTAGGACCTTAGCAAGAATTTAACAGAAAGTCTCCCACAGCCCTACATGAGGTGGCGAGGGTTACCACCATTGCTCATTTAATGCATGCCTCGTCAGCATGGTGGGGGTTCACTAACTCTAAAGACAGAGAAAGGATCTAACGTTTCCTAGGTAGCTTTCTCCCAGCAACAGCCTTGGGTGGAATGTAATGGCTGAGTTGGCTGATGACAGTTTGTTCAGAGCAATAAGGAACAACCCTTGCCATGTGCTCCGTAGCCCCACTCCGACAGAGTAAATATGACCTTCGGTACCGGTCACATAATTTTACCCTCCCTCCGAAAGATAAATGTAACTACATTCCCCGAATACTGCATGTATAGAACTGCATATTAATCAATGTGAACTGAGCTGAGCTTCTTAGGTTGAGTGTCGAAGGCTGCAGCTGATTGGCGACACCACAAACTCAGTTTGTTCCAGACCTCAGCTGAGACGCAAACACGACTTCTGCACCAATGCAGGAGTCTTTTTAACATCGTGCCTGAGAAGTTTCGGCAGGGGCGTCTACAGTGAAGTATTACCTTCTCAAAATAAGGCGTTGCCCATGTAAACGTAGTGTTACCTATTTTAAAATAAGGTGTTAACTGTTTTAAAGTAAGGTGATACACATTTTAATATACGGTCATCGTGAGCTTCATGATCCCTACAGTGCGCTATTTTTGCGGTGTTAGCTCCCGTCCGTTCAGTTCATCTCCTTTAATCGAGTCTGCTCTGTCATCTTTGGACCTGTCGTAATTTATGTACGGTTGGATGTCTCCTTACTACTGAAAACAGCAGGCATAGTAATCCAATAGCAGATATATATATATCCAGGCCCATTTGGTCAATGCTGAATTGCATGCGACCCATAGTTATTACGAAGCATCCTAGTGCATTGTTCTTAGATGTCGAAATGCGGATTAACGTTTTGTTTAAGTAACCGTGTCCTGCACAGGGGTGCAAAAATCCACGCTTTTTCAAAATGAAAAGTTGTTGTTTGGAGCTTTTTGGATTTAAAGAAAATCTTTAAATCAAACCACCAAACCGACTTTTTCTGCTTTAGAAGTTTTGCAATGTTTTGAATTGGGATCATGAGAGAGACTTTGAGAAGTTCTTTGAGCAAATCTTTACCCTCCTGCAACAAGCATTCACGGTAAGAAGAGCATGCAACTCTGAGGACTATGACGACGACGACGAAGAAGAAGAAGAAGAAGAAAGAGAAAAGAAATAGGAAGATGAGGAAGCAGAAAATAATGATGAAAAAGAAGATGGTGATGACGATTTTGCTGGTCATTATAATAGTGACAGTGATGATGATGTTACCATCATGACGAAGAGGAAGAGGAAGAGGAAGAGGAAGAGGAAGAGGAAGAGGAAGAGGAAGAGGATGATGATGATGATGATGATGATGATGATGATGATGATGATGATGATGATGATGATGATGATGATGATGATGATGATGATGATGATGATGATGATGATGATGCTGATGATGCTGATGATGCTGATGATGTTGATGGTTTTGAATCGGTTGACGGACGATGCTGACTTTGTGCTTGTCCATTCGGATGTGCTTGAGGTGTGGATCGTAGAGCAGATGTTCCGGATCGATGTTGATCGGCGACTGGCGCTTGCCCTTGCTGCACAGGCTCCATTCAGGGTTAACGAGACCCCAGAACTCGGGCCCTATCAGCAAAAGCAAAAAATAAACAAAGGCAACGCTAAAGTCAAAGTCTTCAGCAGAATTGTATGGAATTGGATAGAGATGAATTAATGGATAGAATTGGGAAGCGTGGAATGGCAGGACGTCCCTCCTTACTAAACGATGTTCGCCTCTTACAATGTAAACGATCGATTGCTTAAAGCCTGCAGTCGAATATGACAGAGTAGGCTATCTATCATCAAGCGTATACACGCACTCTTTCACGACTTCAACAACTCTTAGCTCTATGCTTTCCAGCCTACTGCTACCTGCCTTCTTCGCTCTTGAAGGACAGATCACTTCTGGCTGCGAAGAGTTGCCAACAACTGTCGCCGATTCTACTTTTCTACCCTAAGGAAGGGAATCGACTGTCAGTGTCAGTCTCTCTCCGAAGATCAAAATCTCTTTCCGCGGAAACCGCCTTAAACTTCTAACTGGCTTTCAGTCAGCTGGATAGGCTATCTTTTCACTCTGCGATCAAATGACTAGCACTCATCAGCTTGAGAAACCTGATTTCTTTTATATATGGTTGCACGTCCGCCTATAGATAAGTATTTATTCATCTATTTTACATGCAAAATATACCTTTACAAGCAGATGCAGCATACAAGTGTCAACCAGGGAAGAACAAGAAAACCAGAAAGTCTTTAAAAGACATAACGCGCTTTTTTCGAAAAAAGATAACCACTGTTATCCATAATAGGAGGAGACCAAAAACGACAGAGATCGATGAGACTGGAGACTAACGGAGAAACGATCCAACTCCAGTCTCATGCTAGTATGCAGTGTTCCAATTATTTACACTCATGAGGAACAATCATGAGGAGTGTAACACATCCTATCCATAACACGTGGCACACAGCCACACGCCGACATGCAACAATATAGGCCTGTCAAGTGCAAAACACTTAGGCTACCTTAAATAAGTGCACATTCTTTGCACAAAATATCATCTTTGTGCAGATGCTGTAATGCAGACTCACTTATTGACCATACACATTTGCAACGTTCAGTAACAACCGGTCTAAACCATTTAGGCCTAAGTTGATGTTAAAATGCGTTTGCCTAAATTCAAAGTGTTCGCCTTTACGAGCATTTATATGCCTATAGGTTTTCTCCCAAACACATAGATCTCAACCTTGTTAGATAAACCAGTTTTAGTAAAGCACGCATGACAGCCTTTGACAGGCATCGAAGCAGGTGGATTTAAACGTGGGATGAGCTTAACTATAATAATTATGGCAACCGCTTCATTATTATTAATTAGTATACCATCTACAGCGCTGGTGTCTAATAACAAAGGCTTCAACCAATGGCGCACCAAAACCATCCATTACCCAGAAGATCAGTCCGCAAAGACCGCTTAGACTGACTGCGATCATGACGGGCGAGGAGCGGCGTTCTACAACGTCTGATCCCGCACTTTAACTATAATTATACGATTTCTTTCTAACGATTTTAGTTGCATGCTTATGACGAGAGCAGATTTGAACATGTGTATTTATCTCAATGTTTTAACGGTGCAGCTAAGTGTCGCCGTAGAGCTCTACAAAAGACGATATGCTTCGAAACACTTGCTATGAAAATGTAATGCGCTGTTCTTCGATGTACGCAGTATAGTGTGACTGTGGTTGGCTATTGAGTCATGGGCTCAGGCTCCTCTCTATTCCATTACTGGCTATTCGACGTTTTTGTGTACTTGTACAAGCTGATTTTAATGATTTATTGATATGCACTGTTTTCGCCTAGAAGCCTTCTATTAATTCGACCATTCTGTCGCTTTACAAAAAAACTATTACAATGTTATAGAACGTTGTTTAATCTTGCACGATGGTAGGCGACGGTGGCTGCTGAGTGCCTGTGCCTCAGCTGCCCATTTATTCTTCAATGCTACGGTCGATTTAGAACAGCTCATGTGTGTGTGGACATTATCAGTTATCCCAATTTACACCCTGTGAACCCGGTCGCCGCCGCGGCCGTGATTTAACGCCGCGTTCGGACTGCTGCTGCTGGCCATGATAGAGGACTACAGGCGGCGGCGGCGGCGGCGGCGGCAGCGGCGGCGGCGGCGGTGACGGTCAATCGTGCCAGGGCAATTTTCTCTCACCTGCACTCAGTCGGTCGAATGACGTTCGCCTTTCTACCGACGGAAAATCGGTCGTTAGGACGAATCAATGAGCGCTCTGCATTTGGCTCATGTTTCTGCCTTCCTTTTTTTGTCAATAACTGATCTATTACGTAGCTGTCGGTTAATTCCAACGCTATAGATCCGTTCCAGAATATACGAATTAATTTCGAGTCTGACTATTGGAACAATAATTACTTGTGATAACTTCCACAAATTATTGGTGCTGTGTCCCATTGGTTTTGAACCAATGGAACAGACAACCAATGAGAAATGTTCACGAAGATTCTCTTCCAAACCATAATAGTCGTTTATGAAGATATTACGGTTCTCCAGCTTATATTCTCATCTCGTAAGCTGAACGATCAAATATAGGCCTAACTGTAGGACTTAGCTTTCGAAAACAATCAGAGCTTCATACCATTACATCTTCGTTGCGATATTTTCAAATACCACGCTCACGGCAAATTGCCTTAGTGTTCATTTTGAACAGTCTCCTGCATAGCTTATATATAAGACGCAAAAAATTAGGAAAACTCTGTTATCTAATTTTTCTACTTTCGATTTAACCCCTAGTTGAACTATATTTATTTACTTTATAATCCTGTGTCCAGGCAAAATCAGTTCTCTGTATCTGGTTGCGGTGTATCAATCCGTGTGATTCAAAAATAAACGAATATAGGCTACCTATTGTTCTATTTTGTAATGTCTTGTAAATTCAAATTGTTATTAGTAAGGCGCTTCTGCAGCAGTGTTCAAGACGAGTCTATTCAAAGTCGGTCTAAAACCGTAGACAAACAAGATACTTTTGCGGTTATTACGCCCCTATATTTTGCCATGGTAAAGAAAAACAAAATGATCTGAAGAAGAGACATGAAGTATTAGGTGTTCGCAAGTGAATATAATCCGATCGCTCTCGAACTGTTTTCGTTGGTGAAGATGAACCAGCCATGGATGGAATTCCGTGTCATTCAAACAAATGAATTCGCATCTGGCAGACGAGTACCCATGCATTACGTAGCCTCCTGCAGAGTAACCGTGAATTATTGAAGGGTGTTGATAGCGAAGATTGTAAGTGTAGACGCCGGTGGTAGTCGTAGAGAGAAACGAGGTCTTTAGCTCGTGTGCATGGCATACGTATTCTCCTATAATTCGTGCTTTCTTTTCGCCTTCTAGACACACAATGACGGTGCATCTTGAAAGTAAAGCAGTTCTGCGCATGCCTGGAATTAAGTCTCGTTTCCGGCCAGCCAAACATTTTCCCGTCGTCGACGAGCACGTTTCCTCTTCGACAAAGATGGCGTTTATCAATGGCGGCCGCTGCTGGTGGTGGTGGTGGTGGTGGTGGTGGTGGTGGTGGTGGTGGTGGTGGTGGTGGTGGTGGTGGTGGTGGTGGTGGTGCTGTTTAGAATGCACGAGGATGGCGGGGATTACCATTCATCACGGTCCGAAGCGACGTATCACGGCCATAATTGACGTGTTTAACGGTCGGGGTGACGAGAGGTCAACTTCTCCACTGAAATCGTCGGTGCTGCTCATTATCCAACGTGACGATGGTCGACGGAGGAGGCTGAGGCAGAGGCAGAGGAGACGGAGGAGGCGTCAGTCTATTATTTGCCGTTAAATCCAGTCGCGATAAAGACTTGACGAGCGATGGAAGAGTTCCGGTTTCTTCTTGGCGCATATTCCATGGCTGCCTTCGTCTGCATGTCTCTGTCTCTTTGTCCTTATCAATCGGTCTCCGTCTTGGTAGAGGTCGAAAGGTCAGTCGTCATTGGTATTCATGAGGCGACCGTCTGCTACATGATTGGAAATGATAGACTGGGCGTGGAATTAATATCAAGACTCCTCGCTAGATCTTTTCGCTTTGTGAGGAGAAGGAGGAGGAGAAGGAGGAGGACGAGGAGGAAGAGGAGGGGAGGAGGAGGAGGCCACCTATCGCTCGCTCTGCATATTTTGGAATCTTCCGGCAGCATCGTATACGTAGACGAATGATTGAATCCATTTAGCGCCAGTGGCTCTACTTGAACACTTGAAGACCGCGCCAAAACGATCAGTCATGAGTATGCCACGATTTCAATCTCACACTATGAGCCTGGCGTTGCTTTATACTCGTCGCTCAGAGGTTTAGACCAAGATATTCGCCGAAGGTGCCAAGGCAGACTAATACCCAGCCAGCAAGCCAACAATGGTATGTCCTGTCACGAAAGTCACGAACTTTGTTCCCATTATTGGCCCACTGGCAAAAACTGTAACGGCATAATGCAGGGTGGTGTAGGCTATGACGTTACGCGTATTCTTTTCATTATTAAGGTCCAATGTATAATAACATTACCATTTTCTTAAATGACTGTGCCCAGCAACACGGATTCAGACTTGTACTGAAACTTATATATTTTGCTACTTTCTGTATTTATGATGTAGAAATTGTCGAGTTATGTTGATCAGTGTATTTAATTGATAATTAGTATTATTCGTTTAGTACATTGTTGGCATGCGATGGTCCACGATGTTATGTGCTTGTTTACATTATACACCACTAGGAATATTGCTGGATAATCATTTGCTGGGATATCATTTCTATACTGATGATACTCAAATCTACATACATTTCATTCGATAGTCTGTAATGTGACTAGTCTGTGCAGCTATTGTCTGCCTGCTTTGATAGGGCAGAGTCTCAGATGACAGCCAATAAACTCCTTAATCCATCGAAGACTGAATTTCTGCTATTGGGCACTCCACAGCAATTAACAATTTAACATATTTTGATCGGTTTAAGTCTTTGAAACTGGATGACTCAATTGTTGAGCTGGCAGACGCTGCTCGCAACTTAAACGTTGTTTTCGTTTCTACCATGTCTCTCACTGACCATGTGAACAGTATTTATTGGTCATCATGTATGTTCATTTGTGACATAATTATATCACGCAGAATTAGGCGTTACGTCTGCAAGGATATCGTTGGCAAATGCATTGGTTTCCAGTCGCTTAGATTACTGCAAATCGCTTCTGTCAATATGTCAAACATGCTTTAGTTCAGAACTCTTTGGCTATAGCCATAATTAATACATAAAAATATGAACATATAACCCCTGTGCTTAAGTATTTGCATTGGCTTCCTATTCAGCAAAAGAATCAGTTTCAAATTGGGACTCATAGTTTATGAATTCTGGCCAAACATAATAGTTAAATCAGTCCTTTTTCCCCATCCTTATCATTATTCAACGAGGTCATCTGATTAGCTTTTCTGGTCATACCTAAATCAAGAACTGTTCTTGGTGAATGACCATTTTCGGTTGCTCAGTATGTTCCCATATTCGCCCACTGCGAATATTGTATTTATATAGCGCCTCTCTCAGAATAACTATTCAGAAGCGCTCTCAGCACGAAAATCCCGGGGAAAAGAAACGTCTTTAAAGAACGAGAGACCAAAGAGGAAAAACTAGTCATTAGTTTAACCCTTAATGAGGGGAAGGTCATTCCAAGTAGAGGGACCAACCACAGCAAATGCCCGGTGTTGAGCCAAGGCAGTCCTAGTCCTAGGAACAAAAAGATCTAGCCAATCAGCAGAGCGCAAGGAACGAGATGAGGTCGCAGATAACGGCGTTCGCATATAGTTAGAAACAGGGTGCGACCGTACGTTGAGTCCCATAATAAAATACGCGTATCATACGTATTTTTATCCCCGAATGTAAAATACGCGTATTATACGTAAAAAATACGTTGACTTAGAAACAATTTAATGTTCAATGGTGTGCCATACGAGCACTTCGAGTCGTCAGAGTCGGACGCAAACTGAATTTGTTGATGTTTCAGAAGAATACGCGCAGTAGATACCTTACAGTAAACTTTGTTAAGTTTGTTTTTGGCAGCTATGCCTTTTAGTAACTTAGTTAACTATGTTGCAACGTTTCGTGTTCAATTTTACAATTATAGGGTACAACGTATTGTAACGTACGGCACGCACAGTTTTACCGTACGCGTATTATACGTATTTTATCGTCCAAAATAAAATACGTATAATACGCGCGGGCGCATCCTGGTTAGAAAGATACTTTGGGGCACTGCTCAGCTGCGCCTTTTGAGACTAGAAAGAGGATATTATAATGGATGCGCGCAGTGATAGGAAGCCAGTGCAAGACATCAAGCATATATGTCTCCTCTCTCTCTCTCTGTCTCTCTCTCTGCCTCTCTGTGTCTCTCTGTGTCTCTCTGTGTGTCTGTCTCTCTGTGTCTCTCTCTCTGTCTCTGTTTGTCTGTCTGTCTCTGTCTCTCTGGTGACCCTATTCAAGCGGAACTCTGTTCCTTCTGGGTCTATCGGTTGTTTCTCAATACCCATGTCAATGTTTCATGTCTGTATTTTTATTTTGCTGATTTGTTGGGATTCAATAAACGAAGAATGAATGAATGAATATGCGAAAAACGAGGGAGTCGGGCTATGAGCCTAGCTGAAGCATTTAAGACCGATTGAAGGGGAGAAAGACACTGTTTCGGGAGGCCCATAAGAAGTGAGTTGCAGTAGTCAAGTCGGGAACAGATAAAGGCATGAACTATGGTGGTAAAGACAGAGGAAGAGACCGATCGTCTGATGGCTCTGAGACGCCTCAGTTGAAAGAAGCAGGAGCGAGTCAGGTTAGATATGTGCTCCGTGAATGTGAGGGAGGAGTCAAGCGTGACACCCAGGTCACGGACACTAGAAGAGTATGTGTAGGCAGGGAATTTCTCAGTCAGCAATTGACAAGTTTGGAAAACATGTTGTCTAGTTCCAAACCAGATCAATTGAGTCTTTGTAGCATATAGGCAGAGTCGGTTAGTCGAATATGGGAGCAAAGTTCGTGACTTGCGTGACAGGACATACATTAGCCCGTTGTTGGTATATGCTGGCTGCCGTGGCACCTTCAACAAATGTCTTGCTCAGAACCTCTGAGCGACAAGTATAAAGCAACGGCAGGCTCATAGTGTGAGATTGAAATCGTGGCATACTTTTTGGAACTCTCTCTGTCTCTGTCTCTCTCTGTCTTTCTCTGTCTCTCTCTCTGCCTCTCTGTGTCTCTCTGTGTCTCTCTGTGTGTCTGTCTCTCTGTGTCTCTCTCTGTCTCTGTTTGTCTGTCTGTCTCTGTCTCTCTGTCTCTCTCTGTCCGCTCTGCTCAGTCGCATTCTTCATTTCGTTCTCAGCCTAAGACTTACCTCTTTCAAATTGCTTATCCCCAATAAGCTAACTCTTTGTCTTGTGGACTGATCTCCTGGATATTGACCTGATTACGACTTGGGCTTAGTTCTTCGTCGTTTGATGCCTTCTGCATTACACACATGTGTAATTGAAGTTTCTCATCGAAACTGATGAAAAAAGACTAATTATTATTCTATAGAATGCAGTTAACATTGTTAAATGTCGTTACTCCTAAAGCACAGAAGGACGTCATCGTTCATAATAGTTTCGCCAACAATTTACAATACGGTATAGAAAATTAAAAAGTTAACAACAAATTCGCAATTTCTATACCCTTTTATTTGTCGGTGTTCAGCTCTTATCTGATCCAAGTCGATACAGAAACACCGGTGACTGCAAAGTTAAGCAGAAAAGCAGAGGTCGCGTGCACCCTATTGAGGATCAGTCTGATTGAAAATCATCATGTATGAGAATTGAGAAAATCCATAGATAAGGTTGCAGTATGGAAATAAATTCTGGCCCACACATATTCGAAACTGCTTCAAGCAGATGCCTGTGGCTGAGACTATTCAATGTGTTCCCAAATAGTCAGCTATATATAGATTCATCTAGGATAGGTTTTTGACCAGGATGAGCCGTGCGGCAGGTCAGCGGGGAAACGTCGGATTGCATGTACTGCTGCCACACATCCCCCAGACTCCAGCTGCTACGGCGAAAAGAAAGTGGTTCCGTGCAAACACACTGTTACAATTTGAAGCCAGGCGGTGCCAGAAATATCTTTTAGCAATAGAACGAAACTGATTTCTTCCTGAATGCCAGTAGTAATGTAATGTAATGTAATTAGTAATTTATATAGCGCCGCTCACAGCCGAGGCCATTCAGTAGCGCTCCCAGTGCGAGAACCCCGAGAGAAGAAATATGTTTTAAGAGAGAGAGAGAGATGAAGACAATGATCCAGAAAGGAAAGTCTCACGCAAAGTGAAGTGAAGGGCATTCCATAAGGAGGGCCCAATGATGGCAAAGGATCGAGTTTGAGCAATCGTAGTCCTAGCTCGTGGGACAAAGAAGTCAGATCGGTCCAGAGATCGTAAAGGCCGATGAGAAGATGCAGAAAGAGGAGGACGAATGACATCCCTGAGGTATTTTGGAGCAAGTCCCAGTTTGGAGTTGAGGACCAAAGCAAGGACTTTAAACTGAATGCGGTCAGAGAGAGGAAGCCAATGCAGTTGGTTAACCATGAATGATGATATATGGGAGTATTTAGGAAGGTGAGCAATCAATCGAGCAGCAGTATTGAGAACAGATTGAATAGGGTATAGTGTGCTCCCATCACCCAGTATAGGAGCAACATCCTCAACAGAAGAATCCTCCAGCAGGAGTTTGGTAAAAAGATAACTGAAGACAGGACTGCGAACCAACCCGGTTGCAGTGGATGAAATCCATTACGTAATGTGAGCTTTGCCAATCTGGGTCACCTGGAGCAGAGCCAACTGGAAAGCAGCACGTACGATGTCTTGCTTGGTCGCTTGAAAGGCAGGATGATTTTGGTCTGCATGTAGTATTAGAGCTGAACTCTTCAGATGGATGGTGTTGAGCCTGAAGTTCAGAGATGGAAGAATCTAGGTGTGCCTCAACGGATTAGTCCTCTGAACAAAGGAACTGCTCTCTTATATAATTATTATTACCAGCCTCCAGTTTGTGCGGTCACAGTTGCTGATGAGGCGATGGCATCCGAACACTCTGCTGACCATGCAGTCCGTTTAGACAGACCGAACTAGAGCAGATCAGCCAAGAAAATGTCTGTTGACCACAGAAGTAATGTTATAACGTCTGCGTCTGCTAGCTGCATGTGGGATCTGAAATGAAGCCACACAGAATCTGTAGAGTGTAGAGCACCTCTTGAGTCGTCTGCAGAATATGTTGGATCTAACAGAATTCGATCAATTATTCTAATGAGAATTGGCCTGCTGAAGATTGACCTGCTCTGGGGAAGCCAACAAGAAGCGTTCTGAGGAGTTGAGAAATGATGAGTATTCAGACAGGAGTTACCTCATCCTTCTCATCCTTCATGGATGGTTTCCGACCAAAGAAACGGTCTCAGAAATTGTAGCAAGGACAGAAATGGACATTGCTTGTCACGAAGCCCTGTGCTTATGAACCAAACTGTCGTCCAAGTGAACCTCCTTGATAACGTAACAGTCGTTAAGAATGCCCTTGTATTTCTGGGAGAATCGGCAGAATGGTCCTGTGATATGGCAATAACATTAATAATAATAATAATAATATTTGTTTATTCTGAGACAAGTTGACATGGCCGCAGCTTGTTTACAAACATTTAAGTTCAGTTCCTAGCTGTTTTTGTTTTGTCCACAGATTAATTAGCATTAATAACAGAATAAATGACGAGAGATGTGAGTACAGTACCAGTGAAATATATTATAATGGAGTTAAGGATACCGCGTGAGCGACCAAAGGGAAGGCCAAAGTAGTCAAGATCAGTGCTTGTATTTTGGTGATCTATAAAGTATATTGATTGATTGATTGATTTATTTATTTATTAATTTAAGCGAGGTGTCAAAGTCAAGATAAAGCCCTTACAAACCAAAGCAATTTATGGCAACATAAATTCAAAGCCTCGCAAATGATTGCCGCCATCTTCAGCAAAGGGCCAATCAAGATAATTAATAATTACTACTATCTAAACAATAATAATTGTTCCAGCGCCTGTAATCCAACGTTTCAACGCTGTTGCGTTCCACAGCACTTTCGTTCTTCCGGATCTTGACAAGGATGGCCACTCCAGGGTTAACATTGATTATTAATATCTGACACCTAAGGGATTATAGATAGGCTACCTCGGGTAAAAATATTAATATTTTTCATGTTAATATTACTATTTTTACACCTGAGGTAATTATGATACCTCAGGTTCTTCAAATAATATCTGGAAATAATATATTAATATGATATGATTGTTTATGAGAATATAATTTGGTTGCATTAGAATAACAAAACCTAAGAAATTCTGAACGATTAATTTTAGTGACTGCTAAATAGCGTGAATTAAAGACGTGAGAATGAAGTGACGGCGACAACCTTTCGTGAGCCACTTTGCAGAATTCATTCGAAAGGCGGTCGTGATAGATTGGTTATTGGTGATGAGACATATTAAGACAACTGAAGCTGTAGCAGAGGAAGGGAACCTCGACCTCATCTGTGGTGGCCATCCTCTGTCTGTCGATGTCACTCTCTGCTTGTGCCCAGCTGCTGTCGTTGCCTCTGAGCCTCATGCGCAGGCTGCTGCTCGTCTACGTCCTATAAATTCTGCTCTGATCCGACCGAACGCCTCCTCTCGCCTCCTCCTCCTCCTTCTTCTCGTTCTCTTCCTCTTTCTCCTCTCTCTTCCTCTTTCTCCTCCTTCTCCATCTCCTCCTTCTCCATCTCCTCCTCCCCCTCCCATTCCTTCTCCTACTCCTCCTTCTCCTCCTCCACCTTCTCCTCCTTCTTCCCTACTCCTCCACCCCTCCTTCTCCTCCTCCTCCTTCTCCTCCACCCCTCCTCCTCTTTCCCTTCTTCCTCCTCCTTCTGCTCCTCCTCCTCCTTCTCCTCCTACTCCTCCACCCCTCCTTCTCCTCTTCCACCCCTGCTTCTTCTTCTCCTCCTCCTCCGCCTTGTTCTCCTTCTCCTCCTCCTACTCGTTCTCTCTTCCTCTTCCTCTTCCTCTTCCGCCTCCTCCTTCTCTTCCTCCTCGTTCTCTTCCTTCTTTTCCTCCTCCTCCTTCTCCTTTTTTCTCCTCCTCCTTCTTCTCCTTCTCTTCCTCCTTCTCCTCCTTTTCCTCCTCTCTCTTTCTCCTCCTCCTCGTCCTACTCTTTCTCTTCCTCCTCCTCGTTCTCCTTTTCCTCTTTCTCCTTTTCCTCCTGCTCCTTCTCCTCCTCCTCCTCGTTCTCCTTCTCCTCCGCCTACTCGTTCTCCTCTTCCTCTTCCGCCTACTCCTTCTCCTTTTCCTCCTTCTCCTCCTTCTTCTCCTCCTTTTCCTGCTCCTTCTCTTTCTCCTCCTCCTCGTCCTCCTCTTTCTCTTCCTCCTCCTCCTTCCCCTTTTCCTCCTTCTCCTCCTCCTCCTCCTCCTTCTCCTCCTCCTCCTCTTCCTCCTCCTCTCGCCTCCTCCTCTGCTGATAATCCGCTGCTGCTCGGCCGACAAATAAAACGGATCGTCGCCGAATCTCCGAAATCTCTACCAATAACGAGCGACAATGATCCAGCGTCGGCGTCGGCGTCGGCGGCGGCGAGTGGATCCAGCAGCGGGCGCCGCCGCCGCAGCCTCCGAAGCCTCCTCTCCATCACTCGACCGCCTCCGCCACTAAGAATATTAAATGGATCAACGACAGCAGCAGCAGCAATACGACTGCATTCAACGCTCGTAGATTCATCTGTCGCCCATGTCAAGCACCAGAGCAGCTGCGGCGGTCTGCATAGAAACCCATCACTTTAAATGTCTTTGAAGTTTGTAATCCAGAATGGATTTATGTATGCAAGTGTGTATACCTATCTATCTATCTATCTATCTATCTATCTATCTATCTATCTATCTATCTATCTATCTATCTATCTATCTATCTATCTATCTATCTATCTATCTATCTATCTATCTATCTATCTATCTATCTATCTATCTATCTATCTATCTATCTATCTATCTATCTATCTATCTATCTATCTATCTATCTATCTATATCTAGATATTTAGTTATATCGAGCTATCTGGCTATTTAGACAACTATATATATCTATATCTTATGCTGTGAGACAATGATCCTTTATAAATGATCAAATACAATTATACAACACAATATCTAGCTATATAGCTATTTGAACCTTAAATGTTGAGCGCAACGTATAAAATATTCGCCCATGCATTTTATACTTGTGTCATCCATACGAAAGTCAGTATTGCTAGTAGTGTAACTGAAGTCACCTGCCGTCGCCCATTGGAGTCACACATCCTTGCCCTAATTCATTGGTATATATAGCTGCATTGCATAGTTCATAAGATATAAGACGACCGGTATCTTCAGTCACAAGCGAATCATGTATTTGCTGCAGAAGACACCACTTGAATGTTCGCATCCTGGACAGGAAACGACCCTGAGCCAGTTGTTTATGGAAAGAAGCGAGGTTCAACGTAAGGATTCCTCGTGTCTTCTTTTTCAGATGTATGCGCATATATACGCTGAATTCTACGTAAATATAACGAATCCTGTCTTAGATACAACATCCACTCCTCCAGTCTATAATAGCAACTCTGCAGTTGTTAACCGAACTCGATGGCTGAGTTATGTCTAATATTCCAAACGTCAAATTGACTGCGATGAATAACCGATGACTCAACCGATTCTTCAGCTTTCAGCGTCTCTTAACGTTTCTCTACTTCCAATGAATCTGCTCGTGATTTTCCAACATGACCGTTTTCATCACCATCTCCTCTATGACAATGTCTTTCGTGACATTGTCAATTTTCTTAGCAGACACTTTAGATCATAGAACGATATCAGTCTTCTGCTAATGTATGACAAGAGGAACGACTGCAGCCCTGACTGTCAAAATAATAGTCTTTCGATTGCCGTTTCCGTGCTAAATAGATCAGATCCCAGTATTCGACAAATCACAAACTCAATCAATATTCCTTTAGCCATAAACCAAATCCAATTCGACGTCCATTGTGGTATATAGCGATGGCTTCTGCCTCAAACAGCCTACGATGTGATTCACTGTTTTTTTCTCAGCTGAAGCGTCCTCTTATAATCGATGACAATTAGATGACAGTGGCAGAAGAGATCGATGACTGACACAGTCCAGGTCTAGATAGTTTGTCGTTTAAGTCTACTTGGCTACTTGGCCTTAGCTACAGATAAATAATTGACGGTAGATCAATGGCAGATCTCGACAGCAATATGAGCGACGTCGCAGAATTTGAGGGAAATCATCGAAGTCCTGAGTCCAGCTGAGGCGCCGCTACTAATAATTCTGCATAGTCAGGTATTATGTATATAAGGTCGCATATTATGTATATGCAAGGTCACACATTACACATATTATGTATATGTAAGGTCGCATATTATGTATACTGTGTAAATATAAGGTCACATATTACGTATAATTATGTAAATATTAGATGTTTGTCCGTCCTGGGACGGTAAAGTTTAGTGAGCTTTGACGAGCCTCTTAAACCAGCCCTCCCCTTTCCCACTTCCCCTTACCAAAACTTCCATCTTCCCTTCCGCGCTAGTTTTCCCTCTTTTTACCATTCCCTTCCCCTCCCATCTTTCTCCCATTCCCTCCCCTCCCCCTCTCCTCCCACTCGCCCTCCCCTCCTCGCCCGTTTCCCATTTTTCCCTTTCCCAAAATTCCAAGGTAATTCCGGTTGTAAGTAAAGCAGATAGTACGAAAGTGTGAGGTCTTAGTCGTGTCTGAAGACCAGAACAGACTTTGCAGAGCGAAAGTTTGCCAGAAGAGAGTTCAAGACTCTAGGCCAGCATCACAAAAGGCTAAGGTATTCTGCAGTATGTGACAAAGGATTTTGGCACTTTTGGCCCGCGGGCCACGGTTTAGGCGCCGGCTGTTTAGGCGCCGGCTGTTAAGGCGTCGGCTGTTAAGGCGCCACAGTTTGGATCGACGATACGGCTTGATAACGAGTGACACTCAACCTACTGTAATGAAACCGACAGGGTACGTTAGCGCGCAAGATGAGGTGTTACTCCATATCTATATCAGAAACACGCAATCGAAGTTGGATTTCATGAGAAACTTCTTTGGTAAATGGTGACTGGATTGATAAAAAAGTTCTTTCACAACAGAAAGATGGATTGATGAAAGAATATTTGCTGAACTAGAGGCTGTATTGATGAAAGAGTTATTTCCGTAAATGGAAGCTGAATTGATGAAAAGAATTGCTTCAATGGGAGCTGGATAGATGAAAAGAATTGCTTCAATGGGAGCTGGATAGATGAAAAGAATTGTTTCATTGAGAGCTGGATTAATGCTAAGAATTGTTTTCTTAAAATCGAAGCTGTATTGATGAAAATAATTTCTTCCTTACACCACTGGAAGCTGGATTGATGACAGTTATAATAATGGACATTGGTAGACTGCCTTCTTCTCAAGGAATAATACAGCATTTAAAGGATGGTATTAATTTACCAAATTCTATATTAATCAATCCAACTCACCATAAAAACTTGGCTATCCTACTGAAATTTCTTTGCATTAAAAAATTGACATTATTTACTACGTTTTTAAGCGCCAAAACGCTCGGCGCCAAAACGGCGGCGCCAAAGTGTCCGGCGCCATTACAAGGCCAAAACAGCGGCGCCTGAACGTCCGGCGCCAAAACGGCGGCGCCAAAACGTCCTGCTTCGGGCATTCTGGACTCTTTGAAGCTTCATCAAGTTGGGTCTTTAAACACCAGCAGTGGCGTAACAGCCATATAACGAGGGTGGACAAAGTCCAGGGGCCCCCGAGGTCTAAAGGGCCCCCAAGCTTTTAACTAAAATGTCATGTACTCTTTGTCCGTTTTTCTCAGACAATAATTACGGAAAATGTCACATTATATCAATTAATTTTGCTCTCAGTTGCATGATGCAGAGAATCGACATATAGTGAATTTCTTACTTTAAATTAATAATTAATATTGATGACTTACATTGTAGCAAAAATGTTTCGGAAGAAGCCTATGTCTGTGTTAAAACCACTGCAATTTAATCTGGAACTTGCTTAATAGCCCAATTTTCTTAGCTTCCTTTTAAAAGCTGTGATTGTGTGTCCACTGAGGCAGTACAATCATCCAAACCATTCCACAAGTCTACATCTCTTGTTTCTTCTTGTACTGACGAATTTCTGTTAGTGCACACTAGCTATGTATGTTACTAGTAGCAGCAGGCCAAATTGGCCAATACATTTCGGTTGTATTCTTGTTTGCCTTGCTGCATTATGGATTATTGATAATAACGTTTAATACTCTCTTTCTTAATCAACTAATTGCAATTTTAAATAGCCATCTAATTATTTTCACTCTTTACCCTGCCAGCATATCTAATGGAATTAGATGTGATCTACATGTATATGGGTCCTATATGAAAATATGGGTCCTATGAGGGTTCCTTGTGGGCATGCTGGCAGGGTATAGTCTCTTCCATGTCACCGGTCGCCGCTCTATACCCTATCGACGTAACTTGGCCAATGGACTCTGAACATCCATGCCATCTTCAGCTTTCGACGGGAATCCGTTGGTTGGTTCCTCGTGTGTGCGTGGGCCCGCCACTGGTGACTCTTTCAGCTTACTGTGCATTGTTTTGCTAACTGATGTAATATATTCGTTCGTAATGACATTTAACATAATATAGGCTAGCGCAGAGAGTGCCTCTGAGTATATACCTTGAAGGGGCGCTATAGATATGTTCAATTACATACATACATACATACATACGTACATACGTACGTACGTACGTACATAATGGGTAAGGGCCCCCAAACTTAGAGTGTCCAAGGGCCGCCGGCAAGGTTGTTACGCCACTGAACACCAGTAAGTGGCGAGTTGCAGTAGTCGAGACGGCTGGAGACAAGGGCATTAGCCATACAAATCATGACGGAAAATGGAATATGGCGTCTAATTCTGAGGACATCACAGCCTTCACAGGTATGGTAGTAGGCAGACCCGCATATAGAGGTATTGTGTTCGCTGAATGACAAGCTTGAGTCGTAGGCAGCTCACAAATTTCGGACCGAACAGATGCGTTATATGATAATTATATAAATGCTTAGACGGACAGAATTAAAAGAATAAAGATTTGTTCAGTACTGCAGTGGATTTCCAGAAAGTAGAAACTCAGTGGTGGATATGTTTAAGAGCAGTCCGTTTTCTACCATTTAAAGACTGAACTCTGTCAAAGAGTTAGATAATAGAGTGGGACAGCTGGATGAACAGAAATTAATTATCGAAAGAAATATAGAGTTGAGTGGCATCAGCGTTATACAGATGATGTTTCTCTAAAGTCAGCGCTACGCTAGACATTGGACGACTATTATAGACACGCAACTAACTGCATGATTTACAAATAATTTGACTTAAGATTCGTTATAGCAGAACTCAGTCAGTGAAGTTATAGGCATTGAATATCGAGTGCTTACCTGAAATGCCTTCGTATGTCCACCATTCTGACCATGACGAGCATCGACCTATAAAGCAAGGAGATAACACAGTCATACAACATATATGAACCTAACAAAGAACAGAAGCTACCCGAGGCTATGGGAAAATGCAAACTTCTGACACATTAGTCATTCACTGACTAAAAATATTATATATATATATATTATATATATACATAATTATTATAATTATATATATATATATATATATATTGTGGAGTACATGCAAACAAAATGTAACCAATAACCCTGATTATGTACTGAGACAAACATGCATGTCTCTCTTTCAAAGTTACATAATATTGCTACATTATTTTTGACTGGAAGAGGATCGAGTGGGTGTGTAATGCCGTCTATGCAACCTATAAAGGATATTATGTTTAACCTTTGCTCAGACTAGATTTCGGTTGCGTGACCTATTTCTTGTTGGTCTCTTCCTACGGAGATGACGGCTTGGTTCTTTTTCAGCCATTTCGATTCTTATGAGCTGTTTTTCGTTCCACGTATGGTCTGTGTTTGGTTACTCTTCTTTTAGTTTCTCGTTGCTTCGCCACCAATTGGGGATTTGATATGTCATTGCTCTACATGTATTATGTTGTGATTGCATATAGCACAGGAAACAACAGATATTGTCACAAACTCGTTTCCTGCTACATGTTCTAGGGACCCTGGGCAAGTCCTTCACTCGCAATTGCTCATGCGCTTCGGCGTGAAACTCCGATTCAGCGTTCGCGCAGTAGTCGGGAGCGCCTCTGAGTGGGCAATCTGGTAGGGGCGCTATAACAAGTGTTCAAATACAATACAATATACAATACAATACAACTTGTAACAATTGGGGTTGAGGTCAGAAGGTGTTGAATTGAATCAATAAATTGTCCCTGCGAGTTAAATCCTCCTGAAAATATCATCAGGTTTATGAAAATTGCTTTTCTCTGAATTTAAGCATTTCGAAGTATTAAGAAACTGTTGTACTTATGGGTTGTGTGCATTGTGCAATGAAGCATTATTATTAACTAGACGTTTGTCCATCCTAAGACGGTTAGTAACGTACCTCCACCTCCCTCACCTCCGTGCCTCTGCCTCTGCCCCTCCTCTCTCCGCCGCTTTCCCCTCCCTTCTCTTCCCCTAAATGATGTCCTAGTATTGCGTAAGCGTGTCATCTTTCTGTCAGTGTCTACTGTCACACTCCACTTGGTCCCGGCCTCTGTCCCTTATGTAAGCGACGTGGATGGTTCTCATCCACCTACGCAGGACTCGCGTAACAGGAATGCTGACTTCATGACAAACAGACACACATTTCTCTGCTATTGTATTATTAATTAGCAACCTTTCTATTGCGCCGGTGTCTCTAGTGCACAAGGCATCAATCGATGGCGCATCTAAACTAAGCCGTAATGAGGCCAAGATAGAGAAACAGGTTACGGCGAAGAAGCAGTCTTAAAGCGATGAGTAATATTGTATTGTATTGTATTTGATCATTTATAAAGCGCTTCTCATAGCATAAGCCTTTCAGAAGCGCTCCCAGTGCGAGGTACTCCGAGGAAAAAGGAAGGTTTTAAGGTGAGAGAAAGAGGTAGAGATGCTACTAGAGATATATGAACGACACAAGTGACTGAGCAGAACGAGCAGATGCAAGGATGGAATCTCACAATCTAGGTTCAGCAACAACAACAAAACCATTAACAAAGAACAGTTCTATAGATTTTGTTCTGGATTTAGGTATGACCAGAGAAAGGCAATCAGATTACTCTGTTTACATATTGTGGTTCAGCAGTATGTCCCAATTTGAAAGAGATTCTTTGCTGGACAGGAAGTCAAAGCAATGGTTTTTAATACAGAGGTTATGTAACTGTATGTTCGTGTGGTTTTTATCTACCAAAGCGTTTTGTTCCCTTCGGTGCTTTTCCGAATTCAGCAGTGGCTGTGCTCGTTCCTCTCTGACAGCGCCCAGTTGATGATTTTCGATTACCCCGCTCAACTTGGTCTTCGGTCCCACATTGGCTGCCACAGAGTTCAAATCTACGTACTCTACTTCATGTCCTTTACACTGCATACAGGACCACATTCCTTTCTGCTTGGGGTATGTTGCTAACCAGTATGCTGCAGAGAGAAGTCAAGAAAGAAAGAAATTTCTAGAGAGTTAAGGCTGAGGAGAGCAGTCAAGAACTTTTAAAAAGTACCAGAGAGTTCAGCTGAAGAGTTAAGTTAAGAATCTCGGAAAGTTTCCAGAGCTTTCAGTTGAAGAGAGAAGTCACGAATCCATTTTCGGTAATATTCTGTCTTGGATGGCCAGCATTAAGAATTTAAGATTGAATTTCTTCTCTTAGGCAGAAGTCATCAATTCCGCAAATTTAAGTCGGATGGATTGCTTGTTTATCGCTATAGATGAGCTCGCAAGTTAAGCGTTTGACGATGATGATGGCGATGATGATGATGATGATGATGATGATGATGATGATGATGATGATGATGATGATGATGCTCGGTAATAGTTTTGAGTCTTGGGGCTCAACCGAAGGCCTTTTCTCAGAGAAAACAACAATTGACATTTAACAATGGGCATTTTTTCTTCTAGGTATGAGAAAATAACAATGGTACGGTATCCTGGGTGCAGTGTTTAGTTGAAATTAAGGTTTATACTCCATCTAAAAATTACTCCTATATGTTATCAGACCACTTCAGATGGGTTTTCGTTGTAAAGATGTAAGGATTTTATGATAGATGAAGAAACGTTTAGGCCTTCAATGTTGTACCAGTTGATGTGATGTATTTTTTGTATTGTCTTTAAGTATTTGTAAAGCGCCTCTAGTCCGGTGAACCGTTTAGAAGCGCGCCCAGTGCGCAAGGCCTCACGAAAAGAAGCAGCTTTTGAGAAAAGCGAAGGAAGAAAAGTGACTGCTAGATAGAATTGTAGAGCGAACAGAAGAAGACTCCAAAGAGAGGGACCAATTGAAGCAAAGGAACGAGACTGAGATATGTTGCAAAAGAAATGAACTGCTTTGTACTATGACATTTGAAAGAAAGAGAAATTGAACTGAATTCGGAGTAAAGCGTTCAAATTGTTTGAATATAAATATAGGCCACGCTAATTGCTGTGTAGAGGCAATAATTATAAGCGGAGTTAAGGCAAGCAAAGTTGAGTTGTAGGTGTAAGATTATGCCGGAGAAAGGCGGTACTTACAGTTAGGTCAGAGTGGAATAGGTTATATATTAGAGTCAATGCAATTGATAATCGTCTGTTTTGCCCGGATATTCTCCAGTGTGAATGGATCGTTCTAACAACTCGCGCACTTTCCTGAAAACCGTGATAAAAGTGTTATAGATTTTAAAAGCGTCTCTTTTGCAATCTTGCTCAAGCGCTAGTTTAAAGTGATTGTAGCCGACACAGCAAACTAACTGTGATGCATTTTCGATGGGTTCAAGTAACCTGGCGTCCATTACAACGAACGTTAATTTTAGGTTCGTTTTGCAGTCGATGTCCATCAAACTGACCATGAAATGCCCGTAGAGCGTTTGATGTCAGTCGACAGTTACGAAGACGAATGGCTGCGACCAACGACTCGTGCAGTCCCTTCGACCGCCGTAGATTCGGTTTAAGTCGATCGTTGGTGGCCCCAGGGGGTCAGAGCACGATGCTATCGGTCGCTGCAGACAGAAGCAGCACATCATCCCCCGACCCACCCACCCACCCATCCACTCTCTCCAGTCGACCGTCGTCTCTGCGTCTCCTGCAGTCGCTGCCTTCCGTCTTCTTCTTCTTCTTCTTCTTCTTCTTCCTTCTTTGGGAAAAATCTTCCACTGATGCGTTCAGTAGAATTTTGGGATCGATTTGGTAACTTGAAAAACAATTGAAATTCATTCCGTCTCTTCTTGCTTAGTGCAGTCGTTTTATTCGGGGAAGCGCGCGGGTTGTTAGAACGATCCATTTACCTTTGGAGAATATCCGGGCAGAACAGTTACTTGTCAGTCTGTTGAACTGCATTGGAGTCTTTTTGTCTTAACGACTATGGAAGATAAATTGAGAATTTGCAAGGAATCCTTGACAAACGTTTAGAAAAATTTGACCAGTTCAATCTCTTATATTCTCTTCACCGTGACAAAGAGTTGAAAGGTCAATACAGTGAGCTAAATAATTCCCTACAGCACGTTTAGACTCCGAACTGAACAAGAGGATATACATTAATTCCAACTAAACACTGCACGCAGGGCAAGTGTTCCGTACTTGATAACAGCTTTCATCAGACATGTTCATCAGCCACATTTGTTTTGATTGCATTTATGCTCTCTTTATCTATCTACGCCTACTCAGCATGATATCAACGAAGACTAGCCATCCCAGACAGATGAAAAAATAAAATAATAATAATGACAATAGTGATTGCCTGGGACACCACTTGCATTGGTATAATCACACCACGTCAAATCAGATCAGTAATAGCAGCTGACAGCATAGTTGTAAAAAACGTTTTTTTCGTTTTTTATTTTTCTCCAAAAAACGTCGTTTTTTTCGTTTTTTATTTCTCGTCTCGTTTTTTCCGTTTTTTATTTTTTGTATGTAACTTCATTTATTTATTTACTGTCTGTTACTATTTGTTTAATTTTATTTTTGTCTGATATCCCTTACGTTGTCTCCGTCCTTTCAAGGATTCATCTAATTTACGTCACTATTTAGTGTCATCAGTTGAGAAATAAACAGCACAGTACAGGAAATAACATTTATAAAAGTTATTTGAATTTCTAAGTTATCCAAAATGCGAAATGTCTTATATTGTACTCAGTAATCTCTGAATGACTGATAAACTGACGGATATTACTCCATGTCAAGTTCTTAATATGTCATAATTGTAAGTAGACCTACAATTTTTAATTAAGCCTAAGTACACTCTATACTTAAAAGTTTGGTTTTTAATTGCTTAGATCTATGTCAGCATGAATTTGTGTGGACTTACGTTTACAATTTAAATTTGTAAAGATTTCAATATTTTTAATTTCTCAATATCTTTTTAAACCAAACTTATGAAAAAAATAATCGTTGTAGATTACTGTTACTTGGTGTTACTAATAAAGTTATGTTATTTGCTGATTAAAATTAAATTGTGTAAAAAAGGTTTTTAATTTTAAAATGCAGTAAAAGATGTAGCAAAGTCAAATTATTTTCTTTTCCGTTTTTTTCTCGTTTTTTCGTTTTTTATTTTTTTCAATAAAACGACGTTTTTTTCCGTTTTTATTTTGATTTTACCGTTTTTTACATCTATGGCTGACAGTAAACAATAGAAAATAGGCCATTTTGTCATCGTACTGCTTTCTGTCCTTGGTCTTTTAAACTTTAAACCAAGATGGCGCTGATCTTATCGACCTCCTCAGCTACAGCCTTGACCAAATATCTGGAGATCATAGGGAGACTATGACTGCCCTCTTGTTCAGTTCGGAGACCTCGCTGTCGTTTGGCCTCACTCTCAATACTATAATCCAATCCAATTTGCCCCATTAGAACTATACCTATTATAGTGCTGAACAGTGCATTATCTAGGCCTAAAGCTATAATAGTACTATAGTCTCTAATACTATAACTGCATAATCATGCATTGATGTTACTTGTTGCGTCTTGACAGCAAGTTATGAAATAAACGAAAATACAATACTATTTTCTCCTCTATCAGCGCTTATCTATATCTATACAGCGCTTCAAGGCATAGGACGTCCGTTCCGTCGGCGAAGAAGAGACATCTCAGTTTGAAAGCAACGTTCATCGTTTTTAAGACATTGAACTCTGATCACCTACAATATCTAAAATCGGTCTTTATTCCTCAGACTTATTATTCAATTAGACCAAGTCATCTGATTATCCTTCTTCTCTGGTCATTTCTAGCAATAGAACTGTACTTAGTGAACGAGCTCTTTCGGTTGATGGACCTAGACTTTTATCTCTCCCTGGATTTGCCAGTTCTGCTCAGTCGCTTAAGTCATTTCGTTCACAGCTTAAGACTTAAACTTAACCTTTTTCAGATTACATATTCACCATATACTGCTCTCTGTGTTAATTCACCGATCTTCTTGATATTAAACTGATTAAGGCTTGGTTTTGTGCGTTAGACACCGGTGCAATAGAAGTTAATTATTACAATTAGAATGACCTCGGACAGGATAGTATATCCTTGTGTGGGGTTCAGCTAGTACGATTTCTAAGTTCACTGTCATCATCCATCACTGTCACCAACCGTAGGCCCTACCCTCTTCCGCTCTCCTGTTGGGCCTGACGACGCTGACTTCTACAACGACCTCCTCGCGACTTTCGTATCGTCCGTCCTGACAGGCAAATGCCTATAGAACAATGAGATTGTAAGCTTAGAGTAGCTTCGCGACAGCCTTGGTTTAACTCTGTCATTTTCTGAAGTTGTGTCGTAGTAGGAATCAGTTAGAGCGTTGATGGTGCCACTTCCGTCGAACAACGTGTTCGAACACTTTATTAATCTGCCAGAGCTTCATAGTTGGCTACAACCAGACCCAGTCCAAGTCTTCTTGAAACAACAACAACCGAAATCCAATTCTCTGGTATAAACAATGAATTTATTAACAAGGACATTCAACAGCGAGGGCGACAAGGCACTCCCTTGCATTCGCACAACACTCATTACTACAACTGAATTCGACACACTGGCGTTCCTATCAACCACGGCAACAGAGATTTTTAAACCAGTCGAACAGAATATATCAATCACCCCCACGGAACAACCGGGCTTTAACAGGGCTACAAAAACTTGTAATGATATGTGGTATCGTAGGCCCTAAATATATACAATACAATACAACTGCCTTTGATAACGCCCTTCTTCCTAAGGTGGCCCCAAGATCAGAAGTGCTCACGCCTCGGCGGCGCAGAAGCAATTATATTGCAGAGCAATAGTGCGCGAAGGACTTGCTCAAGGTCCCTACATAGTTAAACCACCCGGACGAGGGTCGAACCCGAACACTCGGCGTTACAGGTCAACCGCTCTAACCAGTAGGCCACCGTGTCACACCAAACATCCAGGAATGCAACAAACAATAGGATGCACATTCAATTGAGCAGCGGCACAATTAATCAATGAAGGAGCAGCGAAATTAATCAATGAATGAGCAGCGAAATTAATCAATGAATGAGCAGCGAAATTAATCAATGAATGAGCAGCGAAATTAATCAATGAATGAGCAGCGAAATTAATGAATGGAGGAGCAGCGAAATTAATCAATGAATGAGCAGCTAAATTAATCAATGGATGAGCAGCGAAATTAATCAATGAATGAGCAGCGAAATTAATCAATGAATGAGCAGCGAAATTATACAATCAATGATGAGCAGCACAATTAATCAATGGAGGAGCAGCACAATTATACAATTGATGAGCAGCACAATTATACAATGGAGGAGCAGCACAATTATACAATTGAGGAGCAGCACAATTAATCAATTGAGGAGCAGTATAATTGATCAATTGAGGAGCAGCGAAATTAATCAATGGAGGAGCAGCACAATTATACAATTGAGGAGCAGTACAATTATACAATTGAGGAGCAGCACAATTATACAATTGAGGAGCAGCACAATTATACAATTGAGCAGCAACACAATTAATCAATTGAGGAGCAGTACAATTAATCAATTGAGGAGCACCGAAATTAATCAATTGAGGAGCAGCACAATTATACAATTGAGGAGCAGCACAATTATACACTTGACCAGCAACACAATTAATCAATTGAGGAGCAGCACAATTAATTAATTGAGCGTCAGCTACTAGGGTAGCTTAGAACAAGCACAGCAGACAAGCCAAGGTCACAGTGTGTGCTCTTGTATGCTCTTTAATTGAAACATTGGCGACAAACATGATGTTCCAAATTGTCAAAAGGATTCACACATTATGAATTGAAATAGAGTTTATGGTTAAAATGAATAATAGTCCAAAAAGTTCACTTTTTGGATTCATATTTAAGAAAATTTCGCGCTTATTTTCCAAGCTACACAGCTTGGAGTCACGTATTTTGGGTTAAGCCTTTCTATTGGTCGCAGATGAAAGTTACCAGAGTCGTACAAATAGATTTCCAATCGCGCGCTATTTACAAATTCATATTAGCTCCTCTCAGCTTCGCCCTTTCTACCAAAATGTCAAAGCGCAATGTTGGTAACGAACGCTTAACGAATATTACATAAATTGTAGACTATCTAAGAAAAAGCACTGACAATGGGTTAAATTTTACTTTCTTAAAAGTAAAAGTAGGCCTACTGAAACTTTTACTTAAGTACAGTAACGAGCTAATTTTACTTCGTTACTGTGCATCACTGATGAAGATGGCGACGATGGAGATCACGATGATCGCCTCTGACTCTGTGTAGGTTCCTTGAAGGGGCGCTATATAAATGCTCGGAATGAATTATGCTCAGTAATTAGTTCGAGTCTTTGCCTATTTAATATCTATTTTATATTTGAGTGCGCATGACTTTTGTATGCGAAATAATTCGCTTGATTTTATACGACCGGTCGAAGGACCCTGCAGTGTGGTTAGAATGCAGACATACAAAGTACTCTCCCAAACACTTTGCCGATGACTGTTGCTAGTCATTGTCATTCACGATACAACATCATACGAGAACAGATCATGTGATGCTCAGAAATGTTGGCTATTTACATTACATTACACTTACCTTCCTGTGTTATGATTTAATACACATTACCCTAAATGCGCATCCTTACATTTATCCATCTCTGCAGTTGCTTTAAAATCAATCATTCAGAATTTATATAGCGCCCTTCCAGATTCCTACTCAGAGTCGCTCCCGACCCAGGCCAGGAGTAAAGCGTAGTCTTAATTTTAAACAGGAACTGAGAGCAGGTAGCGGTCGGGAGGTGGCGTATAACCAGAGGGAGCTCATTCCATGCTGTCGGGCCAACCATAGAAAAGGATCGTCGCTGCAGGGGCTGTCAAGTCGCCATGAACGGAGGAGAGCAGCCACTGCATGAAGACAGAGGGAGCCGAGCCCGAGAGGGGCACGTCCACACCAAGGAAGCAGCCCTAAAAGAGATGCCCTGCGGGCAGGGAAGCCAGTGCAGAACGTCCCCCATATACTGGGAAATTCAAACAGTTCTGGCGAACCCGCTCGATGCGGACCCGGAGAAGGAGCAGTAGTCAGATAGCGAAGGTATTTGCAGGACAGTGCAAATACCTGCAGGTGTATTTGCACTGTCCTGCGTCAGCAGCCATTGCCGCAGTCCGGTCCATGAATCGGGCAATGGAGGCTCTGGAGGTCTGGATGTCCTCTAATCGGCTACGGCTTAACTCTTCTAAAACCCAGTTTATTTGGCTTGGCACGCGCCAGCAGCTTGCCAAGATTGACCTGGAGGCCCTTGCCCAGGAGTTCCCGCAGTTTACCTTCTCATCCTCTGTCCGGGACCTTGGTGTCACTTTGGACCAAGAACTAACCTTCACGCGGCATATCAACCTACTATGCCGCGATTGCTACTACCAGCTGCGTCAGCTTATAGTGGTTTTCCGTTCTTTAACCTATAATGCTGCCTTAATGCTTATCCACTCTTTTATTGTTTCTCGCCTTGATTACTGGAGCGCCCTCTATGTCGTTCTTCCGGCGGCTCGGGTTGGGTGCTTAGTTCGTGTCATGCGAGCGGCGGCACGCCTTATTGGCCGCATCGCAAGATTCGGCCATGTCAGTGATTACATGCGGGATGTCTTGCATTGGCTCCCTTTCCCGCAGCGGATCGCTTACCGGATCTCTGCCTTGGTTTGGCGCTGCCTCGCGGGTGTGGCCCCTGTTTACTTACAGGAGCTCTGCTGCTCCACCCTGAGCGTCCAGCGCCGTGGTTCTCTCCGCTCCTCTAAGCAGGCTGAGCTTCTTGTTCCCCGGTCACGGACAACTATTATGCAGCGCCGTGCCTTTTCTGTTGCTGGCCCTGCAATCTGGAATGGGCTCCCTGTGGATCTACGCATAATGCATAGAGCCCTTGCGGCCACGTTCTTCTCTAACCTCAAGACTGTTGTCTATGGCCGGGGTTGAGTCGGGAGCGCTTCTGAGTAGATAATCTTGAAGGGGCGCTATATAAATCTCTGAAATGAATGAATGAATGATCAGTGACCTTGAGCTGTGAGCTGTCGTAGCTTGCAGTAACAGTTGCGACTCACCTGGTCTATATGGGATGCCGGAGTGAGCTCGGAATTGGAAGACCCTAAGGCAGTGTTATTTCAATTATGGTTTTCAGTTACAGTTACAGTTATAGTTAACTGAAATCAGATTTTTCAGTTTCAGTTATTTTTTTAATTTTTCAGTTACAGTTTCAGCTATTTCTCTTTATTTTTCAGTTATAGCATCAGTTACTTTTTTCACAAGTCATGACTAATGAAACAATGACCACAAGTATTCTGAACAGTTACCAGAAATATTTACGCAGCAAATCAATGCGATTTAACGTATTGTCGGTTTATTTTAAGGAAAACACGACGTTCCAGATTAACACTTGCTCTGTTCCGACAATTAGGTGCCACACTCGTGGTTTTCAACGTCCTTGCCAGCAACGGTGTGAACACAACATCGACTTTTGTCGGCTGCGGCTTCGTAAACAGAAATGTTCCCACACGCCACTTCCTACTTTTCCACCACTACTTGGCTTCAACATCATTCTCGTAGTCGTGGATTGTTTTACGAATTTACGGTTTAGCGCCAACGACAACACAACGAAAGGAAAAGGAACAGGAAGTGAAACGAACATAGAAAACTGAAAAGGAACCAGAAGAGAAACTAGCATAGAAAACTGAAAAGGAACCAGAAGTGAAACTAGCATAGAAAACTGAAAAGAAACCAGAAGTGAAATGAGTATAGAAAATTGACCGTAGACTAGAGTAGGATTACCATTCAAAAAGTAAGTAAGAAAAACGCTCATGTTTTATTTTTCAGTTAACTTTTGTTATTTTTCAGTTATACAGTTTTCGTTTTTCAGTTACTACTACAGTTTCAGTTATTAAGTATTTTTTAGTTTTAGTTGCAGTTACAGTTAACTGCAAGACATTTTTCAGTTATTTTGCTATTTCAGATACAGTTACAGTTAACAGAAATAACACTGCCCTAAGGTCGCACACTTCAGAAGAGGGCGCTCAGGTCCATCTTGTCCAACTGTTGCCTGGTGCCCAACCAAATGAACTGTGTCTTCAAGACGGTTTGAGGACATCCAGCTGCCCGATGCATGGTTTGGGCAACCCCGCGAGAGGTGAGAGGCAAGCAGTGCTAGAAGGCCGGCGTGTCATCCGCGTACAGCTGGTTTAGTGTCCCGCATGATGATAAGAGAGTACCAATGTCAGAGTTGTACAGTAAGTACAGTAGGGGAACCAATACGGAACCCTACGGTAGGGGCCCAGAGGACCTGCCCACCTCAGGACCACGCTACTAGACTCTAGTAGCCTGGTCCTCTGTTGGCAAGTCCTTCTCATGATCACACCCCACCCCTATCATAGCCGAATGCAACGATAAACTACGATGTGATTATGTGACATGGCGTTTGAATCAAGTAGGCAACCCTTTCATCCTGACTGGGTGCTCTAGTATCTAGGCAACCTTTCATCATGACTGGGCGCTCTAGTAACGAAAGAGCCCCATTCATGATGAAAGGTTGCCTATTTGATTCAAACGCCATGTTACAGAATCACATCGTGGTTTATCGTTGCTTTCGACAATACTAGGGGAGGGGTGATCATGAGTGATTTTTTTTTCGGATGAGAATTTGAGAATATGATTAGGACAGATGGAGACTAGTAAATCGAATTCAGTCTGACGTCGAATAGTTCATAGATAAGACTAAGAGACTCGATTAGAAAACTTAGAAAAGGTTTTCTGCTCTTTTATTGGTTGAGCAACGCATTTTCAAAGTCGTGAGCAGCTGCTGCGAACCCCCGCCTTCTGCTCACCTCGTTAGTAGCCCCATACCTATTATTATTTAACCAGTACCTGTTAATGACAAGGCGTGTGACATACATAGAAACGAGGTTCTGTAACGATCGAGTGACCGAGTCTTAGCCACTGATCCTATATAATAAACGCCGTTAAGGAGCGAATGAGACGAAGCAGTTAATTTTCACAAAGAGCTTTATTATCGCCCACTGTGGGTTATTTTATCGCAATTCCTTTAGCGCGCATTCACTTCCATCTTAGCCGCCGTTTCTCTTCTTCTTCCTCTTCCCATCGCTCCTCTTTTCTTCCTGCTGCTGCTGCTGATGGTGATGGTGAGGCGGCCGCGGTCTTTTCGTCTCCCATTCTTTCAGAGTCGATGGTTTTGTCGTCGTCCTGCGTCTCGCTTGTCGATTCGTGGATCCCTGATGCGTCGTCCTAAGGAGGAGGATGCGTGATCTATCGCAGTCGTCCAACCGTCGACGGTCCATCGGTCCATCGGTCGGTCCATCGGTCCCTCTGCTCCTCTCTCTCTCTCTCTCTCTCTCTCTCTCTCTCTCTCTCTCTCTCTCTCTCTCTCTCTCTCTCTCTCTCTCTCTCTCTCTCTCTCTCTCTCTCTCTCTCTCTCTCTCTCTCTCTCTCTCTCTCTCTCTCTCTCTCTCTCTCTCTCTCTCTCCTCAGATCTCTCTGCCGCCGCCGCCGACATATTTAAGATCCTGTCCCCCGAAAAGTCAAGCCTCTTAAATATGGCCGTCTTTTGCAGCGAGGAAGGGACATACAAAGACACAGACGGACAGACAGATGAGGACCGACAACCGAGCAGACTAAGGAAGAGGCAGAGGACTGTACATTTTGGCTAGCAGTGCGCACGCTATTATTTAGGAGAACTGTCAAAACTGACTCTAGAGTAACGGAGTGAGTTCACCTTTGACGGCCGGACCATCGCAGGTCCATGGGTCTATGGGGGACCATCACACTTCGGATCATTGTTGTCGTGAGATGGCGTAATGGTAGGAGGCAGAGGGAGAGAGAAAGAGAGGAGGAAGAGGCACTGTGAGGCACACGAAGAAACGGACAAAGAGACGGTTATGGTGTGGTTAAGACGATGACAGACGCGGTGGTTCGCGAGGTCGATCTGACCCAAGATGACACGTGTCTGTCTTCGCACGATGGCGCTCATCAATGCAAACTATGATAAATGATGTCATGCAAATTCGCTATTTGACGGGATGCCACGGTTGATGCCCAGCGTTCTCTCCTTCGCAACTCCCTCTGGGTCTTTTCAACCAGAGGGAAATTGCAAAGACCATCCCAGTTTCTAACCATGGACAAGGTAGGCTTCACAACATTTCGACAGTCGGTGTGAATGCAATCCCAACGAAATTCTCAAAGAAATAACTTGGATCTTGCTATTCTGAATAGACATGCTGCATCACATATGTCAGCCAAAAGGGTGAAGATGGTATTGATGGTAAGGCAACACAAACTATTACAATGCCTTTGCATAGCCAATATTTAAACTATCAATCGCAAAACATTTCTAATTTGCACTCCGCTGAAAACCGAATAGATCGACTTGTATTCAAGATGTCACAACGAGACTAATGCTATTGGAGCGACTAGGCCACAACAAAGGTCTGAAAGTAAAGTTTCCAATGGTGTCAAGGGGCAATGTCCATCATATTGAAACGAAGGCCCCGTGAAGCTGACAACATTTCAGAAATGCAGTTTTTAGCAATTTCTTAACAACTTTCGATCATCGTCAGGTCATTAGTCATTTCAGGTGTATGGATTGAAATAGCAGGCAACAAATATTTTTAGTTTTTATAGGACCCTACTGTAGAACGAAATTCTTACCAAGACAGTGTCAAACAGCTGAAGCTGTGAGTGAAACCGTCGTAGTGGATTAAAAATGCAACACACTGCTCATAGGCTTATTGTACAGTAACCGACTGTTATTCAAGACGCAGATCTTGGAGGGATTTGTTGCTGGTATTATTACTATTATTATAATTAAATTTGTAACACGTGCACGGTAACACCCAACTATGACTCTAAGGATAGTCGATCGCCAAGAGAAGATGCAGCTAGATATCCAAGTGCTTGAAAGCCAAGGAGAAATAGTAAGTTTTGAGACGCTTTTTGAAGGAAAGAAGTGAATTGTTGACATCTTGGAGTTCCAGATAAGCTATAGATATGCCCAAAAAGGAATCAAAGGATCAAACTCCAAAACTTAAACAACTCGAACATTGATATATATGACGATCATTGCAAAGCAATCACTAAGTAATGCCTCTTTTATTTGTCTTGAAGATATGAGAATGTCAAACTGACACCAAATACTGCCATGTTGAAGGTAGGTCACACGGACACTGGGTAGACTGCTTCTTTCTTAAAGCCATATATATTCATATCTCATGATATTCTATTACATCGCCTTGAAATTTCCTTTGGTCTTAGTGGCCTTCCTCTTCTTTGGTTTCGCTCCTATCTTACTGATCGTACTCAAATGGTTATTCTAGGAGACTCCCGCACCTCGTGGGTACCTGTTAAAGTTGGAGTCCCACAAGGATCTGTGCTGGGTCCACTTCTTTATATCTTGTTTACAGCCAATATTCCTCTTCTCTTTGCTAAACACTCAGCCTCTGGTCACCTCTAACTGATGATGTCCAGGCCTTTGTTCATGGCCCTTCTCTCAGCTTGCTCTTTCCCAATCTATTGAATCTTTTCTGCTGATCTCAATTGTTGGATGTCCTCTAATCGTCTTTCACTCAACTCTTCCAAGACTCAATTGATCTGGCTTGGCACTCGCCAACAGCTAATTAAACTTGATTACGATTTACTTGCCAAGCAGTTCCCTCAATTTACTTTCTCGACAAATGTCCGTAACCTGGTGTGTTACTCTTGACAGTACTCTTTACTTCTCTGCACATATCTCTAATCTCTCTCGGTCCAGTTTTTATCACTTGCGGCGTCTACGTGCCATTCGACGATCTGTCCCCTCGCCGATTTTTTCTTCCATGGTTCATGCCTTTGTCTGTTCTCGCATTGACTACTGTAACTCGTTACTTATGGGCCTGCCAAAACTCCGCCTGGCTCCACTGCAATCAGTACTTAATTCTGCTGCTCGTTTAATTGCCCGCCTACCTCGTTTCTCCCATATTTCGACTTTCATGACTCAAGACCTTCATTGGCTTCCTCTAACTGCTCGAATTCAGTTTAAAATTCTTTTTCTTACGTGTAAAACGTTTTCAGGTCAAGCTCCACGCTACCTCTGTGATCTTACGAGACGGCCTATCTCAGCTACCTCTGGACGTCCTCTCTCTTCTGACCATCATGACCTTCTAGTTCCGAGGTCTCGACTGCCACAGCACAGCATCGTGCCTATGCCTCCGTTGGACCTTTGCTGTGGAATGACCTCCCTGCTTTAACTCGTGCTGTAATGTTATCTGGAGGTACCACGACTTTGAACTACCACCCAAGGACGAACAAAATTTTGTCCCTCGAGTACTTTATAAACGGGTCCCAAGAGCAAACTCCCGAACAAATTAGGGTCATCAGGCATCTTATCCCTCTAGATCAGGCGTAGCAGATAATTAGACTATTAGGAATTTGTTTTCTTTCTATCTATCTGTACTAAGTTGCGGTTTGTCAACTTAACGTTTCTAGTCGCCCCAAAACACCACTGGGAAGGCAGCAAGTAAGACTTTTCTTTTTTCAGTGGTCAATTCGACTGGAAGCGCTTCTGATTAGGTTGTACTGCGAGAGGCGCTTTATAACTGCATCAATAGAATAGAATAGAATAGAATATTCACGATTAGACGTGTCCTATAAAAGCTAACCAATCGTCCGATGAATTCCTCGCATCGTACTATCTATCTATCTATCAATGGCATTCCTATTACCAAAGTCACCTCTACTAAATTTTTAGGTGTTCACGTGGACCAACATTTGACCTGGAAGGAACATATAAAAACTATTTCGAACAAAATTGCTCAAAACATTGGTATTCTAACTCGAACTGCATACTTGTTGCCCTACTGCATTCGCCTAAAATTATAGCTCGTTGTTGTAGAGGGATCTTACTTATTGTAATATGGTATGGGCATCTACTTATGATTCTAGAGAGGACATAATATTGCAAAAACGTGCAGTTCGTATCATTGCAGGAGTTCCAAGGTGCGTTCATTCTGGACCACTATTTACTGACTTGAAGCTACTTAAACTAGAGCAGATTCGAACATTACAGATTGGCCTATTTATGTACCGCTATGTCAACATGGTTTACTTCCAGCATGTTTTAAGGGATTTTTTCATCTAGGATCCGATGTTCATACTCACTACACCAGAAACTGTAACTCTTATCGCCCCATATACGCACACACCAATACTCGCTTATTCTCCATAAAATCTGTTGGCTCCACAACCTGGAACATGCTTCCCTCTCACATACGTTGTGCCCTCCACCTACGGCACTTTAAAAAAATGCTGCATGCCTACCTAATTAATGGAAATTAGCTATAACCTACCCTGCCGGATATTCTTTTTCACTGTTAGTTAAGGTTTTCGGTTTTTTCTTTATATTTTCATAGTGTTTTGAATCGAGTTAATCATTTACTGTGTAATATGTACTATACTGTTTGCATTGCTGTACGAAACTTGATATTGCACTGTTTATCAAGGATTTAGCTAATTCATATTTCTGAAATGTTGTTCTAGGTGTCCCTAGTTAGCGGGATCTTGATCCCTTTGGGACTCCTCTTGCGGCCAATCCTGATACTTTATGTTGAAATGTTATGTGTTTTTCATTTGGCTTCAATAAAAGAGATTTGATTGATTGATTGATTGATCTATGGAATTTATATAGCGCCCCTTCAAGAGGCAACTTATAACCTTGTATGATGATACAAATAGCAGTGTTAGGCCTTGTATAGTCGTCGTTCTTTTGTATAGCCAATGGCTCTGCGTGAGGGCCACCGACTTTCAACTGACTCTAATGGAAAGCAACGGTGCTGAGACCGTCAATTGTATCAATATCAATTACGCCGTCTCGAATCAGATGTATAATTATAATCATCATTATTATTTTATATTGCTATTATCATTATCATCATCACCATCAAGTCCTCAACATAAGCATCATCATTATCATCAGTAGCATTATCATCATCAGTAGATCTACCTCCTGAATTGCGCACTTTTTCGGTTCCTCCACCATCATCGCCAATCATCCACGATCATCTGCCTCAGGTTACTCTATCCATCACCCCAAGGTTTTCCACTCGAAATTAAAGTCTCTAATTTTCAAGAACTCTTATCTCGACTCGCCTGATCCTGCACCTTCCAATCATCGACCTAAACGACACCCACCTTATCATCTCCTGTGCCCCCTCCGATCCTCTGGAAACCGGACTCGGACCTCCCTCGGGCTACTCTTTTGGACAACCCTCTGACTAGACGCAGCGCTCGTGAATAAGCTGGTGCCCTGCGCTTGGCTTTCGAGTGGCGCTTTAGAAGTTTGGAGATTACGATTACGATTAGTATTACCAGTATAAATATTATTAGCAGAAGCAGCAGTCGCAGAAGCAGTATTAGTACAGTAGTATCATCATCACTGTATAATGCTGAAATGATGATGATGATTTCTTTGCCTCTTTCCGCATGCGCTTGAAGATCATTCTGTCCGGTCGTGCATGTTTCATTTTGTTAGGTCGCATGCGCCTCGGCTGAGTTTCTTTTGTGACAATCGATGTAAATTTACCATTACAATTACAATAATAAGGTTTTAACTAGAGATATAGGCTATGCCGTTGGAGAGATAAGAGACGTCGACTTGCCTGACTTGATGATGCACGTATATTGAAGAAGGCAGATTGACAGAGTCTTCCAATCCATTCGATCCTTCTTTATTTAGAACAGTCTGCTGAGTAAGCCTCGTCAGCTAATCTACGCATCCAGACTCCAATTAATATCTGCCTCTAAATTTACAAGCGCACGAATGTCAGAATCCGAAGGACAGCGATTGCATTAAGCTTCGCTCTCTCTCAAAGTCTATCGATTGTGCATTTGGACAGTTGGAAATAACGTTTCTTCAATCAAAAGCCATAGACTCTCTGGATGAATCGCGTTTAATACTTTGCAGATGCTTCGTTCACCGTCAGATTGCTGCTCTTCGAGTGCACAAAATATAACTCGGCCACCAAACTTGAACACTCACTCCGAAATGAGTGCGAGCATAGTGTAAAGTCATTCGTTGACCGGCAGAGAGCGAGCGAATGGATGCGCGCAGCCAAGTCCCGTTGTTAGTCGCCAGTGCTGCCACCTTACGCCGACGGCCGACGACGTATACCCAGCGATAGGCTAATGTGTCAGTTGCTATGGCTGCGAGCTACGAAAACGCAGTTAGTACTTATCTCCTGTCACCGTCGACTAATGCGACAGGAGCAGCATCATCACTCGCCAGGTATGAAAAGGTGAGACAACGACGCTCAGATGGAGCTGCAGCAGCAGCAGCCGCAAGACTGCCAGGAGATGGTCTCGCTTTCAGTGTAGGCTGAGGTTCCGGTCATTTCCTTCTTTGTGTAAACTGCATTTCAAGCTTCAATTCATACAGTTTTATATGGATGTAAACGTATGTGTGGCTGGAAGCATTTATATGCTAACTGATAGCGCAAGATGTCAAGTGTACCAAAGAAGGAGTTCTGTCCGTAGGGCCTATCTGGCACGATTTGACATAATCGGTGTTGGCACAACAAGTAACTTATCAGCACATTCTATATTTCGGTTTAAAAGTACTAATAATGCTGCTCCTTTGGCCAAATTTAAAGTTGCCATGGAACAGCTAAGAAAGAATTGAAAACGTGATCACGTGGTTGGAAATACTTTGATATAAGTTGTCACTAAGCATTTGACCACTGACATTTACATATAAGTTTTTTGGGGCGTGGTCTATTCTACGTAGAAGCGTAGTGCTTCTTTCTTCAGACGCCGTTATGTTTCGTTGTCTCTTCTCTATAAATCGTCACTGTCTTTACACATTATCTTTACACAGCTTCTCATATTGAGAGTCTACAGAAGCGACCCTAAAGCAATCTATCGGAGTCAACGCCTATCTCTGGACTGTTTTACACAGCCAATATTAAACTCCTATAAGTACTGAATTGTCACTTAGGTCTCGATCTCTGACATATTTTCATGTCTTTCCAAATCAACCTGAGGAAGGCGAATGCTAACACTCCGTGCTCTCTTCACTGAGACAACGCTCCATCGTCCCCTCACAGACGTGCTTTCGCACACGTATTTATTGCAATACTCGACGTACACCGACGAAGGCGTTTCCTGGAATGCGCTGATCAGATAGCATACAGATAGTGACTGCTGCAACTGATCATATGGCGACTGATTGATTTACTTTGCAATTATTGTTCTACTTGCCTCCTAAGCCCCTTAGGATTTCCATTTGCGAGCTGTGCAACCTGCATCGAGTGCATGTCCAAGCATGCATGGACTAAAAATAAAACAGCCCATTGTGTGGGCAACAGATTAGTATATTGAAAATGTGAGAGGAAATCACAAAACTAGGCGATTAAAAAAACGTTAGAGGTCTACGTGATAGGAACATTTGAGATCTTTGTTGTCCAGTGTTACGTGATTGTTAAGTAGCTTAGTTTCAGTGGAATGGTATTTGTGGTAGACAGATTGGAAAGGAGGGTAGACGTTGTGGGACGAGAGGTGACAGCTCAGGTGATTTGCAACTACTTTTCCAAGGTTTGGAAATGATTTTGAGAGTATAGATAGGAAATAGTTTATTAGATTATTATCAGAAGAGATATGGCGTATTCTTCTTCTTCACGTTCTCTGCCCTCAGGCAGGTTCATATGTCCATATGGCGTATTAGTAAGAGCATAAACCATGGCATCGGCAAAACCGCCGAGAAAGCAGTCCTCTGAGAGAGGTAGGTTAACGATGGACTTGATGATTTGTCCAAAGATATCGAGGCACCCTTTTAGAAGGGCAGTAGAAATAGCATATATATATATATATATATATATATATATATATATATATATATATATATATATATATATATACGTTGGTTGAGAAAACAATCTGACAAAAACGCAGAAATGCTAACATGAGTGATAATGGATAATTAAAGTTAATTAGAAAATTTTAGAATAAACTAGTAAATATTTTTATATAATGATCTGGGAATAAATTGAGAGTTGTCTTTGAGTGGGAGAGTATGGTTGTGTGCTCTAGGTCTTAATTGGTGAGAGGAGAGGGGTCGGAGTGGAGGTAGGAGTTGGTGAAGTACATGCTTGGGGTGGTGTAATATGGAGAAAAGGAGTTTCGCATCGGCTATATTGGCAAGTTCAGAGACTGCTGGAAAGGATTGTTCTAGGTAACCTAGGCATTTAATTAATACACTAGCATCTATAGGCACTTTGCTTATCCGGTTGTTGGTTGGAATAGACTGAGAACAGGTGATTGAGCGCCTCTGAATGGTCAATCTGGTAGGGGCGCTATAACAAGTGTTCAAATACAATACAATACAATACAATTGAGGTTTAGGGTATGACTGGTCAATGGTCATTCGACGAAGGAACACTTAGTGTCATCTTCGAGCTATAATTAAAGGAACTTGTCGGCAAGGGACGAGTGTTATGGAGTTCTAGGTAGTACATTGCATTTGTTACGAAGAGGGTGGACTCTCTGCAGAGACCAGACGAGACAAGGAGATGGATTTGCCTGCTAAGACACGTTTATAAACAGCACGACACTGGCACCTCAATTTCAGTAGATGGAAAGGTTAGTAGCCATCATCTCTCCTGCAGCCGGCTGCGCAGTCTCCTCGCAGCGGCAATATGATCTGTACCCGGTCGTACCAGGACTACAGGGAAGAGCGTGCAACAACCGTCTGTGATTTAGCAGGAAAGTGTTATATGACCGAAAGCCTATCTTAGTTGCCATAGGATCACTAAGCTCATGGTTTGTTCATCTACACTATATCCTGTCCTCAGTAGATGAATAACGGTTTTAATAATTATATGTTTAAAGCGACTTGTCCCAGACAAGATGGAAATTAAGTATCTCAAGCACACATAGTGACACATTATTTTATGGACTTTGTGTGGGAGTTAACTTATTTATTACCCAGCACTTCTTCCAACTACAGAAAGATCAAGTGTGAGCGAATTGACTTCTAGTCTTGTAATTGATTCCTCAAACGGAAGAACCAACTAAGCCCAATGGATTCGTGCTTCTTTTTCTTCTTTTTCAAGTAAAATGGCCTTGGTTCTTTCGCTTGAGGCCTTATTGAGACCACCTCAACAAGAAATCTGACTTGAAAAGACAACTAAACCACTTGACTAGAAATTAACTTAGTTGGTTCTTTCATTAGAGGATTTATTTATGTATCAAAAATTTCTGCGTAGGACAAAGTTTCACGCAAGGACGTATGCCATAGATATAAACGCGATAGAATAATAATTATAATCGACAAAGAACATCCAATAGTTCAGAAATGTCCTAGACATGTAGGCCTATGCTTATGCTAGAAGATTCTTTTAGGACACTGGTCACATTGACCGTTTCCATCTTCGCATTACGAATGCCGTAGATCGATAATTTTGTATATTTAAAGTAAGCCCCTATAAAGTGCTACGTAAGACACGCTTAGGCCCGATGGCTACATTGGAACAGGTGCGATTCAATATGAATTCACTGCCACTACAAAAAGTTACCATGATCAGGCAGCCTATGATAATGCACCAGTTAAGCTGAAGACTTGGGTCACTTGTTAAGGAAATCAATCGATGCCCCTACACTTCTCCCAGTTGTCATGTCCACCGCATCGACCTTGATTTCCGTGTCACCGAACGTCATTATTGCCTGGATCTCCCTCAGCTTTGTCGGCGGTGCATGTGATCCGTCAGCTGACGCCGCGATGTCTGTGAGACACAGCGTCACCGTTCCGCACTTGATGACACCGACGTCAGTTACGAATTTCACTTCACTCTTTTCGGAGCTGAAAATATTGATAATGCAAGTCTTCTGGCCGACCTTGGCTGGCGCGTACTTGCGGACGACGGTGTCTCCCAGAGCCATCGGCTGATCAACGGAAACGAAGACGTCGAAAACCTCCGTACACCATTCCATGCCGTCTTTGCGCACCATTTTGGACTTAGGATGTTGTTCTGCGTTGAACCGATTCAGTACTTCGACTCCATAGGTCAGCCTCGATCTTCTGACGGTTACGACGGTTGGATCCAGACCAAAACATACAGCACCTACAGCAGAGTAAACGAAACAGAAGACATTCAGAGCAACAGACCGTAGAGAGAGGGTGCGTTGTTCAATGCGATCGTTGGTCAGTCCTAGCGAGCCATTGAAGCGGTTGTTCAACGCGCCTATCGTTGTTCAATGCGAGACAAACCATGCACGGAGTGAGATGTGTCTGATGTGTTCAGACCGTGTTAGAAGCACTCTCGACTGCTTACGTGCATCAAACTGTCTTGGTCTCACTGACAACTATAATGCAATGTACTCGTAACTAGATATTTAAATAGCGCCGCTCAAAGCAGAGCCGGAGTTAGGGCCCCCGAATTCCCCGGTTGGAGGCCTGAAGTTTGTAAGATGCCTCGACATTTAGCTGGTCATTATGCCTTTTTGTGACTGTTTGTTTCTGAAAACCATGCACCGGATTATTAAAATGATGGAGCAACGGCTTCTGAAGCGAGTTCATTAGTAAATTCTATTGCTAATTCCTGGTCGTTTATCATCTGCGTTGTGGTGTGGTAGGATGTCTTGTTCGAAACCAATAAGACGAGTAAAATTATGCAGTCACCAGACTTTGCAATTGATACTCAGGTCAACGTCGCATGCCGTCACCCTAGGACTCCTCTTATGTCACACCTCCAGATGAAGCCTCTGTCTGTCTGTCTGTCTGTCTCTCTGTGTCTCTCTCTGTATCTCTCTCCGGCTGTCTCTCTCTGTCTCTGCCTGTCTCTGTCTTTCTCTGTCTATCTCTGTCTCTGTCTCTGTCTCTCTCTGTCTCTGTCTTTGTCTGTCTCTGTCTCTGTCTGTCTCTGTCTCTGTCTCTCTCTCTGTCTCTCTCTGTCTCTCTCTCTGTCTCTCTGTCTCTCTGTCTCTCTCTCTGTCTATCTCTGTCTATCTCTGTCTCTCTGTATCTCTCTCTGTCTTTCTGTCTCTGTGTATCTGTGTCTCTGTGTCTATGTGTCTCTGTGTGTCTCTGTGTCTGTGTCTCCGTCTCCGTCTCTGTCTGTCTGTCTGTCTGTCTGTCTGTCTGTCTCTCTCTCTCTCTCTCTTAATCATTCTATTTATGCAACTGTCGTCAACCCTTCTTGCCTTTGAGAATGGTGAGTGCGACATCCTGAGGAATGAGTATCTTCAGAATGTGACTGAACTCGTGCCGGATTTCGTGCTGGAGAATCGCTGACTCAGCGAATCCTCCGACGAGGAAAAGGTATTTGATGTCTAAAACACACATAAAAGCAGGCTTAGGTATAGGCCATAAATTTTGAGGCTGGGAGCGCCTCTGAGTAGGTCTCTTGAATAGGCGCTATATTAATTCACGGAATGAATGAATGAATACCAATCTTGTCAGTTACGTTACGAACATAGCGGAAAAGTTACAACTGAAGTCCCCATGTCCTTAGTTAAACATGCGGAGGCGCTCATTTATTGCTGTTCGACCCTTGAGCCGGCAGCGGACGAATGGTCCCATGGTCCGGATGGACACAGGGCCAGGACTTGCTGTCTACATCCCAGCTTGCAAGAGCACTAAATTTATGCAGCTTTGTGACACAGCACGTGTGCTCAAACAACTTCGCTCAGAGGGCAATATCCCTCAACCATTCGATTAACTATTTGGTTAGAGCCATAACTAATACATCAAAATATGAACATATAACCTCTGTGCATTGACTTCCTGTTCAGCGAAAAATTTGTTTCAAATCAGTGCTTGTAGTATATAAATCATTGAGCTCTGGCCAACCGAATACTTGACATCAGGCCTATATTATTTCCCAGACTTATCATTATTCAACCAAGTCATCAGACCATCTACGGTAATACCAAAAACTAGAACTGTTCTTGCTGAACATTCTTTTGCTGTTAGGGGTCTACTGAACCTGGAGTTTGGAATTATCTTTTCTGTATCGCTTCGTTCCTCATAGTCGTTCATGTCGTTTCGTTTTCAACTTTTCACATGGAATATCCACCGTCGACTGCCTCTCTTTCTTAATGGACTGATCTTCTGTGTTGATTGACCTGAGTGACCCTTACGACACGGTTTTGATGGACCATCGGTTGATGCGTTGTACATTAGACACCGGCGTAATAGCAGTTACTAACTAACTAACTATAAGTGGGGCGCTATAACAAGTGTTCAAATATAGGACTAACTAACTAACTTGACTTGGATTATTGTGTGTGATTATGGTGTGAAAAGCATCTGCATTAGAGTGAATAAACAACTGAACATTTGTAGAGTCGTCGAATTGCCTTGAATTTAATTAATTGCTTTGCATGGTCTGATTGTACAGTGGTTGGCGTTTGAACTGTATAGACCTTACCTTAGACCTTAGTCCTTCCCGTGCAGGACTGCACATCGGGCAACGCAGTTTTTCCATTCTTCCCTGTCCTTCGCTGTATAGAAGTCAGCATTAAGTTTCTCTTCTGGACTATGCATACATCCCTACTTCACATACATGCGTACCTACATAAATCATCACAGATATTATAAGAAATGTCTTTTACATTCTTTTGCGTGAACCTACCTTTGACAGAGTTCAGGACGTTGCCAGTTGCTTGTTTGATGCGTTCGATGGTCGAATGGAAGAGTCGTTTCATTGCCTGGAGCGTCAATCGTAGCATTCCCTGAGACGACCAACGAATTCCCTGATCGTTGAACTTACTTATAGCACCCTCTATCTGATGACCCTGCACAGCATATATATTATTACAGAACAAGGCAATTCGACGCCTGTCACTCTAATGCAGATGCCTTCCATTCATAATCCAAGTCCATCTTTTCTATGTCACTGGACTGAACCTTAGACTTGACGGGGTTGAGGATCTGTATTGGAGTGCAAATCGGTTGATGAATTATGCTTATAGTGCATTTTAAAATAACTGCGCTACAGAACCTCTAACATTAGATCAGATTACCAGTAGTAAGGTCTGAAGAGCATTGGTGCTTAATATTTGCCATTTTATTTGGTTATTTGCATCCTAGACCTTTTGCTGTTGACACTAGCAATCGTATACCCGCAATTTCGAAAACTCTTCTGCTCCCAAGAAGGCAAAGTGGCCGAGACTCGTTTATTCTTATACTCTGAAGTTGCTTTACCTTACCACATAATAATAATAAATCTCTTAATCTCTGAAAGCCTAAAATGTAGGCCTATATATGTGTCATTATCGTGCGTCACCGTCAACGCTCGCATATAGACTAATAGGCCTACTGGAGGATTTGACATGTTAGGCTTTAAGAGATTTAGAGATAAAAGTAGAATATCAGGCACCCTGAATATTTGATAGTCTAACATATTACAAAAAGGTAAACGCCAGTATTTCTAACCCTTTTAGTTATTATTCTGCTTCAGGAGTAAGATTTGAGGTGTTGGCAGTTGGTTTGTGCTCTTAACATTGCGCTCTTAAGTCTGTTAAGAACACAAGCCAACTATCAGATATTCAGGGTGCCTGATATCTTACTTTTATTTGGTTTGGAAATTACACATTATTACGTCACATATAACATTAAAAAATAGCAATAACAAATCACAGCGGGCCTATAATTAAAAAAGCAGAATACTACAGCTTGGCAAACATTGAAATCCGCCAAACAAATGTTACAACAGACGATTCACTAATAAATCTAAACCAAATGAGAATTACAAGACTGACGGCTATGAGTACCTTTGTTTTCTTGTAGTAGTCGATGAACGAGAATGGCAGGGAGATGTTGAGTGGATTGTCTTTATAGGGATTGGCTGCTCGTTTCCTTGACTCGAAGGCAATCATCAGGTCGACCCAACCTGCGGGACGCTTGGTCTTGAAGGATTCTATGAACTCCGACCCAAAGATCTCAGTAAGTAAGCTCTCAAATGCCAAGTCGACACCTAGAAAAAGGTCAAAATTAAGTGGAGCACTGTTTATGCAGAGGCATCAAATATAGTGTTTGAATAGTCGTGTCCAACATCTTCATCTTCTGTCTGATCTGTAAAGGTCGAGTCTTCTTTTTAATGACCTTTGAATGACGCTCAACACAAACCCTATGAAGCAAATACGTTCCCTTCTGAAGCGAAATCAGCAGGTCAGACAGAAGGCAAAAATTTTGTATACGGATTTTGGATTCTTAATTCTACAACTAATTAGACTATTAAAACTTAAATTCTCTTGCATCACACCGTTTGGAAATTGATGCAAAAACTGAACAATTTATAAATAAGGCTAACGGCAAAAATATGACACAGTAAAAACAGTTGGATCTGTCCTCGTGCGGCATAAGCAGAAGAGGCTCAAGACTCGAAGGCATACGGATAAGAATCATCAGAAGTGACGTTGTAGGAACTCGCAACGATTTGCGGATCGTTCACGGCCACAAATCAATTAGTAAAATTCATCTTTCTTTTTCTGCCGTTTTCTACTTATTTTAACATTTTAAAAATAGCTGCTTTGTTGTACACACATTTCTCAACAGTTCGTACTATGAACGCAAAACTCAGCTAAAAGTTTTAGGCTATTTTACAGTATAGACCTATTTTAATAGTGGTTTCACTGTTTTTACATAAAAATGACATAATTTTTACCAAATTTAAAATGGCCCTAGACAATCCAGCATTTCGTATCGAATAACAGGGCCGTATTTACTTAGGTGGAGGCCCCAGTCCACCGCTGTGGTGGAGGTCCCTTAGCACGCCGCAGGCCAGGCGCGGATGATTCCTGAAAGTCTGCAGTTAAAGGCTCACGAGTGACGAGAGTCACGGGACTCGCGAAACACGACGCGTCAACTCCAGCATATCCCAAAACAAACCTGTAATTGAAGCTTTGGTAATCTATCGTGTTAGCGTTCTAAATTATTCGCCCATTGTAGCATGTATCTGGTGCTGATGGTCAGTAACTGTAGCGCAGAACGTTCCTTCTCAAAATGAAACTGATAAGGACTGCAGACTTCGCACATCGATGGGCAACGAGCGGTTGTTCCACCAAGCTCTGATACCTGAGCATAGAAGCTGACATTCTGCGTGAGATCACAGGGGCCTCCACCCTATGTGGTGGGGTCTACGTTCAAAACCGCGATCACAAAACAGCGATCGTCAAAACCGCGATCACAAAATAGCGATGCACAAAACAGCGACTGCATAAAATAGCGATCTTCAAAACAGCGATTTAATTCAAAATTCATTGACATTGAATATACGTTGATTGGTCCTGATTGCGAACCTAATTAGCGTTAATTATTTTACTAAATCATTTCAAGTTGTTGGAGTGAGAGAGAAAATGACAGTGTTGATTGGTCCTGATTGCGAACTTAATTGAACTTAAAATGTTGTAGTTAAGTACTGTACATAGCAGGACAAATACCAAATCCATCTAGAAGAATCTACAGAGAAACTGCAGACAAAATAAAAAGCATCGTCGACTAATCGACCTATATTGGACTATTTCGTGGAATTGGACATAATTTAAGTCTTCAAATTTAACATTACACATTTGTTATAATTAAGCAGGCCTATACTTTGTGATACATTTAAAACTTTCTATAATAAATCGGTGAAATCGCTGTTTTGATGATCGCTATTTTATGCAGTCGCTGTTTTGTGCATCGCTATTTTGTGATCGCGGTTTTGACGATCGCTGTTTTGTGATCGCGGTTTTGAACGTAAACCTGTGGTGGAGGCTCCTGCTGTGCACTGGCACATAGTGCACATGCCTAAATCCGGTCCTGTCTAGTAATTTTAATGTTGATAACCAAAATAAAGACCGTGCATGGAATGGGAACCTTACCGACTGATCCGAATGGACCGCCAGTTGCTTTGTAGAGTTCATGCAGGTATCCATGTTTGCCTTCCATTTCATGTACGGTTATGTCGACAGTTCCTCCTCCGCAGTCAACCACCATATAACGTGTACCTGACAATTGGCCACACACAAAACGTTACATTGGCTACCTGTGAACGCAGAAACAATGAAAGAGGATGCGGTGTTGTAGTTGTTGTTGTTGTTGTTGCTGTTGGTATTGGTGGTGGTGTTGTTGGTGGTGTGTTGGTGGTGTTGTTGGCGGTGGTAGTGGTGGTGGTAGTCATCGTGTTCGTGGTCGCTTGTGGGAAGGAAATCTTCGGAGTGCCATCGATCGTCAACCACGGAAACCAGGTTCTGCAATCAAAAGGCCCTCTGGCGGCGAATGCAGAAGACCTGGGGTTGATCTGGAGAGGAGAGAGAGAGAGAGAGAGAGAGAGAGAGAGAGAGAGAGAGAGAGAGAGAGAGAGAGAGAGAGAGAGAGAGAGAGAGACCCAGATGTTCCCAATCGTTTAGTTTTTATGAGGGACCGTTTGATAGTGGGGGTCATCATGCACAGATCGCATCGTTCTTCATCCTCAACGCAAGGCAGCTGCATCGTGGACTCTGAACCCGTGGATGTCAACGGTCAACTCTCGATGGAAATCCTTCGATTTGGCTCTGCATATGTGCGGAAGTATTCTAGTTTCATAAGAACTGTCTGTCTAGGCTTATTTGTTGTTATTATAGGCTAATTATTATTACAAGCATTCAGACGCACGCAGGGTCACCCAGAAAAGCGAATCTGACGCGCGGTTAGTCAATCTCGAGGCAGGACGTAGACCCCAACTATCCATATTGGGCACAGTAGGCAATGTTCCTAAGGCCTACGAAACTTTTCTGGGGCCTAAACAAGTCTGAAAATGAGATAATGGAAAAATGCGTTTAATGGTTGAATCCTTAGTGGATATACCAGGATATTAAATAATCAACATTACAAAAAGTTAATTGAGACTTAAAATGAAAACTGGGTGTGTTCGTGAATCATGATTCAACATGACGTCAATAAATAAGAATGTCGAGGCCTATAATTGTGTAGCCTAATTATCCGTTTAGCTTTAATGCATGGCTAGCAGTTACTGTCAAAAGTCGCAAAACACGACGCTCTCATCTTGCTCAGGAGCTCGATGAGCTCCCAGAAACTCCTACACACCTTAAGATGCTGCCCATGCATGGACCACACACTACTCGACAAATACGACGCTCTGCTGCGGGACGGTCTGGGATCCATACTGAACATCGACATGACTGACAACCAATGGATCCAGGCGTCACTGCCAATCAAGCTCGGGGGACTTGGTATTCGACGGGCTGCCTCGCTTGCATTACCTGCCTTTTTGGCGTCTGCTGCAGGCACCCGCACGCTCCAGTCCTCCATGCTAGGAGCAAGTCACTCAGATAACGACGAGGTGGTGGAGATGCTGGCGCTTAGGTGGAAGGAGAGTCAGGGCTCGCTACCGGAGGGAGAGGGATCGAAGAAACAGTCGCAGTGGGACGGTCCCCTCATCCGGAGAGAAGCGATGTCACTTTTTGCTGGATGCGAAGACGCATATCATCAGGCCAGACTCGGGGCGGCGGCTGCGGCGCACGCAGGTGACTGGCTGCTCGCGCTGCCGCTGTCGTCCTGCGGGTTGCGGATGGACGATGAGGCAATAAGAATCGCGGTGTGCCTGCGCTTGGGAACGACGACCTGTGAACCGCACATCTGTCCATGCGGGGCGATGGTGGCGGCTGATGGATCGTACGGGTTGTCATGCGGACTCGGACCGGGTAGGCTCGCCAGACACGCAATCTTGAACGACCTCATCAGCCGCGGCCTCTAAGCGTGCCGGCGTCCCTAATATCAAAGAACCTCCTGGAATGTCAAGAACGGATGGAAAGCGCCCGGATGGTCTAACGCTTATTCCCTGGCGAGGCGGACGCAGCCTTCTATGGGACGTCACAGTGACGGACACCGTAGCACCCTCATATCTGCACTCAACGGCGGCGACGGCGGGCGCGGCGGCGGAGCAGGCGGCCAATAGGAAGAATGCAAAATATAGTCAGCTGATGTCAACCCACCTTTTCGTGCCAGTTGCGTTCGAAACCATGGGCCCTATAAACACCACCGGCATGGACTTCATCAAAGAGCTGGGGAAACGCATAACTCTAACCACCGGAGATTTAAAGGAAACTAGCTACCTCTTCCAGCGCTTGTCAGTAGCTATACAGCGCTTTAACGCGATCGCTTTTCGTGGTTCTTTTATGCAGCCGGATCTTGCCGAGGGATAAACCGTTCCAGAAAACCATCTTCCTTTCTCCGGATAACAGTTTTGATAGCCTGAAGGATTAGTAAAAAATAATAATAATAATAATAATAATTATAATTATAATGTCACTGTCTGTTGCCATCCAACGCTTCATCGCAATCAATTTTGAACAGCACTTTTCGCACTCAGAACATCAGCGAAGATTAGTCATCCCAGAAAAACGTCGTCTCTTTTTTTGAAAGAGGGATTATTGTATCTCAGGTAAAATAATAATGATAATAATAATAATAATAAATATAATATTGAAGATCTGAAGAAAATCCTGACAAGGCATGAGAAGCTAGACTCACCGTCCCACACGACTCATTTAAAACTGATGAGGAGCGTATACACAAGCGGAAATATACGTTAATAACACATAATTAATATTATAGGTCTGTTTCTTTAACGAAGGACTTAAACTTGATTGTTACGAAATCTTGAGAGCAGAACTGTATAGCGTTCTTATATTCAGATGAACGACGATCAATGGACCCAGGGCATCTTAACCCATGAGAAACGGAAGTATGGCCATTCGTAGCGCCGTCAAGTTTGGGAAATTTCGCCTTTTTTGCATCAGCCGCCGGTACGCGAAGCCTTCAAGACCAACGTTGTGACAGCGATGTCGTTGTATCGTCCACGGAGCTATTGACAGAGAAGGCTTCCACGTGCATCATCATGGTCTTTGAGATAGTGCGCTCCTCCTTCCAGCGAGCAAAAGGCTCATATACAAAGAGAACAGGACATACTGATTTTGCATGTAGTTCGAGGCCTGTCGCAATCAAGAGATATAGTCTGGGTCTCAATTTGTTTACCGGGTATGATGCAGTCAGCTTCCAAAAAGCATGAGGCATTCGCTGGACAAGTAAGGCGCGTGATCGTGCCTGCCCGAGTCTTCGAACACGGCATGCAGTAGACCGCGCTCGTTCCTTGGCTTATTGGGCATCATGTCCTGCAAGAGACTGGGTGCTATAGCTCCTATAGTAACTGATTTGGAACTCAATCATCCTGATTAGGTTATACCACAGAATAGATACGGATCGCGGTTGAAATGCGACTCTAAACCAAACTATTGGAGCTACATTTGTGTCTTTGTGGCCAAAGAGTCGACGCCTGCAGTGGACTACTCGGCATATGGCTTGCAGAAAAGGCGATGATGGCAGACAACAACGGCGTTGTCTGTTGAACGACGTCCTATTGACACTGGACAGCTGCACTTAGCAGAGCGATCGCAGGCCAGCCTCACCAAAGAACCATTAATTGGGCCTCACCAAAGAAGTTGGCAAATAACCAAATGGAGCGACACTTATCCTGTGGTCACGCGGAAGGTGTATGCCACGGATACCACTGTTTCAGATACATTATATATATATATATATATATATGATCAACCGGAATAAGTACGGTAGCACGCCAGACAGCCCAGCCGACAGATCAACATAGGTCTATAGGCCTATATACGCCACAATTACTTTAAAAATGCTTTTGTGGTGGTCACACTGGAGACCAGCGGTGCTATATTACGTACATGTAGATATAGCAGACCGTATACATTCGACTCTTAGGACGAATGAAGCATATCCTTATCATGTGATAATGGAAAAGCAGACAAATCGCCATGAGACAGACTAATCCGGAAGACGTTGGTAAAAAGGACGAACCTTCGTCGTTGATGTCTAGGCCAACTGTTCTCTGGCGAGGAAGAGAATCGAACAGTCTTAGATTCATCTGCAGGACTTCAGTTCGATTTTCTGTACGAAAGAAATGGCAGATTAACTGGCAAACAGTTATTATATTATATTATATTATCCTTATTATTGACAACTTAATTAACAATACCGTAATATTATAATAATCTATTGAAGCATTTAAAGAATTAAATTAACAAAGGCTTCGTCATCATTTAAGTGATCGAAAGCAGCGTTTTCAGAAGGCAGCTGAACCATTCATATTTCTACTGGTAATTTTTATATGCTCTTCAACAACTGTGTTTTTATGACTACATCTTTACTCGATGAACATCATTTGACATGTAGAGCCCTGTTTCAAATAGACCTATGCTGAATGTTCGAGTATGTCGCCAGGCAGGTGATCAACAACGCGGAGAATAATATAATCATTATATATATATATAAAAGTCCGACTCACACCTCAACGTGGTGAGGGGTGGCAACAGCTAAGTAGGGGAGTGCCTGCTGAGGCTATGCCATCAGTGGTGAAGGTCTTGGCTGAAGTACCACCTAGGGCGCTACGCGAGGTGGACAGGCTCAGCAGGAACCCTGAAACAGCTGGCAAACGTGGGCGGCATCGTCGCCTCTGATACCACAAGTATTGTGGTTATCAGAGCCAGTCCTAAGCCTGGAACTCTCTTTAAGGGAGAAGTGCGAAAGTCGAACGGATGGGTGCAGATACTCCGTTCGTAAAGAAAAAATACGAATGAAATTCAATGCAAGCATTGGACTCCAAACGGGCCTCGGCCCATGGATCTGATGCAAGCGTTGGACACCTACGGGCCTTCGGCCCATGGATCCTGATGATGATGATATATATACATGCCTACGCCTCGAGGAGGAACAATCTAAGGACTGAAATCAATCGAATTCTTCTATCTGTCTTCCTAGATAGAAGAATTCGTGTTTCCTAGGAATATGTTGCGATTTTACCAGTAGGCCTGCCGATGTCACGATATAAAGTCTCCTCCGAAACAGAGTCGCCCCCTTGCCGTAACAGAGTCTCCCCCGGAGACTTTGTATCGGAACAAAGTCTCCCCCATTGAAATAGAATCTCCCCTATCTACGATACAAAGTCTCTCCTCTACTAAAATCGCCCCCTCTGTTTTCATTTGCTTTTCTATATTATTTAAAATAGGATTTAATATGTGCATTTCTGAAATAAATTACTTTCAAGTTTATTAGTTGAATTGGACATGAAACAACTATGGAATTAAATGCGAAAATTGTGAAATAAATGTTTTATAGTAATCGTAATCTCCAAGCTTCTAAAGCGCCACTCGAAAGCCAAGCGCAGGGCACCAGCTTATTCACGAGCGCTGCGTCTAATCAGAGGGGTTGTCCAAAAGAGTAGTCCGAGGGAGGTCCGAGTCCGGTTTCCAGGGGATCAGAGAGGGCACAGCAGATGTTAAGGCGGGTGTCTTTTAGGTCGAGGATTGGAAGGTACAGGATCAGATGAGTCAGGATAAGAGTTCTTGAAAAGCAGAGACTTTAGTTTCGAGTGGAAAGCCTTGGGGGTGATGGATAGAGGAGCCTGAGGCAGATGATGGTGGATGATTGGCGATGATGGTGGAGGAACCGAAAAAGTGCGGAATTCAGGAGGTAGCTCGTTCCAGAGACGCGGCGCAGTGTTGGATATTGCTCGGTTGGAGAACTTGAGATGAGTAGTGACCGGGGGTCTAGAAAGAGTGAGAACGGAGGATGATCGGGTAGAACGGGTTGGCTGGATGGTGAAGAGTTCGCGGAGATATCTGGGCTGGGAGTGTTGTAGGAGTTGTAGGTTAGTGATAGGACTTTGAAGTGAATTCGCTCTGGGATTTTTAACCAATGGAGTGATTTGAGGATTGGAGTGATGTGATGATGCTTGGGCGTTCTGGTGACGGCTCTGGCTAATGAGTAGTAAATGCATCATGTAAATAGGATGTCGGACCCGCTTATGTCACTAAAACGCAGTGGAGAGATAACACACTGTAATAGGCTATAACTAAGAAAATAGCTCACACAACACGTAGACTTTAACTGATGCTAGTTGGCACTGTTTGCTGAAAAGATTCTGAGCATTAGGCCCTACCAGTCACTAATTGATACTTATTCATTATGCCAAGTAGAGCTAATTACCTTCAAAGTGATTCTTCTAAGGTTAGACCTACGTACCACTGAAATTGTGTTGGATATTAGTCGTTCAATAATTATGATTAGCGTCAGATGTATCGGGCCAGCTTATTAGCTATACAAGTAGTCTGAAACAAAACCTGCGAGTAATTATAACTGTACTGGCTTCCTAAGACGAGCTAGCATTGGCTTCTATGCGATTATTGATGCGGATTAGCCTACCCTTAAACTGGTATAAGACTTTGCGCTTGATTTTCTGTGATTCATCTGGTTAGCCTAATGTTTGCTTATTATTGTTTGCTGGTGTCAGATTATTACCTAGAACAGGAAAGTCATAACCAGTGATTGTAAATGAAGTACTGGCTTTCGGATATGAGCTTGCCCTTGCTTATCTGGCATTCATGGATAAAGATTAGGCATTTACGGAATTATTGGCATTAGGACTACCCATTAAATAATCGCAGCTAAACCAAACCTATTTAGTATCGATCGATAGGCCAATAAGCAAACAAATAAAGCATGATTGTAGTCCATGAAGCCAGTACAGTCTAGTATTGAGATTAAGCCTACCAGGCATTTGTTGATCCACGGAATTATTCGGCTTAGAATGGAATTTTGCACACGGGGGTAGTAAAAGACAAAGTTGATTGGTTGACTATAAATTAATTATTCGTAGCTCAAGTTTATTTCTGCATAAGCTTTGATGATCTTAAAGGATTCAATATTAGTTAGTATACCTATTGGGTATAAGTTGCATTAATAAGTACTACTTAGTGAAACATTTCAAAATTATTTTCATGGATAAGTCTGAGTGTGAAGCTTTGCTTAATTACGTTACCAAAAATGAAGAGGATCATGCAGCAGAATATTCTAAAGATGAGGAACGTCGTCTATGAGAGAAATCTGTTTCATTCTGTGTCAGCAATGCGCGCAGACTTTGCTGATGGATGAAGTTACCGATTATATAACTTCCATTTATCAAGCAGGTGAGTGAGGTGGCAAGGAAGGCCCAAAAAGGATGAAAATCCTGCTTTATACAGGGTCAACTTTGCTAATAATTAACTTAACAATATAACAGAACGGTTAAAATATGCAACTAATATGAAACCATTAAGCGAAAAGAGACAAACAGAATGGAAAAGGACAACTTAACCAGCAGATTAGCAGTAATTAATAAGGTTAATTAATAATGAGTCTTAATGACATCATATACCAAGTGAATGCATAACATTTTTTAAACCATTAAAGATTTGCCGCCTGTTGGATGAAGAGAGGAATCTTATTCCAAACACTCAAACTTTTGTTAAACCAAGGAAGCTAAAATAAAGTTGATTGGTGAGCTATAATAAGTGTAATGTAACTGAACATCAATATAGCACTTCTTCCAGATTTCTACTAAAAGGCGCTCTCTCAGCTAGTCCAAATTATGTTAACTGTCATTACAAACGAATATGTTACATCAGTTAGCAAAACAATGCAATAAATATGATGTTAGTGTAGGCTATCTTGTGTTGAAATAAAGTCTCCCCGGGGGAGACTTCATTTCGACGGGGATGAAATATTCTCTCCCCCGGAGACTATATTCTGAAACAAAGTCTCCGGGGGGCGAATTTATTCTGAAACAGATCCGCCGGGGAGAATCTATTTCGAAATAGAGTCTCCGGGGGGAGACTTTTAGGGGGAGACTCTGTCACGCGACACCGGCTATCCAAAATTCCATAAACGTAATGAGCTGTGTATGAAGTCATCAACGTTATAACTAAGGTCCTGCTACTTGAACCTACGGTAACTTTGACCTGAACCATATTCTCCTGATCATGTTTCCTCCCAGGCATGCCATCATGATTCTATCAAGTTCTTGTCGCAAAATGTCCGTGTGCATATCCAATTCCTGCTTATCAGCTTAACTGCTTATCGAGTTTAGATTCACATTTCTCGAATTTCGGATACTTGGCAGAATCACTATGCGTCTCTAGAAAGCGCGAATGTTAGGAAGAAGTGATCAGGGATCAGAAGAATTCTATTTGCACAACGAAAGCAGGCATAGCCTACCTGGTGAAATTTGAAGATCATCGAAACGTGGAATGTCCGTGGCCGGAGATGACGGGTCTGGGGAGAGGGAGAAGGGAGAGGCATCGTCGAACTTTGACGGCGACAGGTGGACTGATCCGCCGCCGACGCCGCCGCCGACGGGAGACGAAGAATCCGACGAGAGGAGCTGGTAGACTCTTAGTCTGCGTACATAGATCGAGGCAGCTTCCGGTTCGAGAGCAATCAGCAGCTGATCCGGATGATTGGGTGAAGCGATGCCTGCCTGAAAGTCAGCCCCCTTAATTAGGTATACACAACCTCGTCTATCTTATCTCGTGAAGGTCTTAAAACGCGTTATATAGTACTAAGTGTTCAGATACATACATACATAAATAAATGCATACATACATACATACATACATACATACATACATTGACATACATACATACATACATACATAGACCTACATACATACATACATACATACATACAGGCCCCTGCAAAGCTGGTAATAGCCGAGGCCAGATCGGAAATGTATGCCATTAATTTCATACTGCTCATTGAGTATTTTGGCAATCAGTGCTAATTACATATGATATGATTTCTGCATATAATAATAATAATAATAATAATAATAATAATAATAATAATAATAATAATAATAATAATAATAATAATAATAATAATAATCTAATAATAATAATAATAATAATAATAATAAAATAATAATAATAATAATAATAATAATAATAATAATAATAATAATAATAATAATAATAATAATAATAATAATAATAATAAACGACCTTTTTATTTCAACGCCTTTCACTAACGATTGAGCGCTTCAATGCTGTGGACCTTAACGACAAATAAGCCGCATTCCAGACAAATTTGCGTTTCTAAATAATGTTGAAGTCCCTGAGGGATCATAATTTAGCCTACCTTGGGGCATAAATAATAATAATAATAATAATAATAATAATAATAATAATAATAATAATAATAATAATAATAATGATAATAATAATAATAATAATAATAATAATAATAATAATAATAATAATAATAATAATAATAATAATAATAATAGTTTCTAATCATCATGTTTACCTCGTGGCAATAAAATAATAATAATAATATATTCATATTCTTTATTAATTCAAACCGACAAACCCAGTATGATTACAAATCAGTGTGAACCGATGATCACAAGTTATTATAGGAGTCGAATTCAACTGTATACGGCTACCCATGAAAGGCGCCCATCACGTCCTACATCTCATTTTACCAACGCCATCTCGCGAATGATAGCTAGGCTGCATGGACCTTTGGGTCCTACTGCTCTTCGCCAGTGATGTTATCACTACTCTATGGAAACCCCCGCAATATATATATATATATATATATATATATATATATATACTTTACATTAGCGTATATTTATGAATATGATGTAATTACAATTTACCAGTAACGGAACAGAATGGAACAACTAGAACGATTTTAGTCTGTCTTCGGAATATCAGAACATCAGATCAGAAATGGTCATCTCTTCTTCACATTCAGAAATGCTTTACGTGCGCTTTCTTTGGTCAAATTAATCAATGACATCAGAGAAATCCAGCAACTTTGCCTTGTCACTGTTGATGTTCAGAATTGCTAATCCATTCAAGCATCGTTTAACAGTGCATTGGAAATTATAGTGCATTACGAATATTCTTGACAGTTCTAATTGATTCATTTATGATTTATCTGTATTTTATCTGCGTTAATCTTTATGCCAAAGAAGAATCCACTTTCCCATTTGACACTCTATCACAAAGAGTAGGCCCCTCAAAATCGTAGGCTCTTGCCAGCTACGATAATTAGGCCTAAATCGTAGTGGATCCGTTCACGCCCCGGGCGTTAGCGGAACCCCAGTACTACATTCACACTCGTCGCGTTATTGGGCAAAGCATGTCACGTGAACTTGCTTACTTCCCTTGGAATATGAAATGGCGGACATCGGTTAGGGTCCGGTTATGCGTGCTGAGGGTCAGATTATGCCTAGTGAGGGTCGGTTAGAGTCAGGTTAGGCGTCGTGAGGGTCGGTTAGGGTCAGGGCTAGGGTTAGTTTCGTCATTAGAAAACATGGTCAGCAATCTTCCACCGCATTCGGGAGAGTTTATCGGTTGGCTCCTTTCATGTGCACAAAATCATGTGACATGCATTGACCAATAGCGTAGCGGGCGTGATTCTAGTCCCAGCTAGGTATTAGGATCACGTCGGGCGTGACTGTATCCACGACCTTTTATTTAACCGTAGTGGATCCGTTCACGCCCCGGACGTTAGCCGAACTAAAGCATGTCACGTGAACTTGCTCACTTCCCTTGGAATTTGAAATGGCGGACATCTTGAGGGTCGTTTAATTAGGGTCAGATGAGCAGTGTTGTATCAATTACATTCTAAATGTAATTAAATTATAATTGCAATTACATGCCTGTAAATGTAATTGAATTACATTTACAATTACTTTATTGTGAAAGTAATTTAATTACAATTACATTTTGATTGTAATTCAATTACCAATTACTTTTCAATTATTCCTTTAAATTTGGCAAATGATTCAGAATTTTTTAGATAATTTTTAATTTACTCTATTTTTAAACTCAAACATCCAATGCACCAGTGGCCTGTAAATTGTAATAATATATACATTCAATTGTATTATAAGTTTAGCAATAGATGATTTGAGTTGGTTGTAAGGTAGGCTAGCGGTCTAGCCTATATATAGGCTGAAGGTGAAGGGCGCATTTTGTGCTGAATGAGACCTACCTCGTAGGCAGCTTGTCTCATGAACTGTTTGGCCGGTGCTTTCCAAATGGCGGGAACAGTGATCACCCAGCGAATGTCTTCATTCAGGATCTCCGTCGATGATTGGTCACTGAGCTCCTGGAGGGCGTGGTCCCTGAAGTATCTCAGTGCGTGGCTGAAGACCTTTATCGCCGGATAGCACTTCCCGTTGCTCGCAGCTATCGGCGTCTCCTTGTTCAGTTTCTATTAAAAGTTCAAAAGTTTCTTTTATGCTCAGATTTCATTTTCCTTAGTTTCGGTCATCTCGGTGTGTTTATAAGTTTTCAAAGCAATGGTCAAAGCGATGGACCAGCATCCCTTAGAAGCCCTTAGACCACAATTCATCCCTTCTGTACACGTTGTTACGTTGTCTACCCGGATTGCTTGTTTATATCCTGATCTGGACATCTGGCTAATTCGTCTCTTTGCAGGTACCACATCAACTTCACTATAATACGAGTAAATATAAATGACCTGAAGCTTAAGCAATTAACACATCCTAGAAGCACTATCATAGTCGCAGTCTGCAGGTGATGCAGAAAATAAGATTAGATTACAGTCAGTGGACTCGAGAATATTCTGAGTGGCAATATGTAATGTAATGTAATGTAATGTAATGTAATGTAATGTAATGTAATGTAATGTAATGTAATGTAATGTAATGCAATGCAATGTAATGTAATGTAATGTAATGTAATGTAATGTAATGCATGTAAATCTTCTAAATTTCTCAGCGCCGCACGAAAGCCGCGTCAGAGAGACCAGCTTATACAATGGCGCTACATCAAATCAAGTCCGCAATAGCCAAAATCCTCTGTTCGTTCCGGTGCCAGATGAGAATCCAGGGAGGTCATGCCGAGGAGACAGCATGGTGCCCAGGTGGTAATTGGTGATGATGGTGGCCGTGTGTGGCGCAGGAGTAGAATCGGGATAGGATAACTTGAACAGTTCAGTTTTCAGTCGTGTGTGGAAAGTAGCAAAGGAGAGTGCAAGCGGAGGAGAGGATGAGTTAAGAGGCGAGATAGGAGGATGAGCAAGCAGGTGGAGTTCTTTTGAGAGTTCATTCCAAAGAGCTGGTGTGGCATAGACTTGGGAGCGGTTGCAGAATTACAGAGAGGAGGAGACTGGAGCCAGAGATAGAGACAGATATAACGAGTAAGTAGATTTGGTGGCTATTCTATTCTATTCTATTTACGGACTTATAAAGCGCCTCTCGCAGTACAACCTAATCAGAGGCGCTTCCAGTGCGAAGGGCCCCTCGAAAAAAGAAAAGTTTGAAGAGAACGAGCAGAAACAGATAGCATCACAGAACGAGTTAAAGCAGGGAGGTCATTCCATAGCAAAGGTCCAACAGAGGCATAGGCACGATGCTGTGCTGTGGTAGTCCGAGACCGAGGAACTAGAAGGTCATGGTGGTCAAAAGAGCGGTGGTCCAGAGGTAGCTGAGATAGGCCGTCTCATAAGATCACAGAGGTAGCGTGGAGCTTGACCCAAAAACGTTTTACACGTAAGAAAGATAATTTTAAACTGAATCCGAGCAGTTAGAGGAAGCCAATGAAGGTCTTCAGTCATGAAAGTCGAAATATGGGCGAAACGAGGTAGGCGGGCAATCAAACGAGCAGCAGCACTAAGTACTGATTGGAGTGGAGCCAGACGGAGTTTTGGTAGGCCCATAAGTAACGAGTTACAGTAGTCAATTCGTGAACAGACAAAGGCATGAACCATGGAAGAAAAAAAATCGGCATGGGGACAGATCGTCGAATGGCACGTAGACGCCGCAAGTGATAAAAACTGGACCGAGAGAGATATGATGGTGAATAGCTGGCTAATGCAAGAGGTTGAGATGTTTTAAGGGCGTTCCAGGGTAGAGATACAATTTTGTAATGGATGCGCTGAGGAACTTCAGTCAATGAAGTGCAGGAGCTCTGTCGCCCTGTTTCTGCCAATTAGTGGCCGCCGACCCCTTCGCTCTGCAGTCCGCGGTGACCTGATTTTCACGCACTTCTATAATGCAACATCGAGCCTTCTCGGTTGTGGGACCGCTCGAGTATCCGGAATTGGCTTCCTCTAGAGCTCCGTCTCCTATAGCGCTTCACCTGCATTTTATAGGCCTACCTCTCTTCAGCAATGGTTGAGCCGGGAGTGCCTCTGAGTAGATATCTTGAAGGGACGCTATATCAAGTTTCTTTTATTGATTGACTGATTGACTGATTGACTGATTGATTGACTGATTTGAGAACAGGGGTTATGTGTTGGTGTTTGGGAGTTATCGTGACAGTACGGGCAAGAGCGTTCTGAGCTGTTTGCAGGCATTTTGTTTGAGAAGAGTCGATGTTGTAAAAATGGAATTACAGTAGTCGAGTCTGGAATTCGAACAATACACGCGGTCTTATAGTCAGTTTTTGGGCGCAGTCGACAAAGGTCGCGATGACTCGCGAATGTGCATATATAGCATGTGCGATATAGCTGGGTGATGTGCATGGTCGGAAAAGGCAAGGTCTTCATCATAGATGATTCCAAGATTGCGGACAGAAGAGTAGGGCATGGCAGAATTAACTCGTGAGATATGTCGAAGAAAGGTCGCACGGATGGGTTAGTTAGCTTAATTGCTCGCGAAGGCAAATAATGAGGAATTCAGCTTTTGAAGGGTTTAGGCATAGCAGGTTGGCGGTCACCCAGGCTGATACCTATTACGTACAGCATATATGATTTAGTCACTTTTAGTACATCTGGAAGGGAGCGAGGGAAGAAAGATATGAATAGTTGTGTATCGTCAGGGTAGAGGTGATGTTCAGCAGACGACGAGGAAATGAGTTTGCTGAGTGGGGAGGTGTAAGGATAGAATAGCAGGGAAGCGAGAACAGAGCTTTTCAGAGGGTCACATATAGAAAGAAGTGCGAAGAACCTCCAATGCGCAGGTTATAATTAGACCTAACTTTTTGTCTTTTTCCTTCAGAAAACAAAACCATATTATTGTTGTTTGAATCGATGGGTCGTCTAACTTGCTGGGCTCCCATCAGTTGTCGTTCAGAGTTAGATCATATCATGCTGAGTCGATCATGTGGACAAGCAGCTAGCATGTCTGAATAATTAGGTCGTCGGATGAGATGTTGCATATGATAACGATGGCATATGATATAGGGTTTGGGCGGATGATGTCCAGATGCTATGTTCAGATAAACATGCGTGTCGTCTGCTTGCGATCTATAACTGCCCTTGCTCTCGTTTAGTCATTAAATTATCTCAACGGGACAGACTGCGTTCAATGCATTCAGACAAATAGGATTCGAAAATAAGAAACGAATTTCAACTGTCAGATTTCAAACGGATGTCACAGAGGAGAGTCACGCGACATATACCAAGTTACGGAGGCGTATATAGAAAGAAGCTGTGCTGTATACGAAGATCACGCGGCTGTCAGTAGGGCGTCAGCACTTTAGAGCGCAGTGCATATGCTGAACAGCTGTGCCCTAGAATTGACAAAATCCTTGTTCGTACACATTTACACTCGACACCACACCCGCCATATCACTGACATGTACATATACAGTGATGATTAAGAATCAAGATCAGTCCTAATTTATGGGACCAACCGGGTTAAACCGTCAATGCTGGGCAACAGAGGTCGTGTACCGCGATGATATTTGGCTCCTCCTTCTCCTCCTCTTCCTCCTCTTCCTCCTCTTCCTCCTCATCATCATAATCATAATCATCATCATCATCATCATCATCATCATCATCATCATCATCATCATCATCATCATCATCATCATCATCATCATCATCATCATCATCATCATCATCATCAATAGAACATCCAGGAATTATCAAATAGGCGTCAAATTATAAGGTAACCGTGAATGTCCACTGTTGGATCGACCATATAGGCCGATTCCTCGCCGCCCCGTACGTGTGATTGACTCTTACCGTATTGTAGTGCAATGCCATTTTGAACTTTTCGAAGTAGAGCCATCGTTTGGCTTCCTTGTTGTCGAGGTCATGGTAGAAATCTCTGGCGGTGAATCCGAACGAGTGAAAGTCTCCTTCTGGGCTGAGCAGGAGAGTCGTCGGAGTCTTTTGGTTGATGACGCCTGCGTCTCCTCCCTCCCACTTGCGCATCATGTGGATGCTCGATGGGTCTCGGATGAAGCTGAATGCATAGCCACTCATCGTTGTTCCAAAGTCAATGGCAACAACAACGAAGTGAGTCTCAACGGGACGAAGAAGGAGACTGTTGCTACAATGATTGCCATCGATGTCCTCCGATTGAAGGCCACTGGAGGCGGCGATGGCTCCAGCTGCAGACGACGTTGACTCATGGCTGCATGGACTGATGATGTCAAGAACATCAGCTGCAGTCATCGACGACGAATCGACGACGATACACTTACTGCTCCTCGTAGGAGAAGAAGAAGTCTGAGAAGACGTGAAAGCAATCTCTTGATTAGTTTTTGTAAGAGACAATGGGTTGGTGGATGACAATGGTCGGTTCTTATCTCCGGTGGTAATCAGCAGAGGTGTCGGAGACGACGTGGGTTCGGTTTTAGTGTGTCCTTTTGTCTCCGGTGCATCAAGGATCAGGTCAAAAGAATGGCTGGCTACAAAGGTAGAGCCAGAGCCAGAGCCAGAGCCGAGGAGGGACGAAGAACGAATGCCGTCGTCCACAGTCACGGCAAGTATCGGTGTCTCTTTTGGATAATGATCAGCTTCCTCTCTGCCAGCCTCCGACGGTACCTCCTCCAGGCGAGCAGTCGCTGTCTTTGAGAACCCGAAGTACGTGTGCTCACAGTCCATCTGTTCGCTCGTTTCTTTGACAGTAACTGTAGATCGTGTTGGATCAACGACGCCATCGTCACCAGGTCGTCCATTCATCTGCGATGGAACCTTCTGTCCAGACGATCTTTCAGTTATGATTTCGCCCTCAATCGGTAACAAACTATTGTTGTTTTCGATTGATTTCATCGAAGACTCTTCCAACTTCGACGATCTCATCTGTTCTCTGGAATGCTGATCCAGAGTAATCGATCCATCGTCAGTTCCAGCGTCATGAACATGGTTGTGCACGCTCAACCTGACTTCCGGTTTGTTCTGGGACGTCATCTCGTCTTCTTTTCAGTGCCCTATTTATTTTCATATAAATTTATTGCAAATGTTTGATAAAAGAGCGCTGACCTCAGGAACAAGCAATGGAAAGAAAACACTATCTAATGATTCATCAATGTCATTTGAAATTTTATTTAATTTAAATCGAAATTTATTGCTTTTAGCCAGCATGTAAATTCCTAGCCACAGTTAATTCTGCACAGCGTATCTCTAACGCATGGGTGAGAGTCCCACACACAGAGGGAGGGACGCCAGAAAGACAGGCACAGAGGCATTGTCAGAAATCAGAATAACTGTGTGCATCTTATAGAGAATAAGGTTAATTACATTTTTGGATGGTTCTGGAGCGAGCTTCGTTAGTTGGCGCTGTACCAAGTATCGTAGCACTTTCCCGCTCATCTCTATGAGACAGAGGGCTGGTGGTTGATGGTTGGTGGATGGTTAAAGTTGTAGATATGCAGTTGCCGCTTTTCCCTGTGTTAACTCGAGCCCAATAAGTGTCTCCTTCTCGTGGGTATCCTATCAAAAGGGCGACTTCGAAAGGGCGACCATCAAAAGGGCGCATTCAAAAAGGCGCCGATAAAAAGAGCGCCTGGTTAAAAGAGCGCTGATCAAAAGGGCGCGCCAACAAAAGGGCGACAATCGAAAGGGCGACAAATAGGTTTAAATCGTATAAATAACTGAAACAATTGTTTAAGTCGGTTTAAATCGGCTTCGTATAATTACTGAAAGAATTGTAATATTATTGAAAAATCGAAATTTGTGTATTAAGATATAAGTGCCAATAACTGACGAATATGAAGCGCCAAATCCGTATCCTTCATGTAACGCTTAGCGAGACCGTTGACCTGTTGTAGCCTACCTTGCACCATAATTATACACTGACTTTATAGATGAAAAAGGCATCCGTGTTGCTGGACATTTGGAAAGACCCGACGAAATGCTAAGAGTGCAGCATTTTCAAAATCAGTCATGATCATCGACGGATTTAGACCAGGATGTAGTTTGTTCAGTTCTGTGAGTATACAAACGTAGGTGTTAGTACTTCGATCAGAACATACACCAATGGTATTATGGTTTCGTACTTCAGAGCATGAATACTATAAATCTGTTGGAAGAGAGGAGAAGACGTCTTGAAGGTTCCATCTGCATACCAGTTCGGACAGTTTCAGTCAGACTTGTATACGAGACATAAAACTCGAGACCGAGATCGAGACCGAGACAGTGGGGTCCGAGACCGAGACCGAGACCGAGACAGTGGGGTCCGAGACTGAGACGAGACACCAGGTCCGAGACAGTTCGAGACAGTTCAAAACGAGTGAAATGCACATTGGACCCAAGTCCCGAAACAATTTTTCTCAACTTTTGAAGTCTAATACAAGGGTCAAGTCACTTAAATCAGCCGATCACTTGAATTGTATAAACTATAAAGAAATTAAACATTTCAGCCATTCTGAAATCTTCTAAATGATTCTAAAATTTAAACCAACAAAATTCCATATAGGCCCTAGACCTATTAGCGATTTAGCGACATAAGTCACATCACTCACCTTGAGAAACTAGATGTTGTTCCAAGCGTTTCGCTTATGTTGGCTTTACACAAACGACGAACGGCATGCCATTTATTTTGTTTTTCATTGATTTCAAACTGCGTGAATGCATATTTCACGATTTCAGGTTCTTTAGTTTATGAGACATTTTAAGAAATTTGGAAATTTTGGACTGAAAGTGCAAACTTAAGACTGCATTTTTCAATACTCTTAGATCTTAATACCGGAAACACCGCTTTTTAAAACTTCCTGTCTGTTTGGCACTTCCGATTAACTAGTAATCCGTTCGGCACAAGACAATTTTATAGCGCAATACTGTACGAAGTTCCGAACAAAATACAGTTTGTACGAGAACTGTGGAGACCGCTTCTACAAGAGAACAAGACTTTCGCTTCGAGACAGTTTCCAAAAAGCCAAGACTTTCGCTTCGAGACAGTTTCCAAAAAGTCAAGAAATGATCTCGAGACCGAGACCAAGACCGAGACAGTGGTGTCCGAGACCGAGACCGAGACATCAAAAAACCTGTCTCGAGACGTCTCGAGACCGAGACAGTGTCTCGAGACAATACAACTCTGGTTTCAGTTATTATACGATTTAAACCTAGTTGTCACCCTTTCGCTTGTCGTCCTTTTGTTGGCGCGCCCTTTTGATCAGCGCCCTTTTAACCAGGCGCTCTTTTTAGCGGCGCCTTTTTGATCGCGCCCTTTTGATGGTCGCCCTTTCGAAGTCGCCCTTTTGATAGTAAACCCTTCTCGTGCATTGGACTTTCGTCTGGAACAGTCTTCGCTGCTCATATTCTGTCTAGCCAACGATTTCAAACTGCTAAATCTGCCAGTCAGCGCTTTCCTGAGGTACTAAGATACGTTATCATGAGGGTTCTGAATCTCTCCCGAGTCTCCTCTCAGTCACATTGTCCCTAAATCATCTTCGATGGACTTCATATAGCCTACCTATATCAATTGCTATAATTTTTCCAAGCTTAGGCCTATATTGCCAGAGGCGCGTTTACCAGTAGGCGAATTAGGCGCGCGCCTAGGGCCCCCAAATCTTGAAGGGGCCCCCAAACGAATGAAAATATTTGTTCAATAATAAAAAAATAACATCTTAAAATTTTGATTATTTGAAATATATTTGTTTATATTTTATACAGCTTGGCATTCACATAATTTTATAAAAGTAATAATTATTGTAATTTTAAAAGTAGGCCTATATTTTGTCTAATTTATAATTGCTTTGTTCATATGGGCAGCAATTGGGTTAATAGTTCATTTTTGTGTAAAATAACATCAAACTTATTAGCAACAAGCAGAAACCAGCATCTGCTGCAGTTTAGGCCTACGTGTGGAAACCAACCACCTGGTGGAAACCTTTAGTCTGACGATTCCGTCATTTTATAGTGTTTAAAACTCTTATTAGTATTGATAACCAGTAAGCAATAGTAGGCCTAATCTAAATTTTAGTAATATTAAATATTTATTAAAATCGGACGCAGTAAAACGTTGCTAATTTTCTGGAGCTGCAAAACGAAATACGATAGCTCTAATGACAATATTTTGGAATTAGTTGCAATCAATCAATCAATCAATTTTCGTTTATCAAAAATAAGTAGACAACAACGCAACTTATACAAATAATAAATGCTGCAAAGAATAAATGCCACCAGCAAATTTCTGCACGATCAAAGGCCATGTTTTTCGAATTTGAATTATTTAATTTTTTAATTATTTAACAATTTTGCTGAAAACCTCAGAGAAAATTGTCCAAAAATAGAGACGGATCAAAACTTAAACTTGGTATTGACAGCGATTATGACATTGTATATAAAGACGAACAGCCGCAGAAAGCGTCAAAGAAAACGTACTTTGTTTTTTGACAAAACTGCCAAGAATTACTTCATATTGAGAGACCGAGAAAAATTCATTGTTGGCACCTTAAACGTCTTGTGTGACAAAAATGGCTTCAAGTTCAACTTAGTAGGTTTTTGCACATGAGAGGCTAAACACCACCAGAGTTTCAGACTTCGAAGTTCAGAAGGGCCCCAAAAATGTTTGCGCCTAGGGCCCCGTTTTCTGTAAACGCGCCTCTGTATATTGCACAATTGGCCAACTTGTGATATCGAAACATAAATATCGAATAAGCCAATTTGAAACCTGATAATATCAGCCAGCTTTAATACGCTACATCTGGAAATGAAATGCATGGTGATTTGGTACAGACCGACTATTATGAACATGGAGGTTATATGCGTGGCGGACTTTTGTAAGATTTCTAAACGATGCCAATTAGATGGGTATTATTCGAGTCCAGCAAACGTTATAATAGGACAATAATGGAGAACAAAGAATAATGTAGGCCTACATGTAGGTGCTTTGCTTAAGTACTTGTCTAGGTACATATCATAGTTGTAAAAAACTTTTTTTTGGTTTTTTATTTTTTTCCAAAAAACGTCGTTTTTTCCTTTTTTATTTCTCGTCTCGTTTTTTCCGTTTTTTATTTTTTTTATATGTAACTTTATTTAGTTATTCGCTGTCTGTTACTATTAATTTTTTGTTTAATTTTATTTTTGTCTGATAAGTTATCCCTTATGTTGTCTCCGTGACTCGAGCCGTCCTTTCAAGGATTCATTTAATTTCTCAATTTCTTTTTAAACCAAACTTATGAAAAAGGAAGTAGGCCTAATTGTTGTAGATTACTGTTATTTGGTGTTTACTAATAAAGTTATGTTATTTGCTGATTAAAATGAAATTGAGTAAACAAGGTTTTTAATTTTAAACGCAGTAAAAGATGTAGCAAAGTAAAATTATTTTCTTTTTCGTTTTTTTCTCGTTTTTTCCGTTTTTTATTTTTTTCAATAAAACGACGTTTTTTTTGTTTTTTATTTTTATTTTACCGTTTTTAACAACTATGGTACATATAACTAATGTTGATTCGAGATAAATAGTAACATACTTTGCTAGTTTATATTATTATTATTGTTATTATTATTATTATTATTATTATTATTATTTTTTTTTTTTTTTACCCGAGGTATCTATAATCCCTCAGGTGTCAGATATTAATAAGCAATGTTTACTCTGGAGTGGCCATCCTTGTCAAGATCTGGAAGAATAAAAGTGCTGTGGAACGCAGCAGCGTTGAAACGTTGGATTACAACGGACAGGCGCTGGAACAAGAAACTGGTTTCTCTTGGGTCGCCCGAAATTTGGCCCAAGAGACGACCCAGGTCGGCAAGAAAGGCCAGACCCTTGGCGTTAAGTGGTCCCATGGTTTCAAAAGCCAATGGGACAAAGTGGTAGGATTGCATCAGTTGGCTGTATTTAGCATTTTTCTGGCTTCAGCCAGTTCAGCAGCTCCTCCCGGCTGGTTGGAGGTTGTGGACAAGTAAGAAGGGGCCACTGTGTCCGCAACTGTGACGTCCCAGGTCAAGCAGCGACCCGAGCGCCACGGAATCAGTGTTAGGCCGTCTGGTCTTTTACCATCAGACCTTGACAAACCCGGAGGTTCTTTAACCGCCGGGATGCCCGCTTGAATGAGACCTCTGCAGATTAGGTCATTCAGGACCGCGTGTTGGGCTTGTCGGCCCGGGCCTAGGCGGCACGATAGGCCGTGCGAGCCTTCGGCGGTCACCAGAGTGCCACATGGGCAGCTGTGTGGATGACAAATGACGGTGCCTAGACGGAGGCCCACCGCTATTCGAACCGCCTCGTCGTCCAGTCTGAGACCGCATGTACTTATGGGTAAAGCAAACAGCCAGTCACCTGCATGAGGTGCTGAGACTGCTTTCAGACGTGCTTGATGGTAATCACTAGTGTGAAAGTGGTCAAGCTCGGTTATTGTCTCTGCAATAATAGGTTTGTCCCAAAATGACTGCTTACGAGGAAGCTCTCCATCTGGACAAGAGGTGGGGTATTTTAAGCACCAATGTTCAAATGAGGCGTCAAATTGTGTGTCTGTATCTAAGATTACATTGCTAAGCACGAAGGATTGGAGAGCGAGGGTACTTGCAGCGGAAGCCAAAAAGGCGGGAAGCGCAAGCGAAGATACCCTGCGGATGCCCAGACCCCCAGCCTTCACAGGAAGGGAGGCCTGCAACCATTGGTCTTCCGTCAGCGAAAGATTCAGAATTGAGCCAAGACCTGTTCTCATGAGTGAATCATAATGTTCAAGAAGTGGATGGCCAGAACAAGGACCACAGCGAAGGACGTGCATGAGCTTAGGTGAGCTGAGTGAACATCTAAGCAAAATGAGTGCGTCGTGTTTAGTGACGCTTACCAGTCTGGACAGGGCCAGAGATAACTCAGAGCATAGAGTTTCGAGACAGGCCGTGAGAGCATCCAAAGTGGAAAGTGGAGCGCCCAGAAGGACGGCCTTTGCCGGTGCAGTGACCGAAAAGCGATTCAGCGGTTCAGGGGAGATCGCATCGACAGAGTGAGTTATTAACTCGCATTTTGCGTGGTTTAAAGATAGCCCCATTTCTCTGCACTCACGTTCAAGGCGCCGACTCCACAGGGGCAACAGGGACTTTCGCCCCAGTACTCGCCAAGGTTCTGGGGCGAGAGTATAGTTTCGCCCCAGTACTTTTTGGCCATTGAAAATTCAATAAAACTTATTCATTTTAGTTAAAGAACAAAGAGCGCCTCTACGGCCTCCATATTCAGAAAAATGCCATATCAAAAGCCGCTTATAAAACGCTGTGTGACTCGGGTTTAACTGCAGCCTGCATTAGAAATTTGACATGCCTACATACCACAGGCCGCATGCGTGATAATTCGTTGATGGACATGTTCCATCTGTCTGAGCGCTGTTGGGTAGAGTATCATATCGAGGGTGAATCATTCACAGGGGCAGCCGCCCCCGGGCGGCAGGAGGGGGGCGCAAAGTTAGGTCTGAAAATGTGTTTTTTGTTACAGAAATCAGGTAAAAATAGAAAAATAGTGAAATTTTGTACGTGAGTCTTGGGGGGGCGCGGGCAAGGGGGGGCGCAAAATGAGATTTGACAAGACGGAAAAGCAAAAAAAAAAAAAAAGGTCATCAGAAATTTTGGCGGAACTGAAAAAAAAATTTCAGGAAATTCTTGCCCCCGGGCGCACGAACCCCTAGTTACGCCACTCATATCGAGGGTGAATCATTCACTGTGCATGCGTTTTGTATGGGGGATGACTCGATCGGTTGCACTTGGGAACGTTTAGCCTATTATAGGCTACATCCTGAGAATATAAGACACTTCGCTCCATCGCAGTGTCAGTGAGGGTCAATTTAAGGTCAATCTTCAATGGCATGTCAATGCTATCTGTTTATCTAACCCCTCCGTCCCTCCATGCTTACATACGTTAAGATAGACAGAACAGCAAAAGTTAGGGAAACTCAGTTGAACGTAGACCTATCGGAAAATAATTGGGTAGCGCGAAAACGGATCGGTACGCCACTCTCTGAAAGCTTGGGAGTTTATAATGCTAAGTGTTAACAAATCTTTCAGAATTGAATTATTGATGGTCACAGTCTTAAAGGTTAGCCTACTGCCGCCGGTGAAACTGTCACAACTCACTGAAGCGGCTGTAGCGGCCACTGGTAGGCCTACTAGTGGTACTGCTTACACAGTGCCTGAAAGCGATGGACGTGCCGCCCGTGCGAGTACTGGTAAGCGACCATTCAATAGTAGTTACAGAAAACTGAAATTTTTTTGTAAGTAATACTCATGGTTGTTGTTTGCTCGTCTTTATGATTGAGCAAAGAGGAAGCACTGCATGTTGCATAGTTGGTCCAGTTGAAAGGGCTGGAGGAAAGGGGGACTCGGGAGAGGGAAGACAGAGGCAGGACAGGGTCGTTTTAAGGTCGTCGTAGAGTCGTAGACCCTAGGCACTCAACTCAACTGCCAGCTCTGAAATTGATGTTTTTTTAATGGCGAGCCAGTGGCAATATTTTTCCAGCAAGTGGCGGGACAGGTTGCCGACGACGCCTGAGCAAAATGGGGCAGGGTCTGGGAGGGAGGGAGCTCGGTGAGCCCGTCCATAGAAAAGTTTTGCAAAACTAAATCTGAAACAGTGCGGTTGGTGTTTTTTACCATACAAACAATCAAATTAGGTTTAAAATCTTAATTTAGATCTTCATTATCAGTACAAACTTCAAAATAATAAAACTCACAATGCGCTAAAAATGACAAATTTAATTTTTATTATCAAATTGCGTAGTCTTTAGGCAATTTTCCGAGGGCCAAAAATAACTCATCATGGGCTAGAAATTGCCCTTGGGCCGGCTCTTTGACACCCCTGTAATATAAATGATTTGTCTAATGCAAAGAGCTGTAGGCCCTAAAGTTCACATAGGCCTATAGCTAGTCTAGGCTGTTGCACAACTTAACTTAACTTTAAATTAATAGGCCTATCTTAAAGTTAAACTGTTTCAGTACAGTTAAAAAATATTAATTTAGAAATTGAAATCTCCTTTTTTCATTTTCGAGTCAAATTCAATCATTAAGCTTATTTTTCAATATCTCATTTTCAGACTTTCGTAGGCTCCCTGAAAGTTTCGTAGGCCCTAGGCAATAAAACGGCCCTTGAGCAGGATAGGCAAAGGGATCGTCCGATCACGGAATCATGGGAACGAAATTCTTGCCCCAGTACCTTTTACTAAAAGTCGGCGCCTATGCACTCACGTTCAATGGTTTCCACATCGGAAATTATTATTATTTATTATTATTATTATTATTATTTTTTTTTTTTTCGCCCGAGGTATATATGATCCCTCAGGCTTTAGAAACTATCCGAAGAGTTGTTTTTGTTCTGGAGTTAGCGGTCCTCGTTCTCGGTCAACTGTGCAAATGTACCTCGAAAAGCAACAGCGTTATATCGTTGCGTGCATATTGATAGGCGCTGGAAAAGGTGTGTGGTCTCGAGTGGGTCTCCCGTTACTGTGGTCAAGCGCCGACCTAGCTCTGTCAAGAACTCCAGGCCTGATCTGTTGATGGGACCCAGCGTTTCAAATGCAATGGGGACAAAGTAATGGGTTGCGGGGAGGTCTGCGTATTTGGCATTTTTCCGTGTTTCGGCCAATTCGGCCGCTGCCCCGGGTGTTGTCGATGTCAGATGAATATACGATGCGGCGCATGTGTGGATACTGGTGGCGTCCCAGGCTATGTATTTGCCTCTTGTTCACGGGATCAGCGTCGCTCCGTCAGGGCGTTTGCCGTCGCTGCGGAACAGGCCAGGCGGTTCTTTGGCGCTTGGCGTGTCTGCTCTCTGGAGGGCTCTCCATACGATGTCGTTCAATGCAAAGTGTCTGCTGGCTCGCCCCCAGATTGTTTGCAGACCAGACCGTGGTGTCCTCCCTGATCAGCCATCTCGCCACATTGGCACTGGTGTGGCGCGCTGAGATCCAGTCCCAAGCGTAAGCCTATCGCCACCCTGACGGCCTCATTACTCAGGCCCAGGCCACATGATGTTATGGGCACTGTAGCCATCCAGTCCCCGGCGTGTGCGGATGTCACTGCTCCAAGTCTTGCCCGGCTGAGTGGGTCGTTGAGTGAGGTCCACAATTCTGATCTCTCTTTGTCTATCAACGGTCTAGCCCAGACCTTCTGTCTGGTCAGCGTGGTCTCATCACCAGTCGGAAGTGATGTGCTGCGGGCCTGTAAAATGTCCTCCCTGATGTCGTCCGTCCAATCTTCGCTGCCGAGAATTGCGGCCCCAAGATTTCTGGTTGATGCAGCTGACGCTATATAAGCAGAAGATGCCAGCATCGAAACCCTTCTAATCCCGAGACCGCCATCTCTAATTGGGAGCGTGGCCTGTATCCACTGGGTATCCGTTGGAATAGGTATGATGACTCCATTGGATCATGCGTCACTTCCAATCCGTCTTCCCAACTCAGAAACGAACTGTAGTCCCTCTCTGCTCCAAGCGCCGCCAGTTTCTAAGGCGACCGCTACAAACTCGTGGGTGGTAGTGATGGTGGAATATTTGACCCTCTTGGAGACAACCGCGCGTTCGGCGGCTTCCCCAGCTCCAGTAGATGTATGGCCAAGATGAGACGTGGCGTAGGTGTCGGGCACTGTCACATCCCATGCAATTATTATTATTATTATTAAATTTATTATTATTATTATTATTATTATTAGGCCTATTATTATTAGGCCTATTATTATTAGGCCTATTATTATTAGGCCTATTATTGTTGTTATTATTGCAAACAATTTTAGCGCGTGCAAGGTCGCAGAGAAATGCGAATCGGAGTCGTGGTTAGTCAGCCGCCAGATGAAGGGCTGTCACATAATTATCAAGACTCTGTTCAAATAATATATGTATGATACAGTAACTCAGTAAGATGGTCCAACAACCTGGAACGGGCTAACATTAGATTTACTATACCTTCTAAACTGTTATCAGTTTCACCAACTGTTGAAAACTGCATTCTTCCGTATGGCCTGGGTCGGGACTCGGGAGCGCCTCTGAGTAGGGATCTTGAAGGGGAGCTAGGCCTATATACATTTTGATTGATTGATTGATTGATTGATTGAAGACGTGTTCATTAGACTTTGAGTAGGCTAGTGAATCACATAATAGGTCCACAGTAATTATTTTCAATATACAGTCTGTATTAATTCCTTTGCAATTCTAAAGATAAACAGATACACGGATTACACGCATAAATACATACATCATACATACATACAAACATACAAACATACATACATACATACATACATACATATATATACATACATACATACATACATACATATAGATCTGTATACATTGTACATCTACTTACCAGTACTTAAGTGCTTATAGTCTTATTGCCTTCAGTCTAATATATGTAACAGTTGAATAATCTTGCCTGAATGAGTTCAAGACTAACAAGTATTGATAATGGTCTGACGTTTGCGCATAATCCAGCTGGCGGCTGCATAGACCCGGATTGTCCGACTGGCCGATGGCTTATCTCGGCCGGGGATGCGGGCAGCAAACTCAGCAGCTGTAGGCCTAATTCAAGAGAAACGACGGTTGTAGCATCTCCGCCTAAAACGACGCCGCTGCTGCTGCTGCTGCTGCTGGTGGCAAGCTAACGATCAGTCAGGCAGGCAGCAGCAGCAGCTGCCGCTCTCTCAAGTGCAAGCGTTATTGGATGATCGGAAAGACATGCACACACAGAGAATCAGTAAATAAGAGAAACAAGGAGTTAGTAAGGAAGGATGGGAAAAAGAAGGAAGGAAGGGGGGAAGGACGGAAGGTAGGAAGGTAGGAAGGATGGATGGAAGGAAGGATCGAAGAAAAGAAGACAGGAAGCAATGGATGTACGGATGAATGGATGGATGGATGGATGGATGGATGGATGGCTGGATGGATGGATGGATGGATGGATGGATGGATGAATGGATGGATGGATGGATGGATGGAAGAGTGTAGTTTATAGGCACAGATAAACCCAGGACAAGTGCAGAAGAGGTAGGCTTACAGATAGTGAGGGAATGTCAGAGAGACCGCTCTGTCTAAACCTTGCGATGAAGACTACGGAAATTGACCTTTGACCTGGAAGGAGTGGAACATCCCTAATGCCACCAAGACGCGCGAAATTTTCCGTCCGGCTGCCAACTATTGTCCGTACGTAATGCAACTGGGAGCCTTTTTACCCACTCAGGATACTGGAGATTTATTGCAGAATAGGCCTAAACAGCACCAGCTGCGAGGTCATAATTAACCAGACATCAATAAAACTGAGAAGCTGGTGGTTTCCAAGAAGATAGAACTCCTGCAACTTCATTGGGATGTCACGAGGTCTCTCAGTCCCCAGGCGAATATCATTGGTGGAACGACTGCGCAGTTTTAATTCTTTAAACTGTCTGGCCTAGATTCGTCTGTTGAGAGCCTTGAAGCGGTCAAAGCTGTGAAAATTATAGGCTTGGGTCTGTATAATAATTGGACTACTAGCCGAACGATAACAGAAGTAACAATAATAATGATAATAGTAGAAGTTTTAGTAGTAGTAGTACTAGTAGTAGTAGTAGTAGTAGTAGTAGTAGTAGTAGTAGTAGTAGTAGTAGTAGTAGTGGTAGTGGTAGTGGTAGTGGTAGTGGTAGTGGTAGTGGTAGTGGTAGTGGTAGTGGTAGTGGTAGTGGTAGTGGTAGTGGTAGTGGTAGTGGTAGTGGTAGTGGTAGTGGTAGTGGTTGTGGCAGTGGCAGTGGCAGTGGCAGTGGCAGTGGCAGCGGCAGTAGCAGTAGCAGTAGCAGTAGTAGTAGTAGTAATAATAATAATAATAATAAGAGAGTTCAGACCAATCGATGTGGAAGAGACCCAGCTGCTCGGCGTCCCACTTTCATCGGAAAAAGCGCTGCAACAATGTCTGAAAGCCCGAACCAGAGAACTGGAGGAGAGCCTGAGCAAATTAACTCTCATAGCCAGGAAGGACGCCCTTTTAATTCTGAGGAGTTCACTGGGTGCGCCAAAAATGATTTACATCCTCCGATGTCATCCCTGTGACAAACACCCCGAGTTGGAAACTTACGACGTGACACTACGCCAGGGTTTGGAAAAGATTCTGAACGTTTCTTTCAACGATCTCCAATGGACATAGGCGTCACTACCCATCAAAATGGGTGGTCTGGGCATACGGAGAGCGACTTCGCTGGCACTTCCGGCCTTTTTGGCATCAGCTGCGAGCACTCTCCCTCTCCAGACCCTCATTCTAAACTCTCTCAATCTCACACAGGACACACACTTTGAAGCCATGACGTCCGAGTGGCGATCCAAGACGGATTTCAACGATTCAGAAAACATGCCAACAAACAAGCAGGCTCTATGGGACAAACCCCTTTTGGAACAGACTGTCAAGAGATTGTTTCAAGACACAATGGACCCATACAACACCGCGCGATTGAAAGCTGTCTCGTCACCACACGCCAGCGACTGGCTACATGCCTTACCAATAACAGCATGTGGGTTGAGACTGGACAACGAGGACGTTCGGGTGGCGGTCGGCTTGCGCCTTGGGGCCACAATATGTGAACCACACATATGTGCTTGTGGAGCCCGAATCGACGCCAGAGGCAGCCATGGCCTGTCCTGTTCTCTCGGCTTCGGCCGAATTGCCAGACATAACACAATCAATGACATTATACACCGCTCCCTTTCGAAGGCAGGGATTCCGTCAATAAAGGAACCACCAGGTCTACTACGCACGGACGGCAGAAGACCAGACGGCCTGACAATGATTCCATGGCGCGCGGGTCGTCATCTGGTGTGGGACGCGACGGTGGTAGATACCCTTGCACCATCATACATCCAGGCCACGGCAGCGACGGCGGGCGCGGCAGCCGAGATCGCCACGGACAGGAAAATGACCAAGTACAATGCACTCTTAAACACGCACTTTTTCGTGCCTCTAGCTCTCGAGACCTTAGGTCCAATTAACACCACTGGCCAAAACTTTATATCAGATCTAGGTCGTAGTCTGACGCTGTCCACAGGAGACACCAGAGAGACCTGCTTCTTGCTGCAGCGTCTCTCTATAACTGTCCAGCGGTTCAACTCGGTGGCTTTCCGCGGCACTTTAGCGGAGCCAGACCTTAGGGAGATGTGACACTAACGGCACTTATGACGTTCATTTTAGACAGCTACTGCATCCTTGTCTATTGTAGCTTTCAGTATTGATGTTGATTGATGGAGAGAATAAATATTGTTATAATAATAATAATAATAATAATAATAATAATAATAATAATAATAATAATAATAATAATAATAATAATAATAATAATAATAATAATCAGTCAAGGCAGGTGGGTTGAGCATTTAGCTGAGTGACCTCGCTGGCACTACCCGCCTTTTTGGCTTCGGCTGCAGGTACTCTGCAGTACGTGTCTCCAACCCTCCATGCTCAGCAGGTTACAAGTACTTGACGGAAGTTGACGATGTACCGGTTGGGACTCTGCAGAACCGCTGGTGTTATGATACTGCAGTCCTCTGCCCAGATAACACCATGCCATTGCCAACAAACAGTCACACTGGGACAAACCCCTAATAGAAAGGAATGCCAACATACTCAGCAGCTCAGTCACTGACGAATACCACCGAGCAAGACTTAGGCTGTGGCAGCACCACATGCGAGCGATTGGCTCTTTGCTCTGCCAATTACGTCCTGTGGTCTGAGACTGGACGATTGAAGCCGTGAGAGTTGCAGTAGGCCTCAGACTAGGAGTCAACATCTGCGAGCCTCACGAGTGTCGTTGCGGGGCCCTGCATGGTCAATTCCACTGGCTCTCATGGGCTATCTTGCTTCTTAGGACCAGGTAGAGCCGCCAGACATGCGAACCTCAATGAGCTGATCTGTCGGGGTCTTGTTCGCGCGGGTTCATGTTCTCCGTGGCCTCTGCCCAGTGCAACGTGAATTTTTATATAACTTCCGACAAAGGGCACACGGTTTCACCCTCCCCGATATAGACTCGATGAACTTTATTCTTACAATGTTATATAAAAACATGTACTAATTAGTAATTAACCCAACCATAAGTAGCCATACTGTCAACTGTAGCCTATTGTTCACCTACAGCGGTTTCCCTGTTGTTTTATGAAATAAACGAATATAGCCTACATACATAAATACATACATACCCTGCAGTGAAGGAGCCACCGGGCCTTAGCAGAGCGGACGGAAAGAGACCTGACGGCCTAACTCTTGATTATTCCATGGCGTATGGGCCGTGCTTTGATATGGGATGCCACAGTAACAGACACTCTAGTCGCATCCACCTGGCGGCACTACACACAGGGCATGCCAGGGCAAATGCCCTGGTAAAAAAGCCTTTGCCCTGGTCGTTGCCCTGCCAAATGTTTGGCTCCAAAATTTTGCTATACAGCTTTATAGCATGATACACGATACACAACTGCAGGTCCACAGACGTGTATATGTGTGGTCTATCAATCACCTGTCTGAAAATTTGAATTTTGAACCACAGTAGAAGCGAACACTCAGTTGTTTGTACATGGAGACACGCTCGATATACGGCCATGGCAGTGAGTGATGATTCTTCCATTGAGGCATGCATCCACTCTGCTCCAACGTGTCTCTCTGTCTGTCTGTCTCTGTCTGTCTGTCTGTCTGTCTGTCTGTTCTGTCTATATATATATATATATGCATACATATATAATATAATATATGTATTATATATATATATATATATATATATATATATATATATATATATATATATATATATATATATATATATATATAGCCTATCGCTGTCTCTGTCGCCTGTCTCCTACAGTGTCTCTGTACAAGCCATGGTACTGTATATTCATTCGTTTACCGTACTTTTAAATATAATATGTAGACGAAAATTATCATCATCAGCCTTGAATCCCTTGAAACGTATAGGCTATGTAGCCTACAGTTCTGGCATTTAGAAACGAGCAGAGGAAAGTCTAAAATTGAGGCTCCTCTTGTCGGTACTCTTTCCATCAATTTGTTCTATAAGATGCAAACCTCAGATGCTGATATTCCGTCAGCTGCAGATGTTTGTGGAGAATGCAGATACAGCGGAGGAAGAAGCCGATAGGCCCGATAGGCTAGATATATAGTTCACTTTGCTCCGATGTGCCGACAACTTCCAAGTAGAAAATAGACGTCATTAGAGGTGAGGAAATTGACATTACTTCCAGTTCCACTGCTACCTCAGACTGAGATTTATTTAAGCTGGTCCGACCTTTCGCTATAATGATCGGGCACACTTTTCTTCCACTCTCGCATCCGCTTCCTTTAATTAAGAGCATGACTTTATCTCAGGACCCATGTCATCCTAGTAGTCCGTTTGAAGAAGATGGAAGCGGGAGGCCTATTGTCAGTAGCAAACACCAGGGTGAGAATTGCCGGGGGAGGTTAGGGGTTCAACCCCCTTGTCTTTCTTAGGATCCCACAATAAAGTCTACATTTCACACCTATTGCACATAAATCAACGTCTAATCCCTATAGGCTTAATTGCATCTCATATGACACGAGTTACTTGAGTAAATGCGTAAACAGTACCTGAATCAATGGCTCTATTTGTTGAACTTTTTGCTTTTGAAAACTGTTGTGCATGCTACCCAAAAGCGTATTTTTAGTAGGGCCTAATGCTTACTAAGTTCACTGAGATGTTAAAATTTGCTTTAAAAATGTGAAAAAGCGTTCAGCTTCAGGGGGCTTTGCCCACCTGAGCCTCTGACCTGACAAGTATAATTGTACAGAGGGCCGACTTTTGGCGAGCGCGGTAGCGCGAAATTAAATGGTTACCATGCATATGGTCACCATATAAGCTCGCGCTACCAAGCTTGCCATAAATCACGTCTGCACTGGTAACTTGTATGACTGCCCTGGCTATGCCCTGGTTACAAAAAGTGTCTGGCGCCGCCACTGGTCGCATCCTACCTAACAGTCACATCGGCCACAGCAGCCTGTGCAGCCGAATTGGCAGCAGACCGGTAAAGCGCCAAATACAACACACTCGCTCAAACCTACCACTTTGTTCCGTTGGCATTCGAGACTCTTGGCCCAATTAACAGCAGTGGCCTAGCTACTTTTCATCAGAGAGTTGGGGCGCTGCCTCTCTCGTATATAAGCCTAACCGGGGATCCGAGAGAAACCTGCTATCTTTTCCAGCGCATTGCGTACGTCATAATCCAACGCTTTAACGCCATAGCCTTTCTAGGCACCTTTGCTCCGTCTGATCTTGACGAGGTCTAGCCCCAGAATGCATTTTTTTAAATCTCCGGAAGATTTTTTAATTCCTGGGATCGAGGTACCTCGGGTAAAAATAATAATAATAATAATAATAATAATAATAATAATAATAATAATAATAATAATAATAATAATAATAATAATAATAATAATAATAATAATAATAATAATACGACGATTAGGTGCCGTTCCAGACGAATTTTATTGTTCTTAATTAATATTAAGTCCCTGAGGGATCATGTATACCTCGGGGCATAAAATTAAAAAAAAAAAAAAAAAATTATAATAATAATAATAATAATAATAATAATAATAATAATAATAATAATAATAATAATGCTTAGGCCTATTACGTACGTAACACCGGAGGCGCTAATGATCGATGCCATCAGTTTTCGCATTCTGCCCCAACAATATTTTGGACAAGTTTACGCCAGTGCCCATCGGAATTTAAAACAGATTGCAGCTGATTGATACGAGAAGTAGGGGAGAGTCACCTAAGATGGGACACTTAACGTCGTCTCCCTATTTTTATACAAACTACAAGCACTATGTTAAACTAAACCACTCAGATATAATATCTAGCTTTCAAATGGTGGTTGTAAAAGTTTAATATTTATTCAAGATTTCAATCTTCTTGTCATAAATAATAAATACTAATATGTCCCATCTTAAGCAACTATACCCATAAGATGGGACAATAATTTTCATCATGTCAGGATGCGAAAATGTTATTATACGTTCAATTCATTACAACAGAATTACTCATATTATTCAAATTTATCAACAATTTCATACCGGTTGAAGTTCACAGTGACTTTTAAAGACTTTTAAAAGATTTTTTACACTATTTTAATCCAAATGCCAATTTAGTAGGCCTAAGTAGGCCTACCCAAGTGTAGGCTATCATAAAATATTCAGCAATAGGCCTATGTTAAAATATAACCTACAAAACTATTACAGCTTAGGCAGTTTCAGCTTAATAACGCTATCATTTGTAGTCGAACATTTAACACAGATGGTAGATTGTAAAGTTAGCAACATGTGCTACAAAAAATCGTCATCTCCGACTTTCTGCAATAGGCCATTATATATCTATAGCCTACCTACAATAAATAAATTAAATGAATGCCGTTCACAATTCGTTAAACACTATTTATTTTGCGCAAATCAATCACACCACTTAATATCATAAGCTGGGATACCGTTGTAGCCTAAGATGGGACAGCACGTGGTGTCCCATATCATAAGCTGGGATACCGTTGTAGCCTAAGATGGGACAGTGGTGTCCCATCTTATGGCATCCTGTAGCAGGTCGTTCAAGAATAAATATTTGCATTATCCCTCAACTTTTAACTATAACGAATAAATGATTAACAGTTAAAATGACTCTATTTATAGGTGCATACCATAAAGTGAAAAGATGTATCAAGCATACGTTGTTGTGCGGAAAAGTACGGTGATGTCAAATAACATCAGCGAACATGAAAAATTTCACTTATTAATAAAATCAACGCTATAGCACCGCAAGTAGTAATAGTTGCTATGTAGAGTCTAATATTCATGATAAGTAATTCGCAACACAAAACAGTGGCGTCCTTTGCCAAATAACCATAGGAATCGTTCTGTCCCATCTTACGAACCGTCCCATCTTAGGTGACTCTCCCCTAATGCCTACGTAAATGGCATTAGGCCTATGTAGGCCTACCATCATCAACTCTGCAGACAGAGAATGATATTATGAAAGCACGAATCAGATCGAGTTGTGGAGTTGAGTCGTAGGCCTATTATAATTAAGCGAGCGATCCAATCTTTTAAATCACCGATCAGGCTTGGACACCAAACTATAGGGCTATATACAGACTCTTAGGTTTGACTGAGAATAAATGTATAAAGTTAGGTGCATATATAGCATATATGTAGCCCTGCTCAGTCTCCAATGAATCTATCGTGCCCCATCTTTTACACGCTGCTGTCCGTTTAAATATAATGAAGCTGGCCATTCTCGTGCCATAGGCTAGATTTACTCGAGCGCTACAAAAATCTGTAGATTTAATTTTAAGATTACGAATGTTAACGGAATTTCAATATAGGCCTAATTAGGCCTATGTGTGGACTACACGGCAAATTGCAACACAATTTTTTCTAGCAGCTCAGTTGACCGGCCAGTAAGCCTAGTCCCATATAGGCCTAATAGTTAGGTCTACAATTTTATTGGCGGTTTATGATATATCTATAGTTGTTTGCACGTGCCACGTACTTGTCGTAAAGTTCATTCATACATTCATTTCAGATATTTATATAGCGCCTCTTCAAGATTTCTACTCAGAGGCGCTCCCAACGACAGCGCGGACACTGAATCGGAGTTTCACGCCGAAGCGCAGAAGCAATTGCGAGTGAAGGACTTGCCCAAGGTCCCTACGCGGCGGCTTGAGGTGGATTCGAACCCGCAACCATCCGGCCGCAAAGCACCGAACATACCCCTACACCACCGCGCCCCACAAGTGGACATTTATATCGGTTAAAAAGATGTTTCTGTTACTGAATCTTTCAGCGGTTCAGCCTTTGTAATTTAAATTAGTTTGCTAAAATAACATTGCGCTAAATTATTAATCAAGTGATGGACGACAGAGAACCTGATACCGGATGTGAGCTTAGTGGCCTAATGGATTGCTATAGTGATTTCGAAGCGCAGAAGTTATAAATTACTTTGGGGTTTTGATTTCTTTATATTAATCGTACTAGGCTTCGATTACTTTCATGTTCAAATCAAGAAAGCCCCATGGCTGCATTGGATAAGGTGGAACTGTTCACTGCGGAAGTGGAGGGCAGTGTAGTTACTGCTAGTGCCCGGGCCAAGAAAAGCGTACTTCGGGAGTTGAACTCGCAATGCCATGCCCGGGCGCAGAAGATCCGCACGGAAAGAAACGCAGCGCAAAATATCGAAGCCATAATTGAAGCTGACAGTAAGGCTCACGGGAATCAATCTACAACATTCAACCATACCTATTCTTTGTACAGGTATATCCTTTATTAGCGTTGTTCAAAGTACAGGCTCGAAGTACTTGTGTCTATGCTTGTATGCATAGGCGTAACTTTCTATTGTGACGGTGGTGTCCGGTCACCACCACTTTTAAAAGTGGTGGTGAAAGTCACCACCACTTTTTGGTCCTGCAATGAAATAATATATTTTTAACATGAAAGCACTTGGCTGTCTACCGCCTAGGCTATTCATGCATGGCCTACTTAACATCGCAATGGCGGGAATGCTGATAGAGGCTTGTACAGTGTGTCCACTGTCTACACTACTTTACTTAGGCCCTACATATGTTTGGTTTCATAATTTGGTGGTGTCATCCATTTTGTTTCAAATTCATATGAAAAAAATGGATCGATTCATTGTAAAGAGACCGCGAAAGGTTATAATTGAGCATGCAATGAATCATGTTTCGGTGGTAGGCTGTAAGCTCTAACTGCAGTCTATGGTAGTTTAGCGGGTAAAACCGTGGTTTAGGCTGGTAAATTATTTTAAATTGTCAATTTGTCAATTTAAAATGCAAGCTGGATCGTTGAAAATAATTGTTGGCCTAAATCGAAGTTGGATTGATGAAACTAATTCTTTGTTTAAATAGAAGTTTGATTTATGGAAATGATTGCTTCTGTTAGTAGAAGCTGGATTGATTAAAGTTTTTAAAGTCTCCGCTTCAATATTAGCTGGATCGATGACGATTTTTTCTTAAATAGAAGTGGGATTGACAAAATAATTCTTGTCGAAAGAGAAGTTGGATTGATGAAAAAATTCTTGGTCAAATAGAAGTTGAATTGATGACAATAATTCTTGCTTAAACAGAAGTTCGATTGATGGAATTTAATTTTTTATTTTAATGGAAGCTGGATTGATGACAATTATCATGGACATTGGTAGACTGCTTACTTACCAGCGTCAAGTACGGCATTGAAGACATTAAAGCAATTTACCAAACTAAACTACGGGGTTACCATTTAGCGTTGATAATTACTATTGGTACCATAACGTCGATTATTGGTAGTGCAGTAGGCCTAGTAGCCTAACTGGCAGCTGGACAAAGGTAGCGAGTCTCTGAGTCTTCGACGCTGCAAGTCTCTAGTCAACTTCGCAACTGGACTTGGAACACCATCGAACACTCTCCTTACAACCCTCTGACTTAACGCAGCGCTTGTGAATAAGCTGGTGCCGTGCACTTATCTTGCTTTCCAGTAGTACATTCAAAATTAGGAGGGGATTGGTCACCACCACTTTCTGGGGCAAAGTTACGCCCTTGCTTGTATGTGCGTATCTGAACATCTGTATTCTGATCAACCTTAAAGGGGTCAACCCGAATCCCCAAAGCCCGAATCCCCCCAAAACCCTGAAGATACAAAAAGCCCGATTTATCGAAAACAGTTTCCTAGAAAACGGCCAAACTCCCAAAAGCTATTCAGAGTTAAATTGTAAACATGACCTAGACCTAGCGTTGCCTTGGTGTATATTGATATAGTCACATGCTTATCTGTTAATTATATTAATTTGGGTCAGACTTAGAAAACCAGTTTCGGAGATCCGGCCGAAATTCGTTTCGGGATTCGGGCTGTACCCACCTATAAACACTTAACTTCAAGTAGAAGTGTGTTGGAATTTCATTTCCAACAGCCATTTGGGTAATGCTTGTGATTTTGTATTACACTTTAATATAGCGCATTGGATAACATCTGGCGTAGAGAGCGAGAGGTACCGAGTTCGAGTCCCGTAGGGCGGATATGCTTTGTAGGCTGCTATTAGCGCCGTTGTATTGCAGGCTGTCTGTTCTGTTAGTAGTTAAGATTTAAATTGCATGACATGTAAATGTACAGCACAGTGCGTTTGTCAGGCACTTAATAAAGAAAAGATTATTATTATTATTATTATATACTTATGTGGGTTTACTTATTGACACCCTGCATACGATTGTTTGCTATATGTGCTTGCATTATTATCGTAGTGGTCAATAAAATATTGATTGATTGATTGATTTTGAATTGTGAATATCCATTGGTGGTCGACCGTTCGCCTGGTAAACAATATGTCTGCCTCTGCTGCTATACTTTGCTTTATTTGTTAGCATTCTCCAAGGCCGTAGCAAGCTATAATTGTGCCCCACCAAAATGCGGTTAGCAGTTGGTTTTTCAATGAAGGATATTCTTACTCAACTTAACCAATAACGATCAAATATGTTATCTCAAACAGTGATTCCGTTAGCGCCTGAATTCGTAGAGTCATGGACGCATCACATCACAAAATTTGGAGTCCAAGCAAAATAGATAAGAGTTGTGGACTCCACACTCATCCATTTTTGGAGTTCCATAGGGCCATTGTAGCTGTCAAAAAATTCTGTATGTATAGGCAGGGTTGGGTTAATGCCGGCAACAACCTATTATTGCCGGGACGGTGGCAATAACCTTGGTCCTTGCCGGTTATAACCAGTCGCCTATATCCAGAAGTCAAATGATCGAGGATAACACATAGTGTAATAAATGTTTGTTGGAAATTAAAACTACTGTAGTAAATATATTACTCCATAGTATAAATACAGTTAAAGTCAACTATATGAGATCAAGATAAAAAATTCTGACCTACAGTTCAACTACTTCATAATAAACTGCCATTTGCACTGCAATAGTAATATTCAGGTCAACAGGGACATTGCCTTTTCAATATACTTACCTGGTAGTATATAATTTATGAGTAGTGTATAGAAGCCAATGGTTTGGCAAATTTCTAATTCATAATTACACCATTCGATATTGACTGTATGTATATAAAACTTGTCAATGACTTTTATTAGGAAGAAATTATACAGGTTATTGGAATCAGGTGATTTTATTAGGAAAAACTTGACTGATTTAAATCATGATATATTTAAATCAATCTAGTCTGTAAAGTAGCAAGCCATATGAAATAAAAATGAAGCTAAAGTGAAGATTCCATATTTTATTACCACAATAATTAATAGTTTCTATTTTTGCCAAGAGGTTGTTGCCATTTTTGCCAAGAGGTTGTTGCCATTGTTGCCAAGAGGTTGTTGCCGGGACGGTTATAGCCATGGCAATAACCGGTTATAACCGGTGGCTGGCAACAACTTGCCAACCCTGTGTATAGGCGATTAAGCCACTTGGTCCTTGCCTTAGTCGCCTATATCAGAAGTCGCGATCGAGGATAACACATTGTTAGTATTGGTTACCAATGTTAAATGATCCAGGGCATGTCTTACGTCGAATGTGCCAGGAGCAACCGATAAGTCGATATGACCTCCGACCTAGGCCCCACTCTTTCATCATTCCAGCAAAGGACAGCAAGAACTTTCTACCGTGCATGCTGCACAAAAACACTTAGGCTACTAGCTGCCCTGTGTGGTCCTACCTTCCATCAGACTTGTATACGAGACATAAAACTCGAGACCGAGACAGTGGGGTCCGAGACCGAGACAGTGGGGTCCGAGACGAGACACCAGGTCCGAGACAGTTCAAAACGAGTGAAATGCACATTGGACCCAAGTCCCGAAACAATTTTTCTCAACTTTTGAAGTCACTGAAATCAGCCGATCACCTGAAATGTATAAACTATAAAGAAATTAAATATTTCAGCCATTCTGAAATCTTATAATTATTCTAAAATTTAAACCAACAAAATTCCATATAGGCCCTAGGCCTATTAGCGATTTAGCGACATAAGTCACTTCACTCACCTTGAGAAACTAGATGTTGTTCCAAGCGTTTCGCTTATGTTGGCTTTACACAAACGACTAACGGCATGCCATTTATTTTGTTTTTCATTGATTTCAAACTGCGTGAATGCAAATTTCACGATTTCAGGTTCTTTATAAGACATTTTAAGATATTTGGAAATTTTGGACTGAAAGTGCAAACTTAAGACTGCTTTTTAAAAACTTCCTGTCTGTTGGCACTTACGATTAACTAGTTATCCGTTCGGCACAAGACAATTTTATAGCACAATACTGTACGAAGTTCCGAACAAAATACAGTTTGTACGAGAACTTTGGAGACCGCTTCTACAAGAGAACAAGACTTTCGCTTCGAGACAGTTTCCAAAAAGACAAGACTTTCGCTTCGAGACAGTTTCCAAAAGTCAAGAAATGATCTCGAGACCGAGACAGTGGGGACCGAGACCGAGACATCAAAAAACCTGTCTCGAGACGTCTTGAGACCGAGACAGTGTCTCGAGACAATACAACTCTGCCTTCCATATAGTGTATAACAATCCAATACATTAACAATACATTATCCATTATAACTATAAGTTACGCACTTTTGTCGCTGGCAGCCAGTTTTGAATTTAAACGAAAATACAATACAATAAAAAAATTGCTAAATCACAAAATCGTTTTCTTGTAGAAACAGTTACAACTTAATTAGGATTTAGGATTTTAAATTTGCAACTTGGAAAAAATAAATGTAATAGTACAGAGTTAATTAGTACTAAACTTCTGCAAGTCTACAAAAATTCTGAGTGAAAATGACATTAATTTATTCACTCATTTTAATCATAATATACTTCATGAACCCCGTGTTAGTTACACAATGGGACACCCATGGCCTATAGTTGGAAATCAAACTCGATGGGAGTCGAATTTTTTCATCAGGGAACTTGCCTGAACCTCCCTGTCCTCATTGTGCAAATGCTCGCCAGAGGGAGGCATGGTGTGTACACGCACACACCACACACACACATTTTAATTTGTTTTATAGCATGTATAAATGTATATGTATGTTTTCGTAATTTGCATAATTTCCGTCTGTTGTCAGCTTTCAACAGAAATACTATTTTTAATTTGAAATATGTAAATGACAGTAAATATTTAATAAATTTAGTTTGATAAATTCTTGTATTAAATATTTACTATTTTCCATTTGCATATTTCAACCGTTGGTCATGGGTGTCCCATTGTGTAACTAACTCGGGGTTTATGAAGCAGGCATACGCTCCTACGAGGCCCGCCTTTATGTAAACTTTGCTGAATGTAAGTATGAAAAGTGTTTGAAATTTCTGCGCATAAGTTTTACATTCTATTTGCCGCTACCATCAAGGCTCATATAAAACACCCATACATTATAGTCCAAAAAACATGTTATATGCAAGTTTAAAATGAGTAATTGAGCATTTGAGATCATAAGTCACTCTGCCACCTTCCAATTTCTCTCACCACAACAAAACCCATTCAATAGCAGCTCCTCTCTCTGGTCTTAGGCAACTGGATGTTGTTCTACTTATTGTATTGTATCTGGACATTTATAAAGCGCCTCTAGCAGTAATGACTATTCAGAGGTGCTTCCAGCGTGAGCAGTCCGAGAAAACAGAAAGGTTTTCAAGCAACGGACAGAGGTGGAAAACCACCTGCCAAAATCTCAGCCCGAATTTGTGGGGAAGGTTGTTCCACAAATAAGGACCCACAGTTGCAAAGGCGCGGCGTTGAGCAATGGCTGTCCTGGTCCGGGGGACGAAGAGGTCAGCTCTATCACTAGAGCGAAGGGACCTGAGAGAGAGAGCAGAAACTGGTTTACGGAGGAGATCACACAGGTACTTTGGCCATGATAAGCTCTAGAGACCAAATGGAGTATCTTATATTGGATACGAGCCTCAATAGGTGGCCAATGCAATTTAGTAGTCATGAAAGTCGAGATATGAGAGAAACGAGGGAGGCGTGCAATCAGTCTGGCAGCAGAGTTTAGGACTGATTGGAGGGTTGACAGACGAACTTTAGGAAGACCTGCATATAAGGAGTTACGTTATGATACCTTTCAACTACCACTCTGATTTGACATGGCAGTCATAATTAGGGTTGTTAATATCGTTTTTTTGGCAAACCGATTATCGGTTTTAGAAATCCGATTTTAAACCGATTATCGTTTTTTATTGGCCTTCATAGAAAATTTAATATATTATCATATAATGTAAGTTACTGAAAACCAATAATCGCTACGTGCCGTAACGTACGTACACGTACGGGGTTCTACTATTACCTTGTTGGCTGTGGAAGACTACGCTTTATATATGAGACAATAATACGTCGCTGTGGGTGTTCTACTATTACCTCGTTGGCTGTGGTAGACTCGGTTTTATATATGAGGCAATATTACGTCGCTGTGGGGGTTCTATTATTACCTCGTTGGCTGTGGAAGACTCCGTTTTATGTATAAAAGAGGCAGAATTCGATAATCGTTTTGTCAATAATGAAAACCGATTATCGTTTTCTAAACCGATAATCGGATTTCCGATTATCGTTTAACATCCCTAGTCATAATTAAGCTGTTTACCTGCGTTTCACTTCTAACACTTGTCATTTAGGACGTGTTAACATGTCCTAAATTGGGTAAGTTCAGACGCTACAGACGTGTATACATGTCCCTTAGGTATCTATGCTGTTGAAAGTCTGTTCAGCATCCCAGTAATATTTCCTGCCGCTTATTAGTAATAGTGTGCATGTACTACCACTTACTGAATGCATGTATGATTAGTTTCTAAGGTTATGTCTAGTGCAGTGCTTCCCAATCTTATTTGACTACGGAACCCTTTTGATCTGAATATATTTTGACGGAACCCAGGCCTAACCAAACCATATTCTGGAATACGTAGCGCCTGCATGTTAATTGACCAATATAGGTTTAATTTATTAATAACAGTGATCGGGTTATATACAGAACTTTTTAATCCATAAAAATTTGATTAGAAATCATTTGAAATTAAATTTTCCCATGGAACCTTTGTCTTCACCTTGTAGTCTGATTTCTGATGTAACAACACATTCAAGCAACACTGTATCCAATTTCCTCATGGAACCCTTGTCTTCACATCATGGAACCCTAGGGTTCCGCGGAACACATTTTGGGAAACACTGATCTAGTGAATCTAACTGCTGCAGTTACAGCTGCAGAACTACGAATGGGTCAGCACATTGTTCGTCAAAATGGCAAGTGGAAGATCAAGGGGGTATTGTGATGTTGTTTACTCATCATGTGGGGGGGTGTATTATAAACAGTAGTAAAAGGAACTGATGGGGGCCAGTTTGTGAAAATCTAGACTGCATTGTCAACTATGATGACCATTTGTGGTTCAGACTGAATGGACCAAGTGTTGTCCTATTACGCACCACTGAGAAAGTAATTGAACTGGTACAGAAAGGTGGTCTTACAGATGATTGACATGGCTGTACCAAATTCAAACCTCTACAAGAAAATTGGAGGAACTATGTGCCAGATTTGGTTCAGAACAACTGTTATTCGGTCTCTGCTCGGAAGCCAGGATCAACAAGAGACATCCGCCCCATCAGTGGCCTTCAAGTGCCACCAATGACCTTCAAGCACCACAAGACTTCGGACCTATCCAGACGCAGTGGACAGCATTGTCTGGATGTTATCCCAGCAACTGTAAACCAAAGCAGAACCTTGTGGAAATATGTTGTTTGTAGCCAGCATAGAAGTGCAAAGAAACACGCTATTTTGCTCTGTGTGCAGTACCATGTCTCAAACAGTTTCACACTGAATGTGATTTCTAGGCACTCTATGTACAGTGTGACAGCAAGACAAACAAATACAAGGAACAGTTATTTTTGATTCTGTGAACAAAAGGATATAAAAAACAATAAAAAAATTTATGTATATTGGCCGCGCTTTACCAATATTTGGACCCACAATCAATGTGTTAAAAAGCACTTTAGAAATGTCTACGTTTATGATTATGATATTTAAAATCCGCCTTTGTATTTTGTACAGAACATCACCAGTTTTAAAGAAACAATGGAATCAAAGTACAAAGAATGCAAGGAATGATGATCATGTTGACGTCGCATTGACTGGTCATAAGGCATCTAAAATTGCAAGACAAGTGACTAGTAAAAGGCAGCACAAAAGAGATTTTGTCCGTCAGTATCGACCTGGGTACCAGTGGAATCTAGGTGGTCGTGTCAAAGAATTGCGAATCAGGTGTGGTAGTTAAATTTTTTATTATTTGGTCCATTTTCTTGTGAGTCATGATCAGTGTCACAGTTTTCAGGGACTGATGTAATTGAACTTCTGTTTTATAGGGCATGATGGATGATACTGATAGTGATGATCAAGTGTAACATAATGTTGTGTACAAATCATGTATAAAATGTCATTTGATGAAACAAAATAGTTGTTAGCCTTTGTGTTAATGAAGGCAAATGAGGATTTCTGACTTCCTGTCCCAAGTTACGATGTAACGTATTAGACATTGTGTGTGTCAACCACAACTACAGTTAAGTTCTCTTCCATGTTGCACAGTTGAAATACAAAGTTTGGGAACTGTTTATCTGTTATAATCATACGTGGATGCCGGTCAGTGGGCCGTTCCATAGAGAATTCCAGTGACTGCAAACTCCTCAAACCATATAATTTAGATCTATTTGCTGTAGGGTGTAGATCACGGTTATTTGCCAAATGCAAATGACTCCGGTTGTGGAATGAAGAAATCAGCATGCATAACCCGACGAGATAGTCTGCGACCAAAATCACCAAATGTCAGTTGTACATGAGTAACCCGATCTTGTACTTCATTCAATAGCTAATGGAAAGCCAATAGAGATCATCACCATGGTTTTAGAGACAGGGTCACGCTTCTGCTTATGGGTGAGTAAGTGTGCAGCAGCATTCAAGATGGACTGTAGCCTTTTCAAGTATGATGTGGCAACACAAAAAACAACACTGGTGAAGGTGACCTGTGATCAAAGCATGAACAATTTCCTAGGAAGTAATTGTAAGTACTGTATTTGCTGAATGTTACAAAAACTGACAAATGTGGTAAAAGCAGCTTACCGAAGTGTGGTATATATGTCAGTTCATGATCAAGTAAAAATACAAGACATGTAGCTTCATCTGGCAACTTTATGATTGAACTATCAAGTTCAATGGAAGTTTATGAAGCTGTTGGCACATAATTTGATTGTTGGTTTGTGGAAGTTTGCATTTTTTAAATATGACAATTCTAAAATCCTGGTGTGGCATATTTGATATTTGTTAAAGTGAGGCATCATGCTGCTTACATTTTACTGATGTTTTAAATACACATATGGTACCATTAAATAATGTTTCTTCAGTATTTTCAGGTTAATCTTACAACTAGAGTTCAGGCGATTGTCTTCATTATGGCTGGTTTGCATGTAATCCATCATTTTTGGATACACCTTTGCCTTTTCTTCAACACTTTTTTCACAGTTTGGAACTTTGGGTAGTATGTAAAGTTCCAACAGTCATGGATAAGAGCAGTGAAACTTCACTTTTGGTTAGATTTTGGAAGGGCAGAGGCAGGGTTGGGTTAATGCCGGCAACAACCTATTGTTGCCGGGACAGTGGCAATAACCGGTTATAGCCGGTTATTGCCAGTTGTTGCCGGCCAGTTATTGCCAGTTGTTGCCGGCCGGTTATTGCCAGTTGTTGCCCGCCGGTTATTGCCAGTTGTTGCCCATTTTCTCCAAAGTAAGGGCGAGGCAAATGAAAATCATATTTCACTGCACAGACTGCATAGTTATAATGAAATTTTCTGTGGGAAATTAAAACTACTGTAGTAAATCTATATTACCCCTTAGAATAAATTTAGTTAAAGTCAACTATATGAGATTAAGATAAAAAATTCTGACCTACAGTTCAACTACTCTAAAATAAACTGCCATTTGCACTGCAGTAGTAATATTCAGGTCAACAGGGTTCTGGATCATTGCCTTTTCTATATACTTACCTGGTAGTATAAAATTTATTAGTAGTGTATAGGAGCCAATGGTTTGGCAAAATTTCTAATTCATGATTACACAATTCGATATTGACTGTACTTAATATGTAAAACTAGTAAATGTCTTTTATTAGGAAGAAATTATATGGTTATTTAAATCAGGTGATTTTTATTTGGAAAAACTTGATTGATTTAAAGCATGATATATTTGAATAAATCAACTCTGTAAAGTAGCAAGCCAGAAGAAATAAAAAGTTAAGCTAACTGTGAGTGTGAAGATTCCATATTTTATTACCAGAATAATTAATAGTTTCTATTTTTGCCAAAAGGTTTTTGCCATTTTTGCCAAGAGGTTGTTGCCATTATTGCCAAGAGGTTGTTGCCGGGACGGTTATAGCCATGGCAATAACCGGTTATAACCGGCGATGGCAACAACTTGCCAACCCTGGGCAGAGGGCAAAGAAGTGGCATTGTCATTTAAGTGGAAAGACTTCAAAATTTTCTCTAACTTTTTTCTTGGCACAATAGATTTCAAGCCAGACCTTTCCTGGTTAATTGTAATTGTAATTGTAATCGAACATTTATATAACGCCGCTCAAAAATCAGCAGCGCTCTTGACCTGCGTCAGTGCCTGAATTAGGAAACAAAAAAGTCTTAAGGCGTCTACGGAACTGGGAAGGAGAGAGGGCTAGTAACTCAAAACGAAGAGACTGGGGAAGAGAGTTCCAAGCTGATGGGCCAACACGGGCAAAGCATCTAGAGTGGGCCGTAGCAGAGCGCATGCGAGGGACAACCATAAGGCCACGGGTCGAAGATCGCAAAGAGGCCCTCGCAGGTAAGGAGGAGACAAAGGTGCAAAAAGACCTCAGGTAGGATGGGGCCACCCCAACAAGGCAGTTACGCATGAGGGAAAGGATTTTGAAGTTTACCCGCTGTTGGATAGGGAGCCAGTGAAGGGTGTCCCGAGTATAGCTTGAGATATGAGCAAACAAATGGTTAAGTTAGGTCATCCAGTAAATATCATCAAGGCATATTCAAAATTTCCTAGAGTAGATGAAAAATGATAAATGCACGTAGATGTCCCCTTTGTTCAAATTTAGACATTACTAGCTTAGTGCTTGGAGCGCTATTAGTACAGTGATTGGCTTCAGCATCTCATTTTAAAATTATGAAACATCAAAAGCTGAAGATTTTAGCTGATCAGTGAACCAAGCCTAGCCTGTTGTTGTATTAATAGGCCCAATAAGAAAATCCTACATTTTGGAAGCTGAGGATTAGCTAGTAGCAGTCGTAGTGGTTGCTATTTAGACGTTGTTATGGTGAACAGGCTGTGCCACTCCAAAGACCCTTGCTTGTTCTTGCATCACCAAATATACAAGCTTCTGGTCACAGATGGTATTTCAGTCCAGAATCAAAATCGTCCAAATGGCTAATGGTGAAGCATGAGCTTTGGCAATAGAAGCCTTAGAATGTGGTTGAATGAAAGCACACCCTAAGTTAAGAAATACATATCTTTACCAAAGAATTTGTTTATTTGTTTTTAACACTTTAACAATGAGCAGCATTGGTTTCCCTGTCGCTTTAGTACACTTTCGTCGTTAAAGTGTTAATAGGTTCTTAAAGGCAGCATATACACATACAGGCAAATATATGCATAACCAGTGCATGCCTACATGTCGACACATACATACATACATACATACATATATGTATGAGTACTTGCATATATACAATTATACATCATAAAGCATAGCAACATTTTATTAAAAATTTTACAGATGCTTGGCAAGGAAATTTCTCTTTTTATGGATGAAAAACACATTTGGACGCGTTCAACCTTCAGTGGCAAGGTGATGATACATAAAGAATGATAAGAAGAGGATTTCATCATGACTATGCAATGTATCTGAGTGTAACTTGTCTAAAGTGACTAGGTGTTACCAAGAAACATGAGAGAAACTGCTTGTAAGATAAACCAACATCTGTAGATGCATCCCATTAAATGTAACTATATTGTTGTCACTTGTCAGCAGAATATCCTTTACTTCTGTACTGGTTTACAGCAAAACATTGTTATATTGAAGTCCAAGGGACCATCATTAATGGTTTGATATATCCGAGGTTTGAAATCAGCGAGGTAGATATTAGTGCCTCTGAATTGTTGCATGGTAATTTATAAATTGTTCGATTATGATTATGTCAAACTCTATCCACCTCTGTACAAATGGAAGTGTACACGCTTTTGTGTAATGACAGTATGGCCTCGACCCTGTTCGACCACCTGTTTGAATGGAAGTGTGCAAAGTCCCAGTATACATACCATCCAGAGTTATATTTGTATGTTTTTATGTATGAGCACTTGTTATAGCGCCCCTTCAAGATTTCTACTCCGAGGCACTCCCGACTACATCACGCACACTGAATCGGAGTTTCACGCCGAAGCGCATGAGCAATTGCGAGTGAAGGACTTGCCCAGGGTCCCTATGTGGTGGCTTGAGGTGGATTAGAACCCGCAACCCTCCGGCTGCAAGGCACCGAACATACCCTACACCACCGCGCGCCACATGTTTATGTGTTTGCATTGCTTGTGGCTGGGTTGTTGACTTGTTCGATACAACTGGAAGTTTGAAATGCCAAAGTTCGAAATATCAAAGTTTTACTGTAATAAGAAAAGAAGACTAGTGTTCAGGTATCTATTTTCAAATTTTTATCTGTCTACATTGGCCAGCATCAAACATGCAACTACTTTTACTTCGTTTTCTTATATAAGTCACATCCTTTTTACTTACTGTGCCTGTTTCTATGTGTCATTTTCATGCACATCACCAAAACATTATGGTTCTGATCACATGGTGACTGGCTAATGATGCCTCAGATTTGCATTTTGGTGTAGCATTGCACGCGTAAAGAATGTAATAATATTGTAATTGTAATCGAACATTTATAAAAGTGCTTCTCAACGATTCAGAGGAGGTCGTGACCCAAATCAGTGATAATGTAACAAATAAAATGGACTTAAGATGTTTCATATATTATATAATAATAATATTATAATGCAATATAATAATTATAATAATATAATTATGTTACAAATTAGTGAATGTGGAATTTGTGCTGACACTGTTTTTATTTGGATAACCACTTATGTTTTAGTGCAAATATTAATAAAATGTATTTTGTAATTTTTTTATCAGTATAGTATCTGCTTCCAAATCTGAAAGCTGATGGACTGAAATCATCTTTTTAGTCTTTATGAATTGGTGAAGTATGTACATAAATTAAAGATGTGAATTTTTTAACTATGCATAGAGTGCTGTACGAGCAGCGATTGAAGAAAACCTGTTTTATGGAGTGGAATGAGATGTGGTGGGAGGCAAGACAGGAATGGCGTCTCAGTATCAGAGCCAGCTTACATTACAGGTAGAAACTGTGGCCAACTGCTTCGTTATTCAGTTTTGTATTAATTTCTAGTAAATGATTCAGTTTATAGAATAGCAATAACATGCACTTTGGAAAATGCTTTCCATCTTCCCATTTTAAACAATATTTTTAAGTACCCTTCCTTATTCATTTGACTTTCATTTCAATAAGCATTTCCTCTCTGGCTATGTGCCACTGCCTGTTGACTATGTGGACGTAAGCAAAAAAATTTGCATAGTTGAAGCCTGGTTTAGTGCCAATCTGGGAGACCCTTTAGACATTGGGTAAAATTTTGCATAGTTGAAGTCTTCACCGAATCGAAACACATGGACCCACGATGTATCCATGGGGTTTTGCTCGTCAGCAAGATAAAAACAGGCTCCAATCCATCATAAGTAGGATGATCCGGCGGGGGTACCTCCCCATTGACAACCCAACCTTTGACCAGCTCTGTCACAAGTCTGATACTGGTCTCTTCACGGCTGTTCTAAACAATCCGGGGCATGTTTTACATAAGTTGCTCCCACCAAGGAAATCAACTACCTATGCCCTTCGCCCACGGTCTCATGATAGGGTCTTGACTCTGATCGACAATAATATGAGGAAAACATTTATAGGACGAATGTTGTACTCCTATTGATTTTATTGATTTTGTGTTTTGTCCTATGATGTTTGTACACCGGAGTGCGGTTCTTCTGCAACCGGTTTAATAAAGAAAATACTTACTTACTTACTTTTTACTTACTTTTAGGCCTGGCGTCAAGAGAGGGCTTAGTCTCCCCCAAACCAGGCTAGGCCAATACAGTGTGCATGAAGGCCAGCTGCTGGGGGTTGTGGTGTAGTTCGGCACACTGTCTGTGGCCTCATTTGCCCCTAAACCTTTTACATGTACTAGAGTACATGTATGTGGTGCATTCATGTTTACATACGGCAGAGAGGGATCATAAGATCTCCACAGGCAGATGAACCACAAGACCAGCAGCTTGACTTACTTGAAATAACCAGCTTTTATTGTGTAATTATTAGTGATGTGGTCTCGAGACCGTGGTCTTGGTCTTGAGACCAAAAAAATGTGGTCTTGGTCTTGAATGTACCAGTCTTGGTCTTGGGCATCTGGTCTTGAAAGGTGCGGTCTTGGTCTTGGGCCTATTTGCTAAAGCATCAGAAGTCAGGGTTAACATACGGCAGAGACGTTTTCTTGTCACTTCTCTTAAGAAGCGAATAACAAGGTCCTCTCTTGCTTTGTCCTTGGCGGACTTCGCATGAATTCGAAGCTATCTCAAAAGTCCTTGAATCAGATGTCGACAACATTTAACAAATAGGCCTATTCCACTCTCGTTCCAACCCAAGGCCAAGACCAAAGACGAATGCCCAAGACCCGATGCCCGAGACCAAGACCGCACCTTTCAAGACCAGATTCTGTCTTGGTCTTGGACCACGCGGTCTTGATCTCGGTCTTGGTCTTGTGCACAACACTGGTAATTATATGAAAACCATTTTGTTTGAACATGGTTCTATGTTGTCAGGTTGGAGTGTCTGCAAGTTTCTTCTGAGTAGGTGCTATATAATTCTGTCATTACAATTACTTTTAAAAAAATGACCAACTTTTGGTGCTAGAAACTGAGCCACCCACATGGTTTGGTCTGGAAAACTGTGATTGCTATATGCATAACAATAAATATTTCTTTAATTTATCAATTTATTATTTTCAATTTGTGGTATTAGTTAGCACTATTATCTAATACAAAAGGCACTTCCTCTTATTTTTTAATAGTTAAAATTGTTATCGAACAGTTACTATCACTGCCGTCGAGCATTCAGAGCCTGGTACTTCTTTACTCGATTGCAACGAGAAAAGAAACTGAAGCAGAGCGTGGCCAATACACATGGTACATGTTAACTTCACCTCTGGTTAAACTTCTCAAAATCTCATTTACAGTATGACGTGGTAGCTAGTTGAGTGCTCACCTTATAATATGGAGAGTGCAGGTTCGAGTCTGCTCTAAGATAGTTGGCACCATCAATTACCGGGTAATATGCTACATTCTGACAGTATATTGTAAAGTATAGGCCCTATATAAATGGACTGGGGTTAGGTGGTATTGCCTAGCACGTGTGTGGAAGATAGTATGGGTCTCCCGCGTAATTGATTGGTGCCTATATAAGCTGGTGGTAGGAGTCGTTGGTAGGCCAATTGTGGTTCTCTTTGTGGTGTTGCTGACCCCTGTTGGGTATTCTTCGTTCGACCACCGTTTGGTCCTTTGTGCTTGTTGATGTTCTTTGGTGGTGTGCACTTCGTCATCTTCTGGACTGACAGTTTTGGTTTCTACACGTTCTCGGCAATAGAGGTCTTTGTTAGACCTGCTGGCGTGGTTTTGGAGAGTCGTGCTGGGTTGCTGCCGTTCGGTAAAGGTATCATTTTGCTTGTAAATATGCTTTGTACATAGTTTTTCATTAAATTGTTCTATTTTGAATCTGGGCATTTTAAGTTCTTCTAGACAGCGTCACAACAATATAAATACCAGAAAATTTTTTAAAATCTCACCTGATCCAATTTATGTGTATTTTTTCATCACCATCTTTTATGTTAAGGTAATTTTGGGTTTTCAGTTTTTTAAACTTGTTTGTTTAAAGTTTCTTGTGCCTTTTGGCTGCTGATTCAGTTTTTCTTGATCTGGGTTTACTTCTTCAGCATTTCTAAAGCCTGCTTTGTGTGGTGTTTTCTAATACGACTTTACGACTTTATGGCATGTCTATTCTATTTAAGGACTTATAAAGTGCCTCTCACAGTACAACCTAATCAGAGGCACTTCGAGTGCGAAGGGCCCGTCAAAAAAAGAAAAGTCTTAAGGTAACGTACAGAAACAGTAGTGCCCCAGATAACATCGCAGCACGAGTTTTAACAGGAAGGTCATTCCACAGCAAAGGTCCAACAGAGGCATAGGCATGATGCTGCGCTATGGCAGTCCGAGACCAAGGAACTAGAAGGTCATGATGGTCTAAAGAGCAGAGAGGACGTCCATAGGTAGCTGAGATAGGCCATCTAATAAGATCACAGAGGTAGTGTGGAGCTTGACACAAAAACGTACGTTAGAAACATAATTTTAACTGAATCCGAACAGTTCAAGGAAGCCAATGGAGGTGTTCAGTCATAAAAGTCAAAATATGGGAGAAACGAAGAAGGCGGGTGATCAAACGAGCAGCTGCATTAAGCACTGATTGGAGTGGAGCCAGACGGAGTCTTGGTAGGCCTATAAGTAACGAGTTACAGTAGTCAATGTGTGAACAGATGAAGGCATGAACCATGGAATAAAAAATTGGCGAGGGGACAGATCGTCGAATGGCACGTAGATGCCGCAAGTGATAAAAACTGGACCAAGAGAGATTACAAATATGTGCAGAGAAAGAAAGAGTACTGTCAAGAGTGAACTGAGGGAACTTCTTGGCAAGCAAATTGTAATCAAGTTTAATTAGCTGCTAGTGAGTGCCCAGCCAGATCAATTGAGTCTTGGCAGAGTTGAGCAAAAGACGTTTAGAGAACATCCAACAATTGAGATCAGCAGAAAGAGATTCAATAGATTGGGAAAGAGCAAACTGGTGAGAAGAGGAGCCATGAACAAAGGCCTGGACATGATCAGCACAGAGGTGACAAGAGGCCGCGTGTTTAGCAAAGAGAAGAGGGATATCAGCTGTAAGCATGATATAAAGAACTGGACCCCCAGCACAGATCCTTGAGGAACTCCAAATTTAACAGGTACCCATGAGGTGCGAGAGTCTCCTAGAATAACCATTTGGGTACGATCAGTAAGATAGGAGCGAAACCAAAGAAGAGGAAGGCCACTAAGACCAAAGGAAATTTCAAGGCGATGTAACAGTATATCATGGTCTACCATATCAATGCTGAAGATGTCTGGTACCACAATTAAGTGGCCATGATTTAGAATTAAGCTAATGACTTGCACTTTCTTAATTAAAATTTGTATGTCTTTGGTAAGCATTATTGTCATTACAAAACCTGAAGTTGCACAGCCGCCAGTGCCGGATTAAAGCATAAGCCAGATAAGCCATGGCTTAGGGCCCTGCAAGGTTTTGGGGCCCCAAAATCCAGAGAAATGAAATCAAATTGTTGTAGAAAATTTCTAATTTTGTATAATTTTAAATAATTTAGCGATAGTTTTAGTTACTACTTAGCCTACTGAATACTGACCTAGTTGCAGATTCACACTCTCATTCTGTACAGGGGCCCCTAGCGACCGACGGCAGACATCAAAGTCTCAAAGCGAAACTCTATTTCCGACTCTGTGTCGACCATATTGACACATTGTTGACACGGTAACCGGGCGCAAGCGGGTGAAAATCCTGAAATTACCTAAATTTAGTATAACGGAACATAATCATGGGCATCCATGGGAATTTTTAGGGGGTAAATAATTCATTTTAGGGGTCAACATTTTGAATTGTTGGGACAGGGACTAACGAGGTTGCCGAAAGAAACCTTCCACGTCACCATCAGTACTGGCTTCCGCAATTAGGGGTCTGGCGCAGATCCCAATAGCTGCCAATGCTTTTGCAAGCATTTGATATGGAGCCAGTTGTTAGCGTTCTGCTATCCATTTTCAGCTATTTCTGAACATTTATTTTAGGGCTGTGGATTTTAACGATTAATTAATCGATTAATCGTTAAAAATTTTAATCGATTAATTTCGGCTTTTTCGATTAATTTTCTATTAATTTTTTAACTTATTTTATGACGTCAACCGACTTATTTCCGGCATAAACAATATGGCGAACAGTAATAATGTGAAACGTTTGAGTGAAAAATTAAGCGATCATTTTGCATTTAAGGTAAAAATGCTGATGGAAAAGTCGAAGATGGCAAAATTATTGAAGACTTTTTTTAGGTAGAAGGTAGTTGACTACATTACTCAGTTTGACAATTTGAACTTTAGCATATCGAATGATTGAAGGATTTTGCAGTGTATACAGTCTAAACAGTTTTTCACGCTTTATGTAACAAGGACCAAATTAATCGAATTTAATCGATTAATCTCGATTAAATTTAGGAGATTAATCGATTAAAATTATTTTAATCAGTACCAGCCCTAATTTATTTCAAACACAAAACTGTTAAAAGTTTCAATGTTTTTATATTGTAAATTTTTCAGGTTATCATGATTACTTTGGATAAAAAATAAAACTGTGTATAAAATCCTAGCCATTCATTGTTAAAATCCAAGATGACAAATAATTTTTTAAATATTTGCAAAATCCGGGGCGCAAATGCTCCCTTCCCCCGTCCGGACGCCCATGTTTGGGGTTAGGGCCTTCGGATAGCTTAATCCAGCTCTTGGCTTAGGGTCCCGGGAAGTCTTAATCCGGCCCTGACAGCCGCTGTTTTGGTGTTTCCTGATGACTTGTAACATAAAGCATAATTTAGTGTAAATGTCAGGCAAAAAAAAAATAATGGTATGTTTCCGGTAACAGAGTTAAAAAAAACTGGGTAGGTAGGTAGGAAAATAATTTTATTTTGGTAAAATAATTTTATGCAGTGATTTCCCAAAATTACGCCACTGCCCATTTATTCACAGCGGTACATGCTGTACCAAAGTATGTATTTTCTATGCGAGTATTAAAAATGCCTATTTGCAGAATGTACCTACAAACTGCTGTAGAAAACAATCTTATTTATTTCATTTTTGTTGACATCGTTTTTCTTGCAAGGTGAAATGGAAGGGGCAGGGCTGGGGAAGGAATTATGGATTATGTACTAGAGGTCTGCGGGTACAGCATTTTGCTACCCGACCCGTACCCGTAACACAGAGCCGTTACCCGTACCGTACCCGACCCGTACTCAAAATTACTACCCGACCCTACCCGTACCAGCGGGTATACTCGTACCGTACAGTACCCGTCACGTCATTAGCACGCCTTCCCAAAGTCGCTATTCCTACCAGGCCAATAGGCTTACAACTCAGCTTGTAGTGATAATAATGATGATGATAGTAGTAGTAGTTGTTGTTGTAGTAGACCTAGTAGTAGTAGTAGCAGCAGCAGCAGCAGCAGCAGTAGTAGTAGCAGCCTAGTAGCAGCAGCAACAACAGCCGCAGCAGCAGCAGTTGTAGTAGTAGTAATAATAGGCAATCAACTTATGGAACCTGTCACATGCAACTGTCTCAATTGCATTGTAATTTTATCTCTGTGGTCTATATGCTGTCAGCTAGAACACTAAGTAACTGTTAATAGTACGTTGTAGACACGGTCAGGGTCATTGTGCGCCGACATTCTCTATTAAATGTAATGGTGACATTGTACCCCCAAAACTTCATCTCGGCACGGGTAAAACCAGGTATACCCGTACCCGTGATGACCCTACTGCACCCGCCCCGACCCGTCAAATTTGTACCCGACCCGCACCCGACCTGGTGCGGGTCGGTACTGGTAAACCCGCAGGTACGGGTATACCCGCAGTCCCCTATTATGTACATTAAACAATAAACGTGTAGCAGACAACGGCTGTTTAGGAAATATGCATGGTAATGTGAGAAAATTGCTGACTTTTCAGTGTCTGTTATCTCCTCAACATCATATATGTGTGTAAATTGTCCATGGGAAACATTGAGCCCATTTATTGTTATAATATTATTAACGCTGCACAGAAAGAAATCTGGTTTCCTAACGTCGTCTGCTAAGGAGACTGCTTGCTACGAAGATTGGTTGCTACGAAGATTGGTTGATAAGGAGACTAGTTGCTAATGAAGGCAGTTGCTAAGCAGAACAGTTTCTAAGGATAACGGTTGCTAAGGAAGGCGGTTGCTAAAGGGGCCAAGTCTGACTTTGAAACTGGTTGCTAATGAGGCTGAATAGAGGCTGCTTGCTACAAAGCTTGGTTGCTAAGAAGGCTGGTTGCTACGAAAGTAGAATGCTACGGAGGTTGTTAAGTAGGCTGATTGCTATTAGGAGGCTATACTTTTATAATGGCACGTACGATAATAGGTATTTCTGATAGACTGATACAATGAATATGGCGGTCAGATTTGTGAAATAACCCTGTCAAATTACCGTGAGAAAATCCACCACTTTCGGGTCTATTACCTCCCTCTCCCAAACTCCACACTTTAGCTCTTTTATTGCTGTAACTTATGGCACCGTTATTTCCATTGAAAGACCGCTAGTTTCTGAACGTCTCTGCTTCAGTGAATGCACCCATAATGTCGCAATTCTGCATCATCGGCATGCAAAGGCTTAATGTATGTGAAGTAGGAAAAAAAAATGTTCATAAAAAAAAAATGTTTTACAAAATTTTCCGAGTCGCGGCAAAAAAGTGACTCGGTCGCGTTACCGGAAACACACCATTATTTTGTTTTGGCCTCATCAAACACTTCTGTAGAATCTTTGAATTTTACCATGTTCCTTGTTGCATTGGTTGTGAATGTGTACTGGTATGTTTTTATTTATGTTATTGTGGTGCTACATATAAAGATGACATGGGTGCAGTGAAGTTAAGCCACGTCGAATGTAGTGAGTACTTGGTGACCATCCATGGAATGAGAGACCACCTGATGCCCAATGAACCCTCTGTTCTTTTGGAGTCAGTAAATGAGTACCAGTGCAATTTGGGAAGTTATGGTGGTGCCCTGTAGTTGGATTTTTGTAGTCATGTTGGAGCCTGAGCCATATGGTCATTCTACCATATATAATAATTATATGTGAGGTGCCTCTATGGAGGCTTTTAATCAAGGTCCTCCGATTTACATATTGCTTTTTTACTTTCAGGTACCCATAGGCAAAGTAAAACTAATCTGAGGAATAGTCAAATGTTCTTGTAATGGTTTTTAGCAAATCTTCATCTGGAACGACAGGTCTTTGATAAGTGGCGCTGTTACTTAGAAATGAGACGAAACAAGAAGCAGCTCTTGCAGACTGGAATGAACTTCTACCAGGAATCGTTGATAAGGTTAGCATCAGGTTATATTTATATAGTAAGGTATGGCAGGGCCGTAACGAGGCATATGCCAGCGGTGCCGTGGCACAGGGCGCAACTCAAGAGGGGCGCAAATTTTGAGTCGGAATAATTTATTTATTAAACGAATTACCTTATTCTGAAATATGAAATACTAGACATTTCTACCTGGCCTTGCCCGGGTTTTCCCCACGCGTAATTTTTAACGGCTGCAAATAAAGGTTACTTACTTACTTACTCTACATGCTGAAGGGCTTCAAAAATTTTAAATGTCCACATATCTGAACGATATTTAGCGGTGAAAATAGTTTTCCCCGTGTATTTGAATTTTATTACCTGTGACTCAGCTGGTGCCTCGTTTAGCAAAATAATAATGAGTTGAAAATAGTACCGCACGGGTTATCTCTACCTTATATAGCCCTATTATTTGTTTCCCGGGCTAAATATAATAGTAGACGAAGCTCGGCCATTATTGCGATTGTAATTTTTCGGAGCGACCCGCGTCTGTCAACGAAAAGCGCCTGATTTGCATATTTAGCCCACGTGACGTAAGATTGCATATTTAGCCCGCGTGACGTGGACAAATGGCCATAATATGGCCGGTATTTAGATAGCCTCTTTGAAACAGTTGGAAATTTAAAATGTCCATATATCGGCGTTTAAATAAAATTGCGAGCTGAAAATAGTCGCGTTGACCTAGACGTGGCGTAACAATGTTTTGTACAATTTTGTAAATCGCTAAAGCGTTCCGTTTCGGAGCCTTTAGACTACAGACAAACAAACAAACAAACGGAAGGACAACGTAAACAGACTTAGACTTATAGTATAGATTCATCATAAATGTAATAAAATTTAAATAACAACAAATAAAGTGTATATAAAATATTAATAGATCATCCATACTAACTCACTGACAGACATTTATCCCAACATTGAAATTGCATTCGCATATTTTTGACAATTCTAGCAACAGTTGCTTCATGTAAAAGATGCTTCAGCAAACTGAAAATTGTGAAAAACTATTTAAGATCAACTATGAGACAAGACCGCTTGACGAGCTTGTCAATTGTGTCAATTGAATATGATATAGCCAATTCTCTTAATTATGACAACATTATTGATGATTTTACATCATCAAAAGCACGCAAAATGAATTCTCGATCTTAACTTGATTAAAATTTAATGTTTTTGGGAATTTGAATAAAGTTACTCAGCTAATGGTCTATAAAGACTTTGTATAATAGAATCGAAACACAGGCACTTCGTTTCTATTTCTTTAAAACACAAAGTTCTATATTGTATGTGAGTTAACAAATTTGGGCGCTATTGGTTAAGTTGATCTTGGGGCGGGGGCGCTAGATTCACGCTTGGCACAGGGCGCAATTATAGCTTGCTACGCCCCTGAGGTATGGTAATCATTTACTGTGTTTCTGTACTACAAGTTGTACCTTTGAATAAGACGATGTTTCGACTTTTTTATTTTGACTTATTTTGTCTTTTATAACAGAACACCTTAATTGACTTCTCTTAACTGCTCAGATTCAGTTTAAAATTCTCCTTCTTACCGGTAAAAATTTTTTTTGGTCAAACTCCATGCTACCTGTGTTATCCTATCAGGTGGCCTATCTCAGCTACCTTTGGACATCCTTTCCGCTCTTTAGACCTTCTTGACCTTGTAGTGCCTTGGTCTCGGACTACCACAGCACAGCATCATGCCTATGCCTCTGTTGGCCCTTTGCTGTGGAATGACCTTCCTGCTATAACTCATGCTGAGATCTTATCTGGGGCACCACTGTTTCTGCCCATTCTCTTAAGACTTTTCTTTTTGAGGAGTTCTTCGCACTGGAGTGCCTCTGATTAGGTTGTACTGTGAGAGTCGCTTTATAAGTTCATAAATAAATGTAGAATAGAATAGAATGTGTTGCAAAAGTGACAAATTTTTTGTGAAATGAATACATTAGCTGATAAATTGGTTGAGACATCTGAGGCTCTTTGTACATGAATATAACACTGCTATGCATTTTAAAAGAAAGAATTAGATGTCTGAATTTTTTCTGATTTTATACAATTCTGACATGCTTATTTCAAATACGTTGATGAAATTTTGCCATCACGTCACAATTTCGTACAAATCAAATTATAAGTTTATTGAGTTTCATAATACAATGAAAATATTTTCTCTTTGATACACTGGAGAAAAAATTTATAAGAATGGTTTATAAAAGTCCCTGATGTCAAAATCTTAGAAACTGATGACAGTGCCCAGATGTTTACAATAATTAATGGCAAGATCTTGTATACAATGAAACTGAGACATAAACCGTCTTAGGGACAGAAACGTGTTTTCTAAGATTTTCTTGCGTGTTCTTCCTCTGACGAACAATCTCTGTTCATCATCCAGGAATAGTCCGCCATCATACTGACGTCCCAATGCCCTTGATAACGGGTTTCATGATTTTGATGTCCTGATGAAATCGTTCACCCATTTCTTCGCTAAAGTCACCCAAGTTGTCCTTAAAGTAGTCTAGGTGAGAGAACAAGAAATGTACCTTCAGACTCATTCTGCAACCAAGTTTTTTAAATGCTGACAACATATCTCTCACAATCTGTTCATAATTTGGTGCCTTGTTGTTGCCAAGAAATTGGCTTACAACAACCTTGAAACCGATCCAAGCATCTTCCTCAGCTTTATATTTCACTGTCTTTCATAAGTGCTCTAATGTTTGGACCATCGAATACGCCTGCCTTCAGCTTTTCTGAGCTAATATTTGGAAACTTGCTTATCAAAGGTTTTTACAAATTGCTTCATTAAGCCAAGTTTTATATGAAGAGGCGGTAAAAGTATCTTGTCTGGTTCCACCAGCTTCACAAACTTGATTTTTTTGTTCCTGGCAGAAACTGTGTTCTGGAAGGCCAGTGTTTTTTCCAGTGGTTCTTGTCTGCCATGCTATCCCACTCACACAAGAAACAGGGCAGTTTTGTATAACCGCCCTGCTGACCTAGCAATATTCCAATTACTTTAAGGTCACCACAAACCAGCCATTGATGTTCATTGTATTTTATATTCTGAAGAAGCATGGCCATGTTTTCAAAAGTCTCTTTCAGCTGCACAGAATGCCCAACAGGCACTGATGCATACCTGTTACCATTATGTAAGAGAACTGCTTTTAGGCTTCACTTGGAAGTATCGATGAAAATTCTCCATTCACTTGCATTGTAAGTAGCTCCCAACATTGTTATTAATCCAGGAATATCTTAGCAAAATACAAGAGATTCAATCTTTGAGAAATAGCATGTAAATTCTTCTTCACGGTTTCTGTACCACGAGCAAGACGTGCCAGGTGCCAGTAAATTCTTGGCTTTCAAGCGTGATCCCAAAAGTTCTGCCGAAATTTTTGGCAGGTCTAAGTCTCGAATGAGATCATTTAGCTCTGCCTGAGTGAAAGTTTCAGCAATATCTGGATTGTCTGTCTAGTTGTCTGTACCAGTGTCATCATCACCTTCTGAACTCAACTCACTTTCTGTCACACAGTCCGCAATATCCTTTGGTACTGGAACAGAAAGGCTGCAGTCAGCGTGGGGTACCGGTCTCAAGGCCGATGGCAAATTTGGATAAGACATTTCCTTTTTCTTCTTGTTATTGTAGCCTTTAGTATTTACCATACAAAAGTAGCAGTCATCAACATGATTTTTTGACTCGCACCAGACCATAGGAATTCCAAAGCTTAGAGATGTCTTTACACCTTTGCTCCAGTTTCTCAGACCTTCCACACATGTCTTGTCTACGACGTGAGGCGCCCATGATTTGGTCTCCTAACTTCATGCCAAAATACGCACGATAAGCTTTCTGCACAAACCCGGTTATGTTCTGTCTTTGTTTCCGCAAAGTATAGCTTCCACAGATGCAACAAGATGAATCAGGTGAATTAAATTCTAAAATTCTAAAATCTTCTAAAGTAACCGCTTACATGTTGAATATGATAATGGCGATTATCAGGAAAACCTTACGTCATACATAAAAACGGATATCATTTTCGAAATCAGCAGACTAAAATCTTTTAGAAAAATATGTTTTGGGCCGAACATAAGAAATCATGCATAGTAGTGTAATCCAACAGCCTCTGGCTTTATCCCAGAAGAAATTTGACTGATCTGGTTACCTTTGGCAGCTTCAAAAGATAGACTTGCATAAGTTGCAGCTTAGCTTTCCAAATTCCTCCTTCTCTACTTCGGTGCATCACTTGCATCACACTAAACCAGGAATTGACCATCTCTGAGCATGTGAAGACACTATTTTGAACATGCTTAAAATTATCATCTGCACTAGATCCACACCATACACCACTCGCTGTCTGCTAAAGCTGCTTCTACCCTGATGCAGGCAGGACCGAGGCATAAACAGGTTTGACGAATGGTTTGACATAGTCAGTGAAAGCTACAAGGTAGTGAATGGAACATAGACAAAGAAACCATGAAATGGCCCTGTTGCTTCTAGAGGGAATGTCTCAGATACTTAAGCAGGAAAGAACATGGACAAAGACACATGGAAACACAATGACAAAGGAACTTAATATAGAAAGGTATATAGCACTTCAAGTAACACTTTTGTAGCCACAATGTGATTCTCCTTATAAAGTTTATTTTAGTTACAGTTAATGGTTCTTCATTTTAGTTATAGTTACAGTTATAGTTAGTGTTATTTTTTAGTTACAGTTATAGTTACTGGATTTTTATATTAGTTACTTCTTAGTTACAATAAGGCTAAGGGAAATTGCCTACATTTGCAGCAGCTGTGCATATTAAGACAATTTGGGATGTCGGCTGAATACTTTTGGTAAAAGTCCTTTTTCCTGAAATATATCAAAACTGCTTTTTTCTCCAAAGATGTAAAACATCTAGCAAATGTTTGACAATGCATAGATACAGTATGCTCTATATGTTATAATTCTGAACTGTATGATACCGTTCAAAGCAATCAGTCACTGGTGTCGGTAAGTCACACTGTGTGCAACATGTGTTGCATCAGTTGGTGACTCTGTTTTTCAGCCTGTTGCTTGCTTGCATTTCATATCTGACTGGAAAGTGTTCAGTTATTGTTTGTATGAACTGTCAAGAGACATGTCACTCTATTTACTTCCTACCACACTAGTGTCATGTTAAACAATATGCAATAAAGAATATACTTACTTAACATATTATCAGCATGCCCTAGCACTGGGTCATCTTTGCGCCTAGTTAGGTTCAACCAGTTTCAGTCGCAGTAGGTCAAACCTATGTCTACTGCTGTCATCTTGTGTATAAAACCAGACTATAATTGCCTCATGGACTTCTGCCAATGTTTACAAATGACTGCAGCCGTCTACCCCAGATGTTGACAGTCGACAACTACGCTTAGCCCTTAATGTCAACATTGTCCAATAGGACAATTTTAAGGATCTTGCTGAGATAAGATGGTGTCGACGTTTAAACTGCATATTTACATGTAAGCATTTTGCTCAGTGTATCATTTGGTTGCATGAACATCTCTAGAGCCTATTATGGCAATTAAAGTGCAGTGCAAAGTGTAGGTGACATGTTGCAGAAGTAATGAGAGAGAGTTAGTAGAAGATTAGGGCTGCTTATGAGATGTATCTGCAGATCTTTCACAGGGCATTATAAACTACTTTACTATTCTTGACTACATCACTTGACTACAATATCAGAATGCATCTGCATACATCATCATCATTATCAGTACCCAGCATTGCCTGTACAATATGTTACTTTGCAGAAGAGTGGAATTGACTTTTCAGATATGTTTGGCATCTTTGGGTTCAGAGTTTGAAAGAAGAGAAAGAATGGGATCATCAGCAGGCAGTTGCTTCTGCATTCGCAACAAAAGTTCTAATTCAGCAGGCAAGAAGCATCTGACGCTTTGTGACTAAGCCAATTTTTCAGTGTGATCGAATTGGTGTACAATAAGTCTGATAGTATAAATGATGTCAGTCGGTCAACTGACAATGGGGGACAATGGCGTGGCATCTCTGAGCACCGTCATAATTGGATGACGTAACAACCTTCTGACAATAGCATGCGATTTAAATTTGTTACGTTGATTCATAAGGAAACAATTGCACGGTTTATTATTGTGGTCTTGTGCTGTGGGCCTCTATGTAGACAGACGAATTTTGAAGTAGTTGGGGTTCGAAATATTCTTGAAATTCCACACATACATCGCACCTTTATATAAGTGGCTACCCTCGATGCTCATATAGAAAACCATAACTTTTATACCAGAAAATCCATCATATTTGTATTGATGTGTAGAAATGTGGTTATAGTTAGAGTTGTCCTCTAATGACCTTGTGTTAACAAGTCCACACTACTTTAAAATTTCTAAGGTTCTTATTACTTGGCATGTAAATGTTTCATGACGTCCTTTACAACCACTTAACAGTGTCAGTGCAAACACTTGCATAGTCAGATAAAGCATGATTTTCACCAGCAACTTATATTTGAATCATTACATTTTGTCGCTTTCTGAGCCCAGAATGTTAATAAATGGAATTAATTGAGAATGAAAATGACTAAATTAGGTAGCTGATATGCTAAGGGTCACTAAATATCTGTGGTGACTTGTTGCTACCTCTGGCTTCAAATGACTTTTTATAAAGAAAAGAACCTAATAGACATAAGGAAATTGAGCACAAAAAGTTGTGTTTAGACTTGGAAAAAGTGGCGATTGGGGTTGACAGAGCAAACTCTTCTTCAAAATCAGTTGAACTCAGCTGGAAAACACTCTGAGTATCAGCTGGAAAAGAAGGTCTTTAACATCCTGCGTGAATATGCCAGCATCAGGCAGTTTAAAAAGATTCTGAAGGGTGAGTTTTCGTTTTCGTCTAAAATTTTAAAAGCAACTCATTTGTTCGTGCTATGAGTGCAATCTTGGTCAGAACATCTTTTGGCTCCATGTGAAATGCAACAAGACACAGCAAGACACTCTTTTGAACAATTTAAGTGTCTCTTGGCACATTTGTGTGTCATTGGATACATTGCTGTGCTGGCTTAAGTGCATCTCTGCCACTTTATGGATGCTAGTTCAACCAGTAATATAACCAGCATCATCTCTAAATAATTGAACTAATGCTAAATTATATTGACATATATTCTCAACAGATCCCATCCAAGTGAAACAAGTACAGAGAGATTCAATCTGGAAGAAACACTTTGTCGTGGTCAACCAACTAGAGATATTTGTGTTTGGATTTGGTTCATTATGATTAAGAAAAGGTTTAAAAAGCTTTAAAGGTAGCACTTGTTATATTTGCACTAGCAATTTGTTTAATTTTAGAGCAATGGTATAAATTTTTTTCCCTTCCACATGTTAATTTTATTAAATTTTCAAAAGTTGGCCCATTTTATGCCAAACCTTACCAGGCTATGCCACAGTTCTTTTGCATCTCCAATCATCTGTGGGGCGTGGTGGTGTAGGGGTATGTTCGGTGCCTTGCGGCCGGAGGGTTGCGGGTTCGAATCCACCTCAAGCCGCCTCGTAGGGACCCTGGGCAAGTCCTTCACTCGCAATTGCTCATGCGCTTCGGCGTGAAACTCCGATTCAGTGTCCGCGCTGTAGTCGGGAGTGCCTCTGAGTAGAAATCTTGAAGGGGCGCTATATAAATATCTGAAATGAATGAATGAATGAATGAATCTGTACTTGTTTATGTTGGAAACAATGTTATGTTTAGCCACAGTGTGTGACAACTAGACATTGAAAACCAGTGTGGCTTGAAAGCACCTCTGGCACTTGGATCAAATTACTTCATGTTGTTGTTTTTTGCTCTCCAGTATACTGTTTGTTGTAACTGATGTAACTGCAGCCGTCTACCCCAGATGTTGACAGTCGACAACTACGCTTGTAACTGTTGTCAGTTATTACATTATTACAGTGTAACAATAGCGAACTGTTGCAGATGGACACACAGGTGCATGCGTTGGAGTGGTAATGTTCTCTGACCTGGACTTCACCAGTGATGTGGCCCCAACTTGTCACCTTGTGCTGTCAGTTCTTTGAACTCTAGCGACCGTCCTGATCAAGCCTCTCTATTTCCTTCTGTCCGACGTCGCATCTCTCAGTTCTGCCAAATTCATTCCAGTTGTATCATGTATCTCATCCATCCACTTTTTCCTTGGTCGTCCTTGTTTTCTCCTTCCCTCTCCATATGCTAACATCATTTCCTTTTCCAATCCATCTGATCGCATGACATGTCCAAAGAACCTCAACTTTGCTCTTAGCACTGTTTGTTGTAGTGTCTCTTCCTTCTCAATTCCAATATCCATGCGTACTCAATCGTTAGTCCTTTTCTCCATCCATGATATTCTTTGCATCGTCCTCCATATCCACATTTCACATGCGTTAATCTTTTTTCTCATTTTCTTGGTCATTGTCCATGTCTCGCTGCCGTATGTTACTGTTGGTATGATCAGAGCCTTCACCAATCTTTTTTTTCGTGTCTATACTCACATGTTTGTCCTTCCATATTTTTTCCAGACCATTCATTGCAGCTTTTCCTATCGCCACTCTACGATTTATTTCCATATCACACTTTCCCTCTTTTTCTATTACTGATCCCAAAAACGTGAAGCTAGTTACCGTTTCTATTTCCTCTCCGTCTATTTCAAACCTGTCCTCCTCCTCTGTTGACATGATCTTTGTCTTCTTTATATTGAAGTAAAGTCCAGCTTTCTCACTTTCACTCTTGAGCCTTCTTATCAGTTCTACCAAATCGGTTTTTTACCCGCCAATAGTGTTGTATCATCAGCATATCTCAGATTGTTCATTATTCTTCTCGCTATCTTTATTCCTTCCTCGGCCTCATCCATTCCCGCCTGCCTCATTATCCTTTCAGCATACATGTTGAATAGGAAGGGAGACAGAATGCATCCTTGCCGCACTCCCTTCCTTATCCTGAATCTGTCAGTATCTCCATATTCAGTCCTTATCACTGCTATCTGATCTTCGTACAGTCCCCTAAGTAATTGTATCAAGTGTTTCGGTATTCCCATTTCTCCCAAGGTTTTCCACATCAATTCATGATTAATGCAGTCAAACGCTTTACTATAATCGATGAAACATATGTATACTTTCTGTCCATACTTTCTCCCTTTGTCTCTCCATTATCCACCTGATATTGGCAATATGATCGAGGACACCACAGAAACTCTCCTCCTCTCACTCCTGTCTGATATATACACGGCTATTGATAGAACTCAGCTGTCTCTTCTTGCACTCTTTGATGTCTCCGCGGCGTTTGATATGGTAGACCACGAGCTCCTTCTGCAGCGTCTACACCTCTCTTTTGGATTATGCGGCACACCCTTTCATTGGTTCAAATCTTACCTTACTGATCGTACTCAGATGGTGGTCCTGGGTAACACTAGAACACCCTGGGTTAGGGTTGACCTAGGTGTCCCACAGGGGTCTGTTCTAGGTCCTCTCTTGTACATTCTCTTTACTGCAGACATTCCCTCAGTTCTGGCTAAACATCAAGCGAAGGGACATCTCTATGCTGATGATGTCCAAGCCCTTCTGCATGGTTCACCTTCCCAGCAGATCTCTCTGGTAGAAACGATCGGATCACTATTGCAAGATCTCCACCTTTGGATGACAGCAAACAGACTTAACCTCAATCCCTCAAAGACTCAACTGATCTGGTTCGGTACCAAACAACAGTTACAAAAACTTGATCTCCAATTGTTGGCCTCATTATTCCCAGACTTTGCCTTTTCCTCCAGTGTTCGTGACCTGGGTGTCACACTTGATAGCGCTTTGACATTTACTGGCCACCTATCTCTCCTGACCCGCTCTTGTTACTACCAACTGAGGCGACTAAGAGCCATTAGAAGATCGGTGTCCTCCAAAGTGTTTACAACCATGGTTCATGCCTTTGTCTCCTCACGCATTGATTATTGTAACTCTGTACTAATTGGGCTTCCTAAGGCTCGCCTGTCCTCTGTGCAATCTGTCTTAAACGCTGCAGCCAGACTTATTGCACGTCTTCCTCGGTACTCTCACATCTCCACTTACATGACTAATGATCTTCACTGGCTCCCTCTCTCGGCTAGAATCAAGTACAAGATCCTGCTCCTAGTTACTAAGTCCCAGCAGGGCTTGGCTCCTAGGTACCTTTGTGACTTAATGTGTAAGCCACTATCTGCACGTTCTTCTCGCCCTCTTCGTTCTGCTGACCGGCTTGATCTTTTCGTACCTCGGTCGCGAACCTCATTAACCCAGCATCGGGCTTTCGCTGTAGTGGGTCCATCAATATGGAATGACCTTCCCCTGCAATTCGTAGCAGGATTCTGGAGGGGATCTCACTGGCATCTCTTCGCTGCTTAAAGACCTTTCTCTTTTCTCGGGCCTGTCACGCTGAGAGCGCTTCTGAATAGCTCTGCTGTGAGAAGCGCTTTACAAATGTTCAGATTAGATTAGATTAGATGATCACGTGTGCCACGAGATTTCCTAAATCCTGCTTGACTATCAGGAAGCTCTCTCTCTATTGTACTCTCCATTCTTTTATGTATTATTTTAAGTAATATTTTGCTTATGTGTGATATCATTGCTATTGTCCTATAATTTTCACACTCTTTCGCATCTCCTTTTTTAAATAAAGGGATAAAGACTGAACTTTTCCAGTCTTCTGGCCATTTTCCAGTTGTCCATTTGTTATTGCCCCACTTACCAAAAAATCTGGAGACTCTGGATTTGTTGTTGGAGACGCCAGTTTGGAATGAAGATCAACTGGGCCAAAACCAGGCTTCAGACAATGGTGAAATCTCGTCCGATTTTGGATCACATGCAGATTGCAGGCATCATAGTAGAACTTGTAGGAGGGTTCATCTACCTTGGGTAAAATGTCAGGGCTGATGGCAAAAGACCTGAAGTCCAACAGTGAATAGCTATGACTGTATGAACAGCCTTAATCAGGGAATATAGAGTACAGATATTCTGGTGGAGACAAAAATCTGCCTGTTTTGCATCTTACTTACTATCTGTGCTCTTTTTTGGGTTGTTTCATGGAGGCCCTAGAGAAGAAACTGGATCCTTCCAACTGGTGCCAGAGGAGATTCTTGCAACTTCCATATATAGTGCACGTACACCGGCGCAGAGATTTCAAGCACACAGGACAGACTCCATTCTCTGAGATGATTAAAACTAGAGGACTCTGTGTTTGGGCACTCCACATGGTGCGATCGCAGGCAGGACCACACTAGGATGCTCCAAGCAGTCCCTGAAATGGCTGTGAGAGACCAGTTAAAATGACCAAGGCACACCTGGACTCAAGACATTGAGATCCTGAGTGGCCGAGTGGGTTGGTAGCCTGCTCGCCACGCCGGCGGCCCGGGTTCAATTCCCGGTCGGTCGGTTTATCAGAGATTAATTTCTCGGATCTTTACTGCGGGTGGCTCGGTCGCAACATAAACGTGGAGTAAAATACAATACAATACAACACAACACAATACAACTGGGGTGCGGTGGTATAGGGGTATGTTCGGTCCCTTGCAGCTGGAGGGTTGCGGGTTCGAATCCACCTCAAAGCCGCCGCGTAGGGACCCTGGGCAAGTCCTTCACTCGCAATTGCTCATGCGCTTCGGCGTGAAACTCCGATTCAGCGTCCACGCAGTAGTCGGGAGCGCCTCTGAATAGGCAATCTGGTAGGCGCGCTATAACAAGTGTTCAAATACAATACAATTGGAGGCTACACAGCCTGTAGATGAGCTCAAGACCAGCAGAGACAGAAACAGCAGTAATTCAGAGAGCAGTATACCATTGATGATGAAGATAGTTAGATATTTATGTGGACAGTTATATAGCGATTTATAAGAACTTCTTGTTGGTTCTCATAACAACCTAAGTGATGCAGTGGCATAATAAAGGGGGCAGAGGGGCAGCCACCCTGGACGCAGCACCAGAGGGTGCAAAATTAGCTTTTAGTGGTAGATAGTACTATGACAAGAACGATTAAAAGTCAACAAGAAAATTAAAAGGGGCGCAGTCATCAACCCTTGCCCTGGGCGCTGAAACCCTTCGTTATGCCACTCCAGTGATGGTATGGTTCAGTGAGAATGAAAGTCCATCCACACGCGAATTATAGCTCGACATGCAGGCAAAGTCTCCATTTGCAAGGTCTTGTGCACTTGTAGAGCCAAATGAAGGGAGTGTCATTCATGATCGACTGGTCTATGCTGCGTTAAGTTTCAGAAATGGTGACAGCCAAACAAAGTGTTTGCTGCACATGGTTTTGCACATGGGGAAAAAATTTTGATACCTTTTAATATGCTGCTGTGGTTGATTTTTATATTCACTTTATCTCTATCGTGTTTGTACTTAAATTTGTGGCACTCATGTTAAAGAGTGCAGTGGTGGCACAAACATGGGAAACTGTATTGGAACTGTATTGGCCTTAAGGGGTGGTTGTGAGTCTTTAAGAGGTAGGCCCTTGATTCACTTTTGTTTTTTGTTATTGCAGAAAAAGCAGACAACTTCCGAGTTTCTAAGCTATTGCAATCATGTTTTCAAGACTGGGCTCTGAGCTGGCATCAGAAGAAAGTGCTAGATGAGCAGAGACATCATGTTGAAGACCTGGCCAGACGTTTTAAGTGTCGTAGAATTCTTGTCAAGTGGAAACACTGTATCCTTTGCAGCTGTTATTTTTAAATCACTGTAAATTTGTTTAATAGAATCTGAATAAACTGTGCACAGCTGGCTGCTTAGGGATGGGACAACTATTTTTAAGCGCTGCAGAGGGCAGTACATTTCTAGAGCAGATGGACATAATATAGGGCTGCACATATCTCCATTCCCCACAACTATTTGCAGCTGTAACTGAGATAAATTATGGTACTTACGCCCTTCCCTCCCACTTCCAGCATACTTAATTAACACCAGCTTGTCCTTATCGACTGTCTCAGCTAAGGTGACAACAGCTGAGTACCCATACGATTAACAGTTGATGCTGGTTTGAAATACATACATACATACATACATACATACATACATACATACATACATACATACATATATAAATACATATATACCTACATAATTATATATAATTATACCTACACATGTATATATTTACACACATAGATGGCAATGTAAATATACATACATACATACATACATACATACATACATACATACATATACATATATAAATACATATATACCGACATAATTATATATAATTATACCTACACATGTATATATTTACACACATAGATGGCAATGTATATATATATCTATACATACATACATACATACATACATACATACATACATACATACATACATACATACATACATACATACATATACATATATAAATACATATATACCGACATAATTATATATAATTATACCTACACATGTATATATTTACACACATAGATGGCAATGTAAATATACATATATATATATACATACATACATACATACATACATACATACATATATATATATATATATGCATATATACCTACATAATTATATATAATTATACCTACACATGTATATATTTACACACATAGATGGCAATGTATATATATATATATATACATACATACATACATACATACATACATACATACATACATACATACATACATACATATACATATATAAATACATAATTATATATAATTATACCTACACATATATATATATATATAGCTATGCATGTTTACATATACACATAATTATATACCTACACATGTATATACATGCATATACATGCATACTTAATTAACACCAGCAACCTTATCGACTGTCTCAGCTAAGGTGACAACAGCTGAGTACCCATACGATTAACAGTTGATGCTGGTTTGAAATGCTGTTTGGATATAGTAAATATTAATGTGACCAGAAACATAAATTGGGCCAAGTTAGCGGGAATAGTGGGAATGTTCACAGGAAGACTGTTCCAAAGGGAGGGGGAGGGAGGGAGGGAGGGAGGGAGGGAGGGAGGGAGGGAGGACCTAATGGTCTGTGGTGTTGTTGTGCTGATGTATGGAAGCAAAGAACTTGTAGATCTCTGTGGGTATATATGTTGGTGCGCCAGTTATCTTCGATATGGCAGCGTCGTTAAATAAACGTTATAAACCGTAACAGATGAGGCTCGACCTAGAAGCAGGATCTTGAATTTGATTCTTTCGTCAATAAGTGGCCAGTTTAGCATATCTCTCATACATTGTGAAATATGAGCGAATTTGGGCAAATTGCCACTAGATGAGCAGCACAATTTAGAATGAACTGGCGCTGAAGGATTTGGAATTTTGGCAAGCCTACAAGGATGGAATTGCAGTAGTTCAGGTGTGTCAGATATAATTCTTAAACCTTTCTCCAGATGTCTTACTTCGTGCACAGGAACAGGAAAGAATAAACATGGCCGATGCTTACTGCAAAAGACATCTCATTGTGAGAGGATTTCTCTAACCATGTTGCTAATCAGTATGTAGTGTGCATTCTGTGTTTGCTTGTAAAATAAGAACAATTCATGTGACTTTACTGACAAGGTAATTTTCTATTGTGTTTGATCAATGGCTGTAGCTAAAAGAAATTACTATTTTCCAACATTTTACCTGTTGGAAAATTGTAATTTCTCTTACCTATAGATTTTGATCAAAGCTGCACTTGACTAATAGACAGTATACTGAGGTTTGGGCATGTATCCTGTTTTATGCAGGAGGAACTATACTGGTTACCTGTGCAAATACACATTGAGTTAAAGACTTAATGCTTACGCTTATGCATCCAAGGAGCTTTGCATCTTAATCTCTTCCATACCTGCCTCACATTTTCTCTCCTACACAAGGTGACCTGGTTGTCCTACCGACCAGCTAGCACTTCAACAGTCCAGCATAGAAGTCAGGTTAAATGAAAGCAACATTTACAATTTAATCAAGACTTGATGTTGCAGAAATTAAACCCCTTTACATGTATACTTTTAAAAGGCTACATTATAACCTCTAGAAAGTTGGTCTAGGACATTTCCCCTGTGGACATTTCCCCAGGGCATTTCCTTTGACAGTTTTTCCAGACATTTTCCCCTAGGACAATAACCCGGACATTTGCCCCCTCTTTGGTCACTTGCCCAGCATAAATATCCAGTGGGGAAATGTCCAGTTGCCCTAGAACGTATCACCACCATGCATGTTCATCCTGTGCTTGAAGATGTTAATTAAAGTTCTGCTTCATTTTTGCTTGCAATGTTGAGCAGAAAGCTGTCTTGTGTAAATGGAAACTGTTTGGAGTTGACTGTCATCTGAAGAAGATGAGACACGAATTGGCCGACAGATTTGCTTCAACTGCTGTAAGTGACCTGTCTGTTGCATCCATTCATTCATTCAGTAATTCATGTGCTTCTTCAAGAGATCTACTTGGCAGGGTCCCAGCCTGACCTTGGTGAAATAGAAATTTTTGTAAGCTTTGATAAAGGTGCATATTTTATATGCATCTAGAAGCAAACAAGCCCAATCAGTATGAAGGCTTGGCTTTGCATTGTGAGTGCATTGGGAACAGATAGTTGCATCAGGTGATGGAGCTAAGAGATAGATGGAAAGAGGACAACAAAGCTCCTCTAAGTAGGATGGTGCATTACCCAGGTGGCATGTATGTCTGTAAATCCATCCCTCATTACTGCTTGTTTAACCACTCCTGCTGCTCTGTTGCCTCATGCATTTGTATAGCGCCTTTTATACTCTCTCACACACTACATTTCTTGTCTTCTAGACTTTCCTTTTTGAGCAAGGAAGTTAGTTAGTTTGGGTACTTGTTGCTATTTAGTTGCTGAAGAGAATGTGGCTGTTGTGGAGTGATAGACTGGAACAGAGAGAAGACTGGATGCTGCAGTCGTCTTTTCTCATAGCTGACAACCATTTCAGGTAATGACTTAAGTTGATGCTTAAAATGTTATTTGCTGATACAATTTATTTTCACTGATTGTAAAGCATGAGTTGTTTTCACTAAAAATATTGTTCCAGCAGACCATTTATTAAATTATAACGAATAGCGATTGGATATGGGGTCGTCCATAAATGATGTCACGCACCTAGGTGTGGGGGGAGGGGCGGAAATTTGTGACGATGTGTGACATGGGGGCTGAGGGGGTCTGAGAAGTGTGACGTCACACCAGGTCTATGTTATTAAATTTGCCAACAATTAACAACAATTTAATTTTAATAATAACAGCACTAATTTTGAGGATTAAATTTTCATTACTTTTTTTATTGTTTTACATGCAATATTGGGCACCAATATTAATAATTTTCTAATTATTTCAATATTTGGTCACCAATTAGATTTTCAAAATATTCATGCTTTCCCTATTTGTTCCATGAAGGAGCATTTTGCTTCACCACGGAAATTTGGTTTTAGGGGGTCAGAGCTTTGTGACGTAATTTTCAGAGGGGTGTTACTGTTTGTGACGAAGTGTGACGAGGAGGAGGAGGGGGTTAAAAATCGGCTAAAATTGCGTGACGTTATTTATGGACGGCCCCTATGACTTGAAGCAATCTGAAACTGATGTCAAAGAACCCCTTGCAGTCTAACAGACGGAAACAATTAGTGATTTCTAACAGAGCCAGCAACTTACAGACCCAATAAACCCACTATTGTCCTGGCTCGACTTCAACAAGAGTCTAGTGAGCCAGTGCAATATGAGTATTGTTGTTTTGTATTTGTGTACTATTCAAACCTGAGTTTTATTTTCCTAGGCTGATGTTGTTAAATAAAGCAATTCAACAGTGGCAGACTTTTCTCAGGGCTCGGTTAAATCAGAAGGTAAGGAAACGTATATTTTCATATTACAGTTTACTTTTAATTATATAGATATAAATACAATGGGAGGCACAAAGTCGGAACTGCACATTACGCGTGCACAGCATAACGAGTCTACCAGGGATCGCAAACCTTTTTAAGGTGTGTGCCAAAATCCCACTAAAACATTTCTTAAAATAGTGTCGTGTACCCCTCATAATTTTGCAGTATATAATTGTTCTTCTCGTGTAGGTTTTAATTGATAAAATGTTTAAAAAAAATGAAATAAAAGACATTATTTCAAAAGATCGTTTTAGAATGGTGTTGCATTAAAGTGCCAGTCTGTATGAAGTTAAGTGTCATTAAGAACAGAAATGTCATAAGCAAGCAAAACAATACACTGAAAAATAGAAGGTCACCAATGGCACGCCCATGCACTGACATGAAGCTCCGCCGACTGATTCCTGTCTATAGTTGAGAGATGGCTTAATGTTCAGTCTCTGGACAAAGTTGCATCGATTGTGTGGTGCGATGATGAGTGGCAGTGTTCACAGAACACTTTATACCTCTGCCTGAGGCAGCCTCATTCTCTCACTGGTCAAAGGTGACACAGTGCGAACCCACCAGGTGCACACAGAACAGTTCTTCACCTTCCGGTCAGCAGTTTGAAATGACTAGTGACAAGTGGTCCTTGGATCCCAGACTCTACATCCTTCATCATACAATCACATAGGCAAAGACGACATGCAAAGAAGATATCGTCAAACATACAAATACTCAAACATACAAAGTACCTCATGTATAGCAAGTAAGGTAGGTGCAAGTTCAATGTACAAAATAATTGGCAGGTGATCTGATCATCATTTATTATTATATTGGAATTATAATTATCTGGATTAGTAAAGATATTGTCAATAAGAGTTGCCATGGCAGATGTTTTCCCCAGTGGGTGCAGAATTGCAGGGTTGAAAATAGTTTGACAGAATATGGAAGAAATGTTCTATGAGTAGTTGTGTGTCTATTTCTGTTAAATCTGAATTGAAGTCACCTATAAAAAAACTAATTGTAATAGACAAAACTAGTTACCTGGTAAGCTAAACTGAATGTATTGAAAACAGCCTCAAATGTTCTATATCTGTCACTGATTTATGCTAGTTTAAGACATCCTAAAATGTCTATGGCTGAATTGGTCTATTCATCTGTAAAAAACCACAGCTTAAAATGTCTATGGCTGCACAAAATTGGTCTATTCATCTGTAAAAAGACGAGCAAGAATTACGATCTAGTGTGGGCAGTGACTAGAGCCTTCATAATACTTTGCAATACTGGCTACTAATGCATTTTAAACTTGTTTTTAATAATAAAATAGCATTGTTTTATTAGTTACAGAGAAGAAGCCACAAATATTTGTCTACAAGTGTCTGAGTGAACCCGTTACTGGGGTGACTTTGGCCCTGTTTTAACCATGGTAATGACTGTACTGCAGGCCCATACTAGTGAAAGACTAGTAAAGGACTAGGATGTTTTAATTTATTTGCTGAAGATCCACCATGTTTATTGGAGTGTTAGCCATTAAGGTTTTTTGTTAGGCAGGCAACTAGTCCACTTGTGACTGCTTTCACTGTATAGCCAGCTTGGCCCTATAAAACGAAAAGGTAAAAAGTTTCATCAATCTGTGATAAAATAAGGTCCTGTTGCATCTAAACATCATGATCCCCAGATATTGCTGAGAGCTTTCTGCAAGGAGAAGTTTTTATAGGCTTACAAACATTTCAGGAAAATTTCAAAAATTTTACAATGAAAGACTCATTAAAATGTCATTTCATTTATATAAAACACCTGATAACTACGGAAGCATTTCTAATTTTTCAAGTTAACCCCGTTTTACGGAACCTGATGTTAGCATTTCCAGTTGTTGCATTATCTGTGTCTTACAAATTAACTTATAATATTAATGGCTATAATTTTGTTTTAGAGTCAAATCAATCAAGCCATTGATCATTACAGTACAACTCTTGTGATCAAAGCCTTCTGGTCACTGAAAGAAAGTACAAAGAGCAGGAAAAACAAGCATGAATTGAATACCACAGCCATACAGTTCAGGAGGTGTGTACAAATTTAAAGACACTTGGCTATACAGATATCAGTCTTGAGTACCATAAACAAGTTGATTTATAGATTTTTTGTAGATTTCTTTGAATCATTCCGTATGGCAATTTCAGTCTGCAACTTATGTGCCATTCCAGGTGTGTCACGGAGAATATTGAAGGAAAAAGTTAGTCAAGACATTCTTTTGGTAATAGGTTAATGGCAGTAAGTTACAGCAGTGTAAAAGTTTGGAGATGCTGCAGCCTGCTGACATTGCTTATGCAGTCCCTATAGAAGCCCCAAACCATGTAATTTGTAGAAGTTGCATCAGTTAGCGCCTTCGTGAGTTTCTTTTAAGGCGCTATATAAATGGCCATATACATACATACATACATACATATGCCTGGGGAGATGTTGGTGATGGTCCTGCTGAGGATGGCAGTAGAAACCAAAGTCCAAGTTTTAGGCAATCAGAACAGGTCTATATGTTGTGGTTATGTTCTGTTGGATGCATCAGGGTAGACTTGAGACTTGTGACAATCAGTGTTAGTAGTATGCGTTCAGGGTCTGCAAGCTGTTGGTTGTCTTCACTGGGTAACAGCCTGTTACTTGGACTCTAGTGTCTCCTGACTTCTGGGAGAAGTTCATTTCTATTAAGCATTAATAGGGAACTTGCTAAGTCTTGGTTGGCCTGCATTGTAGGTAGCAGGTAAGATCTTGATAATAGAATAGTTTCCTTAAGTTTTTTACTCATTTATTTAGTAGCCATGCTGGATATAAGGAGCATTTCTTAACAACATTATTATAAGCACCTTTTTACATTTTAAAGCTACAGAATTGTCAGAATTTTTTATATCATTTCTTTGTTTTGTGGTTAGGATGAATATGATGTGGCAGTACTTTCATATTTGGCACAAAGTATTTGAGGAGAGCCAAGATGAACGACTAATGGAGCGGATGGCTGTCATTTACTATGACTCAGCGAATACCAGACAGTTTCTCACCATCTGGCGGAAGAAGACAGAGCAAAAGCTTGAAGACAGTCGGCATCTGGTCAGGCATTATCCACTATAAGTCTTCATGAGCTGCAATAAAGCAGCAGCCAAATGTGACACAAAATCTGTCACATGTTGGTTTCTGACCTTTTATTCAGTCATATTCTACAGTTGATCTGCTTCAAAATACTTTTAACAGAATGAAAATATCTTTTTTCTAACTGAAGTTATGCTCATTTGATTCTTTCATTAGTATAGCGCGAAAAATCAAATAAAAAGTTTCGGAATATTTGTGTCATCGAAGTCCTCAGCAATCATTACTTGATTGTACTGCAATTTCGCTGGGAAATAAAGGGCTGTATTTTGTATCAAATAAAGCAAACGGCATCAAAATCGGATTAGTACTTTGCAAATTATGGCAAATTTATAGGCAACTGTTGAATTGAAGAATATGATTTATTTTTGACCCGTCTCGCCTATTTCAGCTTCTAGCTCAATACCTAGGAAGCGACGGGTTTTGAGCCCTGGCGTCACAAATGATCTTTTGATGATATCCTTAAAATTCTTATGAAATTTTAGCTACTTCATGGAGATGTGTTTCTAAATATGATATGTTATATACGATTTCGTTTATTGAAAAATAATAAGTTGGCAGACCACAAAACAGTAAAGAAAGGAAAAGATTCTCTTGGATTTTACTGTCGATTATCGTCAGATGCGCAGGCAACTATAAATCGTGTAGTCATTGTATTGAATAGAGTAAAGAGCTCTTTGATACAGCCTTAAAGAGCATGCGAGGGATGAAACTCCGATCGTGTTTTCATGGCAGTTCAAAGTCATGGAGTCTGTGTCACAAGGTATACCTCCATTGTACTGTCAGTGGAAATACGCTACAGAGTACTTGGCTTGAATTCCAGATTACCACCTGGAGAAGCCAATTGTGACGCCAGGGCTCAAAACCCGAGGTAGCCCAGTCGCAGATTATTTGTAAGTTGTTAGAGATGTTTTTGGTCATATTCTAATGTATGTATGAGCACTTGTTATAGCGACCCTTCAAGATTTATACTCAGAGGCGCTCCCGACACTGAATTGGAGTTTCACGCCGAAGCGCATGAGCAATGATGCAGAGTGAGATAATAAACGAAATAGCTTGTTCAAATAGTAATTTAATTCGGGGGAACAAAAATAACAGAAGGAAATGGTAACAATGATGATGTTAATGAAAGTGATAACCACATGGATGAAGATATATGATCGTCTATGCTGCAAGGTAAAGCCTGATTATAGTGATGATGCTGAGGTCTGACTTTTTCAGAATCTTGCAGTTCAGCATGATGAAATCCGGCTAATGCGACATGTGTTCGCAGATTGGAGGGCTTTTGCTGAAGCCTTGAAAAACAAGTAAACAATTTCTGTTTTCAGTTGACTGATTTTCTAGATCCAACAGAGCTGGTTTCTTTTCAGTTTCTGGCCCTTTTCAGTTTCTGGCCCAGACTTTGGAATTGGCTTCCAGTGCATAGCCCTTCCACTGAATACATGTTGGCCCTTAGAATTTACAGTAGTCATCTGATATATAATTTCGTTTATTGAAAATAGAAAGTTGACAGACCGCAACTATTCACATAGAAGAAAAACAGAGAGAAAATAGCTATAATTATGATTGTGATGGTTGTTTTGAATTTCCATGTAAAGAATTCAGAATATCGTAAGGCTTAAGAATGTCTTAAAGTGGTGACTTTCTGTCAGTGCTTGACTGATGGTTTTTGGCCCAGGGCATTGTATATCCTGTACATAGCTGATTCACCCATCTTCCTCTTTAAAATTTTACTGTTCTTTTGCACCATTTATGAATGGCAGAGTGGCTTCTGCTGCGTGATTTAACAGATCTAAAAAGGTGCATCTTAGTTAAACTGAGAGAGTCTCTTCAGCCTCATCACTCATAGCAGTGTGGATTTTCAGAGGAAGATTTTACCAGAAGGGATGGTCCAGAGCATGAATTAGTGTGGAACTAGCAGGTCTCGATGGGCTGCAGTGATCATTGATTCCACTGATGAGAAGCAGTAATGGAGGTCCGACTGTTGTAGGTCTTCATCTGATTAGATCTGTAATATGACATTTGAGGTTTAATTGAAGGTTGTGCATAATCATCCAGAAACAGGCATTATTTCTCACTTTACAGAATGTACTATTCTGCTGCACTATTCTGAAGCAGATTGCAAGCCCTGCAGCACTAAAGATTAAGACACTAATAATTAAATTTGGTTTATATTTGTGTTTATTTCAGTTATCATAACGACTCGCTGGCCACTCAGTTTCGATATGCAAAGTTGATTGGTCGAATTTGGAAAGCACTCAGACAGGTTTCTTGACAAATTAATTTGACTGGGTTTACGTTGTGATGATGAATCGTTTTATTTATTATTTCTGATGGCATGTTTGTTTTCCCTACATGATTCTCTAACTTGACGTAGAACAAAATTCCAGCCAGATCAAGAGAGAATGAGTGTTTGTGACATGGCAATACCATCATCTACTACATTTTTGGACATATTTCCTCTGTAGTTTCACCAGTGCTAGTTTAGAGACTTGAACAAGTCCTTAGCACTTAACAACGAGCTGCATTGGTTTCCCAGTTGCTTTTAGTTAACTCTCGTCATTGGAGTGTTAGGCTATGTTTAGTGCTTGATGCTTGTTGTTTTAAAGTATGAATAGAGCTGTGGATCAAAGAAACACAAAATTTATTTATTGCAGTTAAGGTGAATATTTAATACAAGGAGGCAGTTTTTAATAGTCAATGCAATTTTCATTACTTGCAGAGAACCAGTTTTTTAGTGTCAGTCAGTCATGACTTTAGTCTTGTCTTTTGTTTAATTTCTCAGTATTGTCAGTTGAAGAAGGCAAAGTCAATTAAGTCAGCTCTTGCTCAAGATCACTACAACCGAATGATCATGACGAAGTGTCTTGCCCATTTGAAAATGTACCATTTATCAGTGAAGCAAGTCAACACTGTTGTGATCACTAAAATTCAAGAACAGAACAGAGCCATGCTGAGGTTTGTATCCTTTCTCATATATAACTGAAAGGTATCCATTCCGGTCACACCCAACCCACCACTAGGTGTTGGTAGAACCGGAAGAAGTCCTTGCTGTTGCAAGATTCTAGGGAGGAGCTTTTCTCGATCTTCTGACATACTAGAATTCAAACTCAACGGGAAGCGGTATCTTATATCCGTCTCATCTCCATAATGGACTCGAAGCTTCTGGCTGAGTCTATCACTTCTACGTAAGGGTGGTATGGGTTCAGATTGAGGGTACATTGCTTCCGGTAATGATGAGTCAAGCTGGCCAAGTGGTTTCCCGTGACCATCGAACAGACGGCAATGGTGTTTTCTGCATAGTCAGGACCCGTTTAGAATCCTGCAACAGTCTGTCTATTTTCTTCGTCTTGCTTCGTTGAGCTTCTGTACGTCGCAATCGGTCAACTACTAGTTCCAACATGCCCATAGTTTTCTAATATACCCATATGGTGCTCTATAATCTTTGTTCTAAATCTAGCTCCTCTTGTTTCTCTGTCTGGCACTGTATAAATGCCTCCTCTCTTTCTGTCTGACACTGCATAAATGCACATCGGTCTACTTGTTCCTCCTGTCTCTCTGTCTGGCGCTGTATATTTGTCCTGTCTCTCTGTCTGGCACTGCATAAATATATCTAACCGCCCGATGGACTAAATCCATCGCAGTCTTTGGTCTGTAAGGATTAGAACAGGGTGTCTCCCTTCCTTTCTTCAGAGCGCAACATGAGTGCTTCGTGTTCTCTTGCGGGAGAGTGAGACATCGTCAACAAGTAAGTTATCCAATAGACAAACAGCCAGTTTCAGTTTAACTTGTCTGTCTTATAGCACCATTGACATTCAGACATACACAATTGATCACTCTTGTAGCAGTGCTACAAGAATGATTGTAAATTTATGCAGTTCTGGAAGAATGATTATAAATGCAGGTCATGGTGACCTGTTTTCTTCTCTGTAATTATTTAGTCAGCCACAGATCATTTTTTGCCCCAGTGTGCTAAGTAGACCAATACTGACTGGTAGAGGACGTCTCATATAATTATGGCGGCTCACTAAACCTTTCAAGGAATAATGGCAGCCTCTCAGAAACTTAATCCCATGTAAGAAGTTCTACTTTCTTACTTAACTATTCTGGCCTAAATTGAGTCAGTATTCAACGGACAGAGAGGCAGCATATGGTGGATAAGTAATTTGAAAAAGGTAAGTCTTAAGCGAAACGGAGCAACATAAGTGATGAAACAGACTGGATAAAGGGAGAGAGTTTCAAAATCTAGATCTTGCCACTGATAAAACTCGTGCACAGGGAACAGCTCTACTGTTGATTATGACCAGAGAATCAGTTAACCTGGTTGAATACAATACAATACAATTAGACGTTTTCAGCGTGCTTTAACAAGACAAGTCTTGCACAAGAGCTCGTTTGCGCTGTGTTCTTAACCATAGTGTAATGAGAATAGATGAGTTTTAAATTTTGATTTAAATAAGCCAGTTCAGCATTAGCAATGCGCATGCGCAGCCATTTCAGTTTTACTTCCGGGGTGAAGGTCACCGTTCACAAACAAACAGAATGCTGCCGTTAGCGACGTTGTTATGATCTAGTTTTTACGCAAATATTTGATATTATTCGTTACTAGTTTATAGAAAAAAATTCTATATATATTATAGAGTTAATTATTATTTAACCAGTATCTCATGCGCAATTAAGTGCATGTGTGCGATTGTTAATTGCGGGAGAGGAGATATCAGCTGTGCTGCTGGAGAAAGACAACATGCGAAGTCCAGAGTTGCAGAAACAACCGACAATTATTGTTGATATATCGCAAATGCAACAGTCATAAGTTCGTGTTTAACTCGATGAAGTTGTCTTGTGGCCTCTTTCTGTCATAAAGTTCTTCAAATCATCTACTTTCCATCGATTAAAGTAATCCCTTTTGAACCTATCCGCCATGCTTGACTCTTGTTTGTGAACGGTGACCTTGACCTTTCCCGTCATGCCTTGCGGGGAAAAGTAATGCTGAACTGGCTTATTGGGTAGCAGATGAACATTGACGGATTGTAGCTGGAAGACTGTTCCATTCTCTGGGTCCGGAGACAGCAAAAGCACGATTTCCAAACTTCCTCTTGGTGCGAAGAACGGTTAAGTCTCCTTGCGTGGCTGATCTGAGTCCTCTAGGATTTGAAGCAGAGCATGGCCCGACTATGGATGTCATATATCAGAGGGAGGTTTTAGAATGGATGTGATACATGAGGAGGGAGATTTTGAAAGCAATACGGGCGCGAATGGGAAGCCAGTGTAGTTGTTGAAGAGATTGTGTGATGTGGTCTCTGAGACCAAGACCTTTTATTAGGTGAGCGGCGGCATGCAGAACAGATATTAGAGATCTGATAGGACGGAATTGCAGTAGTCGATGCGAGAGATGACAAGGGCTTGAGTAAGAATACGGAGGCAGGTTTCATCCAGGCAGCGTTTCACTTGTCTAATTCGGCGAAGGTGGAAATAGCAGGCTCTGGCAATGGAAGAAATATGTTGTCATGTTTAGATTGCAGTCTAGCAATACTCCAAGATCGCGAACCACTTCGGAATAATGATAAGAGTGGGGAATGAGGACTGATTTTAAGTATTGTGTTTGGCCAGAGTTCAAATATTTTATAAACTATGTGCCCCTATTTGGAACAAATACAATGCAAGATTTAAGCACTGGGGTTATATGTTCATACTTTGAGATATTAGTTATGACTCTAGCCAAAGAGTTCTTTGTAGTTTCAGCATGTTTTATTTAGTGATACCAGTAAGAAGCAAGTTACAGTAATCATGGCAACTCGAGACCAGTGTGTTTGCCAGAGATATATTTAAACATATGGTGACATAACACCTAATTCTGCATATGTATATATCATTTACATAGTCAGTTTGAGATATAGCAGAATCGAAAACAATGCCCAGGTTAAGAGCAGCTTCAGCCAAATCGACAAATGAGTATCCAGTCAAAATCAACACCAAAATTACAAACAGCATCGGACAAATAAACAATTGAGTTACCCATCATCAAAGATTTAAACCATCCAAATTTCTTAAGTTGCTGTGGAATGCCCAATGGCAGATATGCAGTTTATGATGGGTTAAAGAGTTAATTGGCCAAGATTTGCACCTCCCCAATGGGTGTAAACAGCAGCTGCACAGATGAGCCAGAAGATACACTATCAAACGAAATGTAGATTTTGGTATCATCAGCGTAGATATGGTATTTCAACGATTGATTGTCAAGCAGTGATGCTAGATACATGATGTATAATGTAACAAAAATGGACCAATCAATGAATTTTGCAGAACACCAAATGCCACAAGGCATTATATGAATAATTGCAATTTATATATGCTGACTGAGTAAACTAAGGTAAGTAGCAGGACGACCAGAAACTACTAAACCAGGGGTTCTTAAACTTTTTAGAAGCAGGGACCGGCTGTGCATTTATGATGTTGTTGGCGGACCACCAGTTAGAAATGCAAAATTTTATCTGACAATCGAATCCAAGATAAAGGGAAATTAGAGGAATGAGTCCATATTTTATCTTAATATTTTATTGAAATTATTCTAAGAGCGAAATAATGCGAAATAGTGACTAAATCAATAAACTGCTTTTACAAATATATGTAATTACACATGTTCTTGTTATTCATTGTTAAATATAACAATAAATATCAGAATGTATTTATTATAGTTAAAGGAAGCGCTCAAGTTTTTATAAATAATAACTAGTAATTTTATTACACGAGAAGGCTTACTCCTATCTAAAAGTAGCAGCCTAATTACTGAAAGTTTAATTAAATTAAACTTGACTAAACTTACAGCAAATGGAGTCAAGCAAGTCATGGCTAAATTACAGAGATTCCTAAAGAAACATTGATGATCCATCAAATATGCATTTAAACATCATTTGCAAGTTCTATGAGTTTATCCAAGAAAATCAATGTATGCGGGATGTGCTGAATTCAGATGCGAAGAAGTTTTGATGGCTTCATGGCATCATTACTAAGTGTAACTCCACAGATTACACACAGTGGTTTTGGGCTGTTTTCATCTCCGGAAGAAACAAATCCATATTTTAAATATTATTGATCGTATTTTCTATTAAACAAACGATGTTTCTTGGCTTTTTTTAAAAGAGTACATTATCATCGTTTTCTTGTGTGCTGTCAAGTTGCGGCGCTTTGCTGTTGTTTCAACTTTTAAAGAAACTGTCCAAAGAGACTTGATGTGCTTTGCTCATTGTTTCTCTTATTTTTTAAATTTAAAACTAAGATTTCTAGAACTTTATAAATTTGTCTTATTGCTATTCATACGCTAGCGTTTTCTTAATTATCGCTCAATTCCATCAACAAAGAACAAATATCTATGGTTGTGGTTGGTGACAGTTTCAATCGCTAGGTGCTAGCGATCACGGTGTGACGATAATGGGAACTTTAGACTAGAATCTAGATTGATTTATTGCAAATAACGTTAAATAATAATTTCATTCTATAAATTTTTTTTAACTAAAAAAATATATCTATAATTATCTGAAATAAGTTACTAAAGAACCAACTAAACAAGTGCTAGAGACAATGCAAAAGAAGTGGATGGTCCACAGTATCGAAAGCAATAGACAAGTCAAGAAGAACAAGTGCTGTCACCTTGCCCTTATCCGTAGAGCATGTGATGTCATTATGAACAGCAAGCAGTGTGGCCTGAATACGAATGGTGCAACTTGTGTATGCAGCCATTTAGACCCTTTGTGGTAAGAACTGTTCTGTGTATGGCTGTCATTGTTTCATTTATGGTTGCAGTTTGACTTTCAACAAATGGTGTACAAATTTACAAGTAAAGAAAAGTGAAAGACGAAACGAGAATTTGGCTGAAGTTCACTACAACCAACGGCTCTTAGAATTGGTAAGCTAAAATAGCATGTCTTGCCTTAAAATATAATTTTTGCCTCTACCTACAAAAGTATCTCCTGTTTGCAGACATTACTATTTACCGTGAACACTTTGTAGTAAACTGCCATGGGAACGGCCTGAGCTAGTGGCGACTCAAGACTTGCAAGAGAAGCCAAGCTTAGGCAGCAGGAGGTCACTTCTAATTTATCGGTCCCATCTGTCCTGAAATTCCTGAAATTTAAAAGTTGTCCTGATATTTCATTCTGTCCTAAAATTTCAGGACAGTTGTAGAAAATTTCTTAAAACCTTAATATGGTACCAAAGGGGCCAAACTTTGTTTTGGTAAACAGCCTAGGATCATTATGATCTCAGATTATGCATACAAGTTGATGAATTACTTGAGCAATCTGGTCAGTGTTTTGTGAGACCTGTTAGCAGTCTTTGGTTGTCACTTGTAATGTAATGTATTTCCACCTTCGCCGAATAATCAAACGTTTATATAACGTGGCTCAAAATCAGCAGCACGCTCAACCCCAGTGCATGGGGTTGCGAACTGGAAAGTCTTCAGGTGTTTCCAGAACTGAAGAGGTGAGATGGCTAGTAATTCCAGACGCAGGGACTGGGGAAAACAATTCCAAGCTGAGGGGCCAACATAGCCAAAGCTCCTGGATTAGACTGTAGCAGAGCGCATACGCGGGACAACCATAAGGCCGTGAGTGGAAGATCGCAAGGAGGCCCTCGCGTGTAAAGAAGAAACCAGAGTACAGAAAAACCTCAGGTAGGTCGGAGCGATCCCAATGAGGCAGTTGCACATAAGGGAAAGAGTGCTGTTTGCGAACACCTGGTCAAACAATACACTGCTGTGACAAACTACTTCTTGAAGACATTCCCAAGTAAAGGTACAAATAAAGCACCATGTGCAGGAGATTGGTATAAGCGAATTAAGGCAGCTCTGGAAGAATGGGTCAACTATTGTGTATTTGAACTTTGTCGCTTTTCTTGCCTTAATTTTAATGGACTTCATCAAACTCTTCCAAAGGAATGAACCACTAGTGCACATCCTGTATGACGAATTTAGTTAACTCATTTGCCGTATGATGCTAAGTTCGTGAAATCTGAAGTCGTTAGGGACAAGCAGGGTGCAGAATTGGTTGCCATTAAAGGCAACGATGAAGAAAAATGGTTGTCAGTCAAGGACATTGCTATTGGAATCAGAACTCGTTTGGCATTTTCTAAAGTGAAGAATGGCAACACGAGAAAAGAGCTACTTTATGCATTCAATGACAGGAATTATATCCCAAGGATTTTATTTAGGAGTTTGATGTTGCCCCATTGACCAAGTCGCCCTATGTTGGAACAGTTATTTAAAAACTATTAATTATTTCCATTCTTCTTTTTATCTGGCAATACCACTTTCTGTAACCCATTGGGTTGCGGTGTGTCAACCTAGTGATTCAATATTAAACGAATATATATAGATTCAAACATTGCCTCAGTAATATAGTAACATGCGAACTACTTTGCCACTGACGAATCCTATGCGCCGAGATCTCTCTTGCCTTCAGCCGTTAACGAGAAACTTGCAGCAAGGCAAATCAACAATAAGTCGTCTGTTCCTGCACTTGAAGATCAGAAAAATGAATGAATACATGTGTCAACAGAGCCGTGATCCTCTCCAAACTGAATTTATACTTCTGGAAACATATACCAGTATTGGCACAAAGTTTCTGAAGTGCCAGATTTTAACATAAAGTACCTTAATCTCATTTTGAAAAAATTTGATGTTGGAATTTATAGCACAAAAACTATCATTTTGCTCATGACAAAATGTCCTGAAATTTGCTTAAAATTTTGTCCTGAAATTTCATTTTTTTCAGTGGTACCTCTGTTATCCAAGTGCTGCTGGTGAAGCAGCATGGTCTGTGTCGCTTCTATGTGTGACAGCTGTGACTTCTAGTTATCTGGACATTGTTTTGCTTATTTGTTGTTTATGATCTGTGATATATATGTATATCTAGAGAGAGAGAGAGAGAGCACCTCTGATTAACTTCTCTTGCAGTGGATCTATACGAATGTGTAATTCAGATTTCAGTTACAGTGTATGTTGAGCCTGTTTTCATGTGCTAGTTTTCAGAATCTGCCTTACTTTTCAATATGACTGTTTTTATCAGTTGCATTTTAATAAACATTAAGTTGCTGTTGTGTTATATTGGTAAATGTCATTTGTGATGACATATTGATTTCATTAATGATTTTAAATATAAGGTTCTTGGTGCTTGGCGTGAATTTGCTGTAATGCGTCGTTACAAGAGAACTGAAACTACTTCAAAAGTTTGCTTGGCACAAGAAGCTCTTGGCAAAGGTTAGTTCTCATTTTTTTAGAGGGCATGACTAGTAGTCAAGATATTGACTTGATTACAGCTTGTTTTGATGTGCCCTCGATTGATACCTTGTGAGTTATACACCAGGGGCCATATTCATGGGAGAGGAGTAAGCTACTCCGGGCGTAATGCCTACTCCGGGAATAACTATTCCCTGAATAAAACTTAGTCATGGTTGGTATTCATAAAACAGGCGTAGACGGCCGATTAGTTACTCTGGGCGTAAACTGCGCTGACGCTGGGTTTTCCCAATATTTGAGTGGTTATCGTTGATCGCACATGCGCAAAAAGGTCCGTTACTGACGAAAAGTAAAATAAGTAAGCAAGTAAGTCTAGCCTTTATTACCCCACTACCAAACACGCAGCATTTGCATCGAAATAGAATGTAAAATAAAACAGAAGTAAAAATAATATATAGTATTAATAGTGAGGTGGTCGGAACATGGAATTTCACGGTTGAGGGGACAATGTAAACAAATAAAAATTTTAAGACGGTGGTAAAGCAAAACAAATCTAATTTAATATAAATGCAAAATTAAGAGGCGTTTTTTGTTACAGTAGGCCTAAATATGAGAGTGAACGTTAATTAGCAGCAAAGGTACAGTAAGAAAATGACAAGGAAGATTGAAAAGATTTTGAAGTTTACGGTGAAGTTGGGACAGATGAAGGCCTAACGGATACACGCGGCACTTCGAACGCAACATTGTTAGACATCTCGTCAAATTTTAACATATTCTGACTGCGAAATGAAAGGCAATTTTAAGTTCGCCGTTGGCGAACTAGACGAGTTAATTACAGATTCTCTTAAACACTTATTGATGTCTAAAATGTCGTTGAATGCAACGAATAATGACGGCCGCCATTTTGTTTATCGCCTTTAAGCTGGGAATAGAGGACTTACTCCTACCTCAGACTCGGAGTAGCCTTATTCGCAGCATAGAGCGTTGCACCTGTCTCATGAATACCGCTTTAACCCGCAACTCCCGCGTAGGCCAGATTTAAGCTGGGAATAGGAGTTACACCTATCTCATGAATATCGCCCCAGCACAATAGATGCTACGAATTACAAATACAATTTGCTGAATACTGGATCAATTAAACCCAGGTTAGCTCCTAATAAAAAGTAGCTTATTCTTGTTCAGTGTAATGTAAATACACCAATAGATTGAACACTGCAACAGTGAATTTTGTTAAATTAGATGTGAATTTTGTTAAATTAAATGTGCTTCATCTGCATCATTACAGTGACTGATGGACCAAGGCTCATATCCACTTTTGCACAAACTAAGGTCACTTGATATTTAATGCTGTGCCTATTTTATTTCTGTTGTGTGTTTGTGACCAGTAATTCCGATAGTGTGCGTCCGCAACTTCAAAATTTGGAGGCTGGGCACAGAAAAATAAAGATGTTGCATCCATGGATGCACCTAAGTTGTGAATGGATGCATAAATAAATTAATGATGCATCCAAGGGACGCTAAAAAAATACCATGTGTCACTGTCTCACTTACCCACTGTGCATTGCGTACACTGACCTATATACATACACGGTATATACAATGTATTCCATACATTGTATATACAATGACCTGTTAAAGCAAATTTTATTTTTTTGTTGATGACGTTAATTGCATCATAGCGGTGATTGGTAGAAATTAGGGCTGCGCGTTAATCGCCGTTAACGCCCGCGATTAACGCGTTAAAAAAATTTGCGATTAATTATTTTAACGCAAAAATAACGCGTTAAAAGTCTCTGGATATAAAGTCTAAGATAAAAAAGTCTAATAAAACATTTTTAGTTCTTATAATTAATATTTCTCAAATAATCTGTTGTCGTCCAATTCTGTCGAGTCGATCAGCACTACTCTCTCTCCTGCATGCGTACATTCGGCACTCCGGTGCATGTTCTTTTCATTCGTTTGTTGACATCAAAGAAACGTGTCGATTTAAAAGAAATCAAGGTTGATTTGTGTCGAACATTGGAGTCAAAGAAAATGCACAACACAGTTATGGATGAACAATGTAGATTTAAATCTTGATAAAGTATTTGTCGATACTGCAACCGAGGATTTCTATACCACCGTAGTATTTCGTCGTTCTCTAACTACATGCCTTAGTAGCATGCGGCTCGGAAAATCGAAGGACGGTGAATTTTCATATGATGATTATGTTGATGATTATGATGAGCAAAATCAAATTCAGATGCACTTCTTCGCTACAAAGATGCGCTGGAGAATGACGTAGATTCTCTTCCACTGCAGTGGTAGAAGGAGCATGATATAGCCCACAAAATCCTAGCTTCTGTAGCAAGAAAATATCTAGCATTTGCGGCCACAAGTGTTCCTTCCGAACGTGTTCTCTGTCTACGGTACTATTTTGAATAAAAAGCGAGTATCCTATATATATAGACTGCTACTGTAATAGTTTAAGATTGAGACACTTGTTTTAGAATTTTGATTGAATTATTTGAATTCTAGACTGTTAAAAATTAACATAAAAAGTCAATGAATGTGCAAGTAAAAAGTCAGATAATTTGCAATTAATCGCGTTAATTTTTGCGTTAATTTTTTTAATCGTGCGATTAATCGCGATTACAAAAATTAATCGAAATGCAGCCCTAGTAGAAATAGAATGGCCGTCATCGGATAAATCAGGAAAATTAGATTTAAAATAAAAATAAAAAATGCTTTTAAATATTTTTCCTTGAAAAGTAAAATTATTGACCAAGACATCAGAAGAAAAAGTTTTTGTGATTTAAGAATTTAACATTGGTAACAAATACTGACAATTAGGGTGTGACCAATTCTTGAAGCGCTGATTTTGCCAAGTAATATTTTGGACCAAAATCAATTCCTTTTTTATTAATACAAAAATAATAACCTGTTTTGATGACCTCCTGTGTTAATCATTAATCTTTATCATTGAAAGTCCGTGTAAAAGAATCAATTTTGTGCACGAGACTAAAATTCCAAGACCGAGACCAAGACCGTGTGGTCCAAGACCGAGACCAAGACCGCATTGTCCAAGACCAAGACCTAAGCCTCAAGACCATAAACGCAATTCTCAATTGTAGTGTTACATATTTCCTTAATTCAAGTCAGATGTTTATTATCAATCAATCAATCAATCATTTATTTCTGTAACCATCAGAAGAGAAAAAGAACAAATGAAGCAATAATGGTTTGACATCTCCTGGCTACACGGAGCCCCAGAAGGGATCATGGATCCCGCCAAATAGGGCACCTATACATGTAAAAAATACAGATAGAAAAAGAAAGACAGCCAATCAATACTTAGATTGGAGTAAGCCTTGGGCCACAAAATGAAACTAACTAAAAAAACAAGAGTTCAGGTGTTAACGGAATCACTTTTTGTTACAGGCATTCTTCAGCACTGCTTTCGGCGGTGGCACTTGGCCTGTGATGCCTCCATGTTGCTTGGCTTGAAGCTGGAGCGTGCTGCCAATCGTTATGACCGCTCTCATTTACGCAAGGCCTGGACTACCTGGATAAACTATGTTAGACTTCGCCAGCGGAAACATTTGCTCTGGATGCAATGTGTCTGGCTTCATAAGAAACAGCTCATCACGAGTTATTTTGCACAATGGAGATCTGCTTATGCAGCAAAGGTCAAAGAAAACAAGAAGTCTGGAGTTGCATTATGGTTCTGGGCGCAGAGTCTTCAGTTCAAAGTAACTCATTTCATTACTTCATCCTTACACAATTTTTCTTCAGTTGCACACTTGATTTTAATAGCAGTCAAACACTTTTATATTTGCTGTATCAAATAAGAGTTATTGCTACTCTTACAATGTCTGTTTTTGTGCTACTTTAATCGATGGCATGGGAAAGTTTCCCATCAGTGCATGATTTAGACAGAATTAGATTGATGTCGCAGACTGCCTGAAATTATTTGTGCATGTGCGTGTGTTCATGCATGTTTTGTGCATGCATGCGTGTATGTGTATGTGTAGATACGGCAGCCTCATTTGTAAGTAACTTTGAAATGTATATGATTATGTGATATACATATAGTTTCAGACCAGTTTATGCTGGTTTTAAATATAATGATTTTGGGTGGTTCATAGGCAATAGTGAAGTAAATTCTTAAAAGTTGCAGCTCTTGCTGTTTGAAATAATTAAAATTATGTATGAACAGGTTTCAGTTGCTTCTGAATATGTTTAGGGGTGCCTCAGCATGACTGTAGTTAGAGAATAGAGATGTGGTGATGTGCCTCTAACAGTCCATTGGGATGGTAAACTTCTTCCATACGTAGCTGGGAAAGCTAAAGTCGATCACCTGCCTGTATTAGTATCTGGAGCAGACATTGATCAGCTGCTTGCAGTTTCATACTTACCAAACAGAACAGGAGAAATAACAGCCACTGCAGTAGTTGCAGCTATTGAAGATTGGGGTATCAAGTCACTCGGCATGTGGCATGACTTTCGACACCACATCGTCAGGTCTTAAATCACGTGCATGCACTCTTCTGTTATCTTTTGCCTGTCGGCATCATGTTCTTGAGATAATCCTGGAGAAGGTCTGTTCACTGACATTAGATCCTTTTTCTGGATCAGATATACAGATTTTCAAACGTTTCCAATCCTCCTGGGCTGATGTTGATCATGCTGCTTTCCATATGGGTTTAGATGATGTTGAAGTCACAAGAAAGATCACACCAGCCAAAAGAGCGGAAGTTTTGGACTTTGTTGAACAACAACTTCAGGAAACTTAGCCACAAGAAGATTACCAGGAACTGCTCATTCTCAGCATCATATTCCCGTGCTCCAGCTGATGGATGGCACGCTTCATGTTTGGTCATATCCAGACAGATGGTGGCCAGTTTAAGCTGACAGCCAAAGAAGAAAAATGATCTACGTGAGCTTCTCTGCTTTGTCATAGCAGATGTATCATCCAAGCATGGTTTGCAGCGTCGATGCCAACTTTGGCTCCAAATAATGACCTGTTGTTCCTGGAAAAGTTTAAGGAGTACTTAAATAAGGTCATATGTGACCTGCTCTGGCAAAAGGAGGCGGAAGTCGCAAATGATAAAAGCGAAGAAATTAACTAAAACACCACTCAGGTGTAAATTTTTCGATTGTCGTTTTTTGGCATAAATCAATAAATAAGATCTTATATTATGTGAAAAGAATATTGATTTAATAATATTTAACCTATTTCGTAACAAATTAATGAAGTTTGCGTCATTAGTAAATATTAGCCGGCAATTTAATCTCGCTTTTAGGTCAAGTTTCAAGAGTATTTTATGGCCTTCATTCTGTTAGTTCATCCAAGTGTAATACGTCATTGGAAAGTTTATGAATGCGGCTTGCTAAAAATATCCTGATTTGGATGGTTTGCCGCAGTGATTTCCATATATTTAAAGTTTAAAACACTTAAACTTTGCGATTTACTTAGGGTATTAAACCCCATCGTTAGCAACGGAGTCACGTGACTGAACCTGGCCTTCCTATAGGCTGTACTTTCAAGGTCGTGCATATTTAATCACTGTTTACGCGAAGATAAATAAATAACGCGTGCATAGAAAATCGATTTCGATCTTAAATTTCTTGAGATTCTTAATTTATTTCAATTTAAGAATGAGTAAAACTGAGAAGGGGCGTCGAATTGCGCGTTTAGTAAACGATGCGTCAGCGTGTGGACTTAAAAATTAAAATCTAGCAGAGATAATAGACGATTATTTTAACGCCGCCGATCGATAAGACAAGAAACTTTGCAGGCGTTTTTCTCGAAATTGTACTTCGGAGTAGGAAAACATTGTAAAATTCATATCTCTGGAACCCGTGAAGATAAAATAATAATTTTTTCAACATTTTACACAGAAATTATCATTTAGCATTTTTATTCTCTAATATGAAAATCTATTTTTTTGGCCAACAGCCTCCTTTTGCCAGAGCAGGTCACATATTTGCAGTGCAGTCATATTATATGCATATATGCAGTCATATATCAGCTAACATATATGCAGTGCACCTATGGCATTTGAATGAGGAAATGATAATGCCTTGCACTGTTTGATCCATCTGTGACTCTTGAAGTGAAAGAGAGGAATTGTAAATGCAGTGAAGCAGCAATCCGCCAAAACAAACCACCATAACAGGTGGTCTTTCAGTAAACAGAAATCTAACCTCTTTTGTCACTCAGCAGAGTATTCAACTCTTCACAGCAGTGAGCTTGCCCATTGACATCCTTCAGATTGATCCTGGCCAGTGGTGCTACAATTCTGATTTCAAAACAGCGCTTTTTAAGGCACTGAAAGTCGTAAACGACACAATGGAAATAGGTGTGGTGCTGATTCAGGAGTTTAATGCCAATCTGTTTTTCTTCAATCTGCCAATATGATGTATATTGTGTTGTTTCAGTCAGTATTAAGTTATGGTTCAAACTAGAGTTCAGACAACTGGGTTTATTGGGGCCAGTTTATGATGTAAACCATCATTAGTTGAATAAATGAATTAACCATTGCTTTCTTCAACAGTCACAATCTGGATGGTATGCAGATCTCCAATGGTATTTATCTATGAATTATCCACATTATGTGTGTATAATTTTTCTAATGCTATAATTTTAGTTTTTGCTGTGATATAACTTCAGTTGTTATTTTGTTAGTAAATTTACAGAAAGTGTAGAAATCTATAAAGTTCGTTATTTAACAACTGTTTCTTTGTGTTGAGATGTTCTCAGCATGGCACGAGTATGTTAAAGAGCGTCTGCGCAAATCAGCGAGGGTGGCCGATGCAGTAGAGTTGTACAGACGTCGATTGTTGAAGCAGGGAACTAGTCAGTGGTTCACAGTGTCTGCCAACCTATCACAGATGAGGATGAAGTTTGCTGCTGAAAAAGGAGCGAAGGTGAGCTGTCTGTGGTTCAATGGAAAGCCAGTGATATGCCAAGTGGAAATGGTCTTGGCTTATTTTTAGTATTAATGCTCAGATATTTATTGTTCTAATTTATGAATTCACCTCAGAAGCATGGGTAGCTGGAAAATATGTCTTTTTATGAGGTAAGAGAAAAAGAACGGTTCTGCAAAGCCGATGTATGTATCTGGACACTTACTACAGCTCCTTTAAATTGCCTCATAAATAGGCTGCCTGTGCCAGTCCATGTGTAGAACTCACTACCGATGATAGTGAATTCGATAGATGAGGACCATTGTGCGCAAATGTAAGGAAACTACCATAAGTCTTTTGAATTAGGAAAAACAGTTGGCCAGAGGAAGCTGATCTTAAGTTGACCCTAGTAGAAATAAGTATGAGTAGATTACAAAAGTTAGCAAGATAGCTCAAACTGTGATCTGACAGAGCTGCTTAATGCTGGACCTGCAGAGGGAACTGACGTGCTCCTCCATGGAGAGGGGTCCTCCTCCAGAAGCACTCTGTGGTGTATTGTGGTGGCATTGGTTTTTACACCCATTACTTTTTGTACAACAGCTCCACATTAACACTGCCATGCTTTTAATAGCAATGCAAAGAATATCAGATTGATCTTTCAGTTTTAGTAACTATAAATACTATTAGAGTTATTCTGCCTAATAATCATCTCTTAATTACTATTAGTTTATAACCTATCTAAGCTGGATTCTCTTCGGTCTTTGCCGTTACTCATACTTGATGCACGCACTTCACAAAGATTGGTTCTTCTTTGACCTGGCATTGTGGATCTTTGCTTCTTGATCGAAGCTTTTTCTCATTTTCACTATTATTGAATCAAAGTACAACCACTGACTTTGTCTGAAGTTTTAACTGGCAATTCATTGAACACAGTTCCAAACAAACTTAACTTGCCACAACTCCAAAACCAATCGTCCGACTCTCACTGAAGGTAAAATGCATTCCAGTAGCCGCAACGTGTCAGTTCAATTATGCCTTCTGTAATTTGTTGATTTATGCCTTCTGTAATTTGTGTTCCGATTGTTTCTCGTCAGATTGAGGTACTCTTTCCATTTCACTCGAATCTGTGATCGCTTCTGATCTAAATTCACATGAACTTTTTTATCAAATCGATCAGGAGTGGACAACAATAGTGACGACCTAGCGTTCACTCAGTCAAAACTCCAACTGATTCCTTTACAGCATTTTTGCTTCAACAGAGACAATGTAGTCAATCGAGCAGATGACAGTTTTGCCGATATTTAATCTTTGAATTATTCAGTCATGTTTCCCTGCTTTACATTGAATAATCCGGAACAGCAAATCGGATCCCTAAGTCGTATCTATATAGTTTATTATTCCTTATGATGCTGATTTCAGATGCTGGTAATTAATTAATTAATTAAACTAAATTACCTAGCTATACAACCTATGCAGCCAACGCTTAGCACAATATAACTTCACAACTTTAGACATATTTTAATAAGATTATATATGTGTAGTACAGGAACATCGTCACACAATCCAGGGTTCCGAGCAACTTGTTGTGCTTTCCAATCTGGAAATGATATTTCCATCACATCCATGTCACACTTTTATCGTGCCTGTCTTGTGCCAATCCATATGACTATATTGTATTTTGTAATCTAACATTTATGAATTGTCGCTTCAGAATAAACTCATCAGTGGCACTCCTAACCTGAACGAGAGAGATTACTGTAAAATAATACAGGCCTCAGGCACTTGTGAAACTGTGAAGGTACAAACTGAGGAGCTCAAGCAGCAGCTGCCAAGAAAGGTGATTCCAGCTGATGTCATAGGCAAAGCTGCTGGATGGAGCTGTAGCAGTATGCATACGAGGAATTGATGGGCAGCTGACTGAAGGGTTCGAAATATTAGCTAGTGAAAGTCCAGCGAAGATAGCATTACAAAGACCACCCTGGTGTAGATAAGAGCGTGAATTAAAGTAGTGACGGCATGCAGTGGTGTAGCTAGACTTTAATTCAAGTGGAGGCAACTCTGGGAGACATCCAAGTGTAGTGGGGTTTGGGGAGGGTACTTGTTGCGAATCCAGAAGGTTTATCAGTACTTTATTACGCCCGAAGGCAGAAACAAAACAGACGTCACAAGGGGCTCAAATGGGCATCTGGGACCTAGCCCCAGTGAGGCCCATGTGCAGTGTTTACTCTAGTCCCGCTCTTCTGGGGTATTGTATGTGGGGGAGATGAACAAGCATCGGAAGGACGATTGCCGAGGCACACAGCGCGGACCAGGGGAGGGGTGTGTGCCCCTGTGCCCCAAGTCCCTGTGACAATGTATGATTTATGGTGATTCATTCTTTGAATGTTGATGTTTTTTTGTTTAGAACTTTTACAAACTTCATCAAACGGTGTTGAAATGTGCATCACATTGGCGCTGTGTAGTAGCAAGACGAAAAGGAAGCAATATGCTTCATAGCAAGAAGAGCAGAGGCAGCCTGACTCAAATGCTTTCCAGCTTTCTGCCAGTTGTTCCAAAGTCATCAAGCACATCTCCAGATTGGATCCATCCATTAAAAGATGCCAGTAATTTCAGGTAAGGGTTATGGTTTTCTTCTTGTTAAGATCCCTGTCCATCATGTGGTTATTATGAGTTGAGAGTTGATCACTGTAGCTCGATTCTCACTGGTCTCCCTTCTGGCTTAATAAGCCATCTTGACTGGGTCCTCCGCTAAGCTGCCCGACTTCTTGCTCGTCTCTGCTTACATGCGTGATGTTTTGCACTGGCTTCGTGCCTCGCAGCGCATCTCTTACAGGCTAGCAGCCTTAGTTTGGCTGTGCCTTGCTGGCTGTGCTCCGTCATACCTTTCTGATCTCTGTTGTCCTGTTTCTGACCTAGCGCATTGGCCAACGGGGAGCTTCTTGTCCCCTGGGCCCGTTTACGTCTCAAGCAGCGCCAAGCCTTCTCGATTGTTGGGCCATCAACCTGGAATGGGCTTCCACTTGAGCTGCGCTTGATGCTTCACTGCAATATGCCTGCCTTCTGCCACCTGCTCAGGTCTTCTCTGTTTAGCCATGGCTGGACTGGGTGCACCTCTGAGTAGGTTCCTTGAAGGGGTGCTATATAAATTATCGGAATGAATGAATGAATGAATTATAATTAGAGAAATTTGCTAGAGTCAGAGTGTACTAAAAAATGCTTTGCAATAAAAGAAGGACGTAGTCAAACTTTTGTGCTAAGAGCTAATGGTAACTATTTAACTTCATAAAATTACTTTCATGATCGGGGACTAATTGCTGCTGTCATCTGATGTACTTTGACAGCCGATATTAGGCTTATGGAATGCATGAAAATTCAAAACCCATGCTAAGTGACTGATAAACCTAAGAGTAAAAAAAACAGAAGCAAATATAGTACCGTATTTTCGCAGATATAACACGCACGCGAATATAACCCGCTACTTTTACGGATTTCAGTAATAATTGAATTATATATCATGCACCTGATTTTAACATGCATGCATTTTCGTGCATCCACCTACGAGGTAATTAACGAACCTGTGCGCTAACGTTAATGTTAATTTACCGTATATAACTTCTTGCTGGATATAGTCATAACTCATTCTATTATATATGCAAATTAAAAACATCTACCTGATCAAAATTCCTTTTGTAAAGAAAGTGAAGATTCTTGCAAAAAGTGAACATTTAAAACCTGTAAGCGAAAATTACCTTGTTCCTACTTCTTTACTGACATCTTCACAAGGTAAGGTGTCCACAGTCGGAAGATTATAGCGATTAATAACGCAAGGGATAAAATTTCCAAAATTCTCAAATAAGTAGAAGGCCAAACCTTGTTTAAGTGTGTAGTGCTTCTAGTCATTTCTCATTAAATCTTGTCCAGATGTTTAAAATTGGAAAATTAGTTTTGAAGGTCAAGTCTCTTAAAGTTATAAATAATGTACTTTACTAAATTCCGTCAAATTCTGTGTTAGAATCATCAATGGCAAACCTTGGACTTATAGTGCCAGGGTAAACAGTTCAGTAATTTCTTCAAGTGTTGGTTCCACGTAGTTATAGATAAATTTTATAACTGACGACAAGAAACCATGAAGATAATCAAAGTTTTATTTTTCAAAATATACCACGCAGCTGGGGTGCATGGTTTGTAAAACTTTGTATAACCTGCGTGTTATATACGTGAAAATATGGTATATAGGACAATCTGAACTAGATGTTGTCCAATAACTAGTGGATTTTACAGATCTATCCCAGAGCTGAAGAAAAATCACGAATCCGCTTATTTTACATCCGGGTATTGCTACCTGAGCACCTGAAGTGCTTTTTTCTACACAGATATGGGTGTCACCAGTGACGATTTGAGCCTGCGATTCTTTGTATGAAAATACCAAAATATATCAGATGCTAATAAATCTTTTGAATCAGCGAGCTTGCTGACCCTTTTACCAAAATATTTTGACCAGCCTTTGTTGGAGGTGGTATGAAACCTGGTCTTGTCAATTCAGCATCACCACAAAATCACTGCTGGTATTGCTTTCATAATCATGTGAAAAGTTCTGTAAATCATTTGTTTGAATGCTATTTACAGTACTGTTGGTCTTGCTGCCCAAAAGTACGTGAACTCCATAAGAAAGGACTCTTCATGTGACTCCAAATTGCAAAAAATTCATATTTACAATTTTTTCTTGATTACTAATATTGTGATCGCAAACATGGGCGTAAATCAAAATAGACCCCTTTCCACAGGTCTAATATCTCCACTACTATCTCATGGGTGCTTTAAATAATTAATCAATTGGAAAATTGCAGATTATTTATTGCTATAATTATTCATTATTCATTCCAGAAATTTATATAGCACCCATTCAAGGCTACTACCTCTCCAGAGGTGCTCCTGACCCCAGCATTTCAAAATAGGATGAAAACGGACCATGCTGAGTCGGTGTTTGCATACCGAAGCGCCACCTATCGAATTAATTAATGGTTAACATCTTTATGCAGCTTTCAACTGTTTTAGCAATCACACCCAATTTTTGCGCCTGCTGATTATGCAGAAAATTTGCAGTGTCAAAATTTTTTGCCAATGACTCCATAGGGTTAAGACCTCTTTCCAGAGCCTTTAGTGATATATGTGACCTGCTCTGGCAAAAGGAGGTGGAAGTCGCAAATGATAAAAGCAAAGAAATTAACTAAAACACAAATCAGATGTAAATTTTTCGATTGTTGTTGTTTGGCATAAATCAATAAATAAGATCTTATATTATGCGAAAATAATATTGATTTAATAATATTTCACCTATTTCATAACAAATTTATTAACTTTGTCTGATTAGTAACTATTTTCCGGCAATTTAAACTCGTTTTTAAGTCCAGTACAAGAGTATTTTGTGGCCTTCATTCTGTTAGTATATCCAAATGTAATACGTCATTGGAAAGTTTATGAATGAATTTAAGCTGATGCAATACGCGCAAGCTGGGCTCAGCTTGCTAAAAATAGCCTGATTTGAATGGTTTGCCGCCATGATTTCCATATATTTAAGGTTAAAAACACTTAAACTTTGCGATTTACTTAGGGTATTAAACACCCATCGTTAGCAACGGAGTCACGTGACTCAGTCACGTGACTGAACCTGGCCTTCCTATAGGCTGCATTTTCAAGGTCGCGCATATTCAATTACTTTACGCGGAGATAAATAAATAACGCGTGCATAGAAAAACGATTTTGATCTTAACTTTCTTGAGATTGTTAACTTATTTCAATTTAAGAATGAGTAAAACTTAGATGGAACGTAGAGCTGCGCGTTTAGTAAACGATGCGTCAGCGTGTGGACTTAAAAATGAAAATCTAGCAGCGCTAATATTTTAATGCCGCCGACGATAAGATAAGAAACTTTGCATGGGTTTTTCTCGAAATTGTACTTCTGAGTAGGAAAATATTATAAAATTCATATCTCCGGAACCCATGAAGATAGAATAATAATTTTTTTCAACATTTTAAACAGAAATTATTGCTTAGCATTTTAAGCCCAACATATAAAAAACTATTTTTTTTGGACAACAGCTTCCTTTTGCCAGAGCAGGCCACATATTGCCTCTCTGTTTAGGGAGACTGAGCTTGAAATTGTTGTGAATTTCAGCTTAGTTTTGGTGGTGATATATTCGCCTGTCAAAGTTTTTTTTATTATATTTATTTATTTGTATAGCACTTCTTACAGAACAAAATACAAAGGGGTGCTCCGAGCATGAGAGCATGAAGGAAATGGTGAATTAAAGATAGTAAGTTGCAACAGGTCTGCACCCTGCGTCCTGTAGTCTTCAGAGCTCATATAGCAACTGTCTTCACATTTTTATAGCACGTCTTCATTCTTCAAGGAAGGCATGTCAACCTGACAACACTAGCAAATAGTGTAAATGTGGCACCACAGACCGTTTTCAGTCTTAAGTCGAAAATTTCACATTTAGGTTTTTTAATTTCAATTGAAAGAGGAAACTTTCAGCTTTAAAATAATAATAATAATAATTACGACAATTTATATGGCGCCGTAACACGGCCATGCCGTTACAAGGGCGCCTTACAAGACAACTAACAGCAGTCGGGATAAGCCCTGGCGAACAAATGTGATTTTAGCATGGATTTAAAAGAGTCCAATGAGTCGGTCAATCGGATAGCAGGAGGAAGTCTGTTCCAGCATCGAGGACCGGCGGAAAGCACGATCACCGAAGCGTCCTCATCCTCCGCACACGGAGATCAATCTTCGCAAGCGATCGGAGCCGGAGCCGGACGCGGAGGAATGAGTCCCAGTGCAGTAATCGCGCAGGTACTCGGGCGCAGCTCCGTGTAGTGATTTAAAGACAAGCAGACAGAGCTTGAACTCGATGCGGAACGGAACAGGCAGCCAATGGAGGACATCGCGGAGGAGCGGCGTGATGTGGTCGTACTTTCTCCTATTGCAGATAAGCCTCGCCGCGGCATTGAGAACCGACTGGAGTCCGTCCAAGAGACACGCAGGCGCGCCGGCCAGCAGGCTGTTACAGCGGTCCACCTTGGAAGCGACGAAGGCGGCGACGGCCGCTCTCGCAGCCTCGAAAGGTAAGGACTTGATGCAGCTCCTGATGAGACGGAGCTGGCGAAAGCAAGAGCCGACGGTCCACGCGACATGGCGCCTCATGGACAGATCAGACTCCAGCAGGGCGCCGAGATCACGCACAGAGGTCGAGGGCCGTATCGGGGCCCCACAGACATTCAGCGCGTCGGTGTCGAGATGAAGACACCGTCTGCTAGTCGCGCACCACAGAAAGTCCGTCTTCTCTGGGTTGAGTCGCAATCTGTTGCACCGCATCCATTCAGCGATCCGCTCAATGCCAAGCTCCATTCGTCGCCGCTGCTGCTCGACTGACGATGGAGGTCCCCACGTGTAGAGCTGAGAGTCGTCGGCATAGAAATGTGATGACAGGCCGAGACTAGCAGCAAGCTCACCCACGTCGGCGGTGTAGAGCAGGAACAGCAGCGGCCCAAGTACGGAGCCCTGAGGGACGCCGCAGGAGAGAGAGCGGACGGTTGAGAGGACCCCGTCGAAGAGGACCGTCTGTCGGCGATCACAGAGATAGGAGCGAAGCCAGTCCAGAATTATTGCTCTATCACATTCCTAGCCAAAGTTATGCATAAAAAAAACTTTATAATTTAGTACCGTTAATTCCGAGTAAAACACACTTAAAGTTTCAACATGCAAAAAATGTGAAAGTCCATAGCAACCACTCTCCAATTTCAATGAAAATTGGCACATTTAAAGAAAGCTACATTTGCTCTAAATTCTGAGAGTTTCATTAAAATGTCTTTACTGATTATGAAATTGTTTCATTTTTTGTTTTGACATTAATTGAAAAAAAAAACGTTACATGTAAATATTGGTCTAAAAATAAATATAATACAAGGACACTAAATATTTTATGACATAAAATATTATCTATTAGTTTACAAACACTTTTAAAAATAACTGTCAGTTAAAACTTAAATAAAAATTTGTTTTAAGTTTTTGAAGAACGTCCTCGTTTGCAGCCACGTCCCCTTGTTCGTAACTGTCTATCATCGGAATGTTCTGCATCATTTTCAGAACTCGATGATCTCAACCGAGTGCCATGATTAAGAGGTCCCCTTCCTCGTCTTTGCACTCTGGTTGGTTTGGGACTGTCTTTATTTCCAGTTTCTTGTTCTGTCGTGGAAAACGGTATGCGGCTGCACTTGAGCAATGCTCTTCCACGACGCTGACCTCTTCCTCGACCGGCAGATGGATTGTCATATTCAACTTCATCAGTTTTGCAGGCGGCTTTGACCGATTCGGTTGGAAGAGGGCAAACTACATCCTGCAGTGAATCCTTGACATATTCACGTATCTGATTGTACAAATACCACTGGCGCTGCAACGGAAGCCCCGGCGGTGGAATTTGTGGAGGACCTTGTTTCGGAAGATTTTCCACTGGACATTTGAGTAGATCAAACTCGGTTACATCAGAGTCATCAGCTGAGGTCGAAGCCCATACCTGTAATAAAATTATAAAATAAATAAATAAATAACATTTAAATATTCTATATTTAAATAAATAAATAAATTTAAATATTCTAGATAATTATAATGCAGAATTCAAGCAGGATATTGAGTGTCCACAGTAATCATTTAAAATGAATTGCACTAGTAATTAAAATTTAAAAATTCTGGATTTAAATAAATAAATAAAATTTAAATAGTCTAGATAATTATAATGCAGAATTCAAGCAGGACATTGAGAGTGTCCACAGTAACCATTTTAAATGAATTGCATTATTTCATAATTTTTACCAGATTAACCTGCATTTTGGTCCATTTCTTTAATTCACTAGGTAACAAAACAAGCCAGCCCAAATATTTTCTATTACAAATTTAGATTATGGATTTAAGAGTTTAAATACCAACTTTAATGAAACTTTATGATGTTTAATTAATATTTATACCTTGCCAGGATATTTAGCATCAAATTTGAAGTGATGGTATTTTTTGATGCCTGGAAGATTTCTGAAGAACGGATTTAGATGCTGCTGCCATTCTCCAACTGGTACTAAAGATGTTCCATCCTCTCTGCCAATCAACTGAGCCTGGTTTACACAGGCGCTCTCATTCACCACCGTCTCGAATTCCTCCAGTGACGACACAGCATGGCGTTTGAATGCCTTCTTGAGAAGACCAAAACATCCGTCAGGGGCAAATTTTGTGTGACCAGCAATCAAAAAATTTAATGAAATTGATTCATGGAGTCCAATGCACACCCTCCATGCACAATACCACAGTACAAAACGATTCTTGTTTTGTCCTGAGCAATTGTCGCAATGAAGTTGTGCATTGGTCTCCCCCAAACCAAAACATTCAAAGAAGTGATGCAGGTACGACACAACAGCATTTGACCCCTTCGAGATGAGATGGGCTTCATCAATGACGTAGTTCACATGCTTAGGAATCCCCTCACAACAAACATCAAACAGACCAACTTTTCGTGGTACAAGAAAGTACAGTGGTCCTGGCTGAAGGGGATCACTAGGCAGATGAACTTGCTGTGCGAAATCAAAACTGTAGTGCATCGAGATCGGCCGGCTGCAGGGAACGTTTCTGTTGAAACAGTTCAGTTGATTATCTTGGCAAGTCTTCCGAGCTTCACCAACCATGTTATTGTAAAGCGAACGTTCCTGGTGAACAAGAAGTAGATGTCGTTCTTGCTGTTTCAAGCGCTCGCATTTTTCATTCTCCGGGGTATTTGCTCCTCGATATATTAATCTATTGTTTCGCTGGCAAGTCCAGCATAAATCTGTCATTGGACGGGCAGTCAAAATGAACGGTGTAAGCTGCTTCCATGAATCTCGGAACATGGTTTCACTCATAGCACGGTGGTTTGATCTTGCCATGGCCGATGAATATGCTTTGTAGACTTTCACTTTTGTTTCCGATGAGGGCATCAGTTTAACAGATTCTCTTGGGAAACCTGGAACACGCCCCGGCAAGACTAAGGCATGGTCCTCAGAATAATTTGTAATGAACGCTATTGTTCTTTGAACGTCTTCAAAACAGTATGCCGAACGCTGATTATTTCGGCCACCTGATTTTTTTTGCCTCGGTACAAGTCCATTTTCTTTATACCACTTAATGAGTGATGTAAGCCGATCCTGGCTTATGGCATGCAAAAACTTAAATGTCTCTCTGCAAATGACATGGGACTCCATCATGTATGCGGTTCTCTGACGAGTTCTTTCTTTTTGAGCTCCTGGAGCTCGTTTGGTGTTGCAGGTCAGTGTGGACATATTAATAGTGCACGAAATTTTTCCAAGAAGGATGAGATCCTGTTCTTTGGATGTCATGCTAGCCATATCCAATCTACGCTTGACCCGTTCTTCAACAGAGAAAAGTTCATGACATGGATTCCCATTATTATGTTGACACGAACAGCTGTAAAAAGGAAAACATAATTGAGCTTAGTATTAGCATCATAATTTTTAGATTAATATTCATTAATATTTATTAACCAGAAATTCATTGTCCTATTGATGAGAACATTGATGCAAAACATTTCTTGTCGGATCCTCTTTTTGGTGGCAACCTTCTCAGCAGGACAGGGCTCAATTTCATGGGGGTTGGGGAGGTTTAACCCCATCTGATTTCTCAGGTCTTCTGACCTCCATATAGCCTTGCACTACTGCGCTCGGCATGATCAGGTGACAACCTCTTTCTGGCAGTTTTACAAATCATGTTCTGCAATACGATGAAATGGATGAGATCGATGAAGATTAGAGCCCAGCAGGTAAACAAAATGAGAAACTATTCAGGTCAATAAGAATTAATAATCAATAAAAATTATAATTTTCTTATGTCAGAAACATTATTCACACCTTTTGGTTCCTCCACAATCATTGTCAATCACCCACCATCATCTGCCTCAGGCTAGTCTATCCATCACCCCTCGGGTTTTCCACTAAAAACTTAAGTCCCACCACTTCAAGAATCCATACCCCGACTCCTCTGATCCTCCACTGTCCAATTCTCAACCCAAAGGACACCCACCTTAACAGCTGCTCTGCCCCTCTGATCCTTTGGCAACTGGACTCGGACCACCTTCGGAATAGGCTTTTGGACAACCCCTCTGACTCGACGCAGCGCTCGTGAATAAGCTGGCGCCCTGCGCTTGGCTTTCAAGTGGCGCTTTACAAGTTTAGGAGTTTACGATTCGCGGGGCGCGCAGATCACTCACGTAGCGCATTTTTAATATTTAATAACTGAACACCTGGTTGATAACAACGAGCTAGAAGGCTGAAGAAGACACGCAGGAGTCTGCGCCATCGGTTGATGCCCTGTGCATTAGACACCGGCGCAATAGAAGTTGCTAATTACATTACATTACAGTAGTCTATAGTAGTTAATAGTAGTCTAACAAATCAGTTACCTGAAATCTCGAGCTTTGGTTTTTTCCTCGTCATCATTCCCAACGATCTGCTGTGCTGCAACAACACGGTCTAACACGAGGTCGTAATCATTTTTGCTCATGCTAACTTCTTCATCCAGCGTCGATGAATCGGACTCCAGATCATCACATAGCTCCTGATCAGAGTTGAAATCGGAATCGTAATCGTCTTCATTTGTCAATAAATATTCTTGCATAAGCGAGTGTAATTTATCGGTGTCGGATTTCGACGAATTCAATAGCTTTGCAATTTCGCTGGCCATTCTTCTACTCAACTTTAATAATTAAACGTTCACGTGGAAATTAATTATTGTTCTCATGTTCTGAACTTAATAAAGACTACTTTTAAAGTAGGATCCCTGCGCATGCGCACTTACGATTAACTACTACTTCGGCAGTTGCGCATGCGCTGTGACCAGCATAATTAAGCACGCTAGCCAATAGTAATGCTCAGAAATTTAAACCATACCAGGTCATAGCAACGGGGTGAACTTTGTTTACGCATCGTATCATATTTTCAAGCAAACTGATTGGTCAAAATTTGAACAGCCGTTGAGTGAAGACTTAGACTGTTGGCTAGACAAAAGAATAAGCTTTCCAGTGGTACCACGTGTTCCAGGGTCATGCTACGAAAAGGGAGCGAAATTTACGACCAAAGATGGCCGATTTTGAGGAGAAATCACGCTAAACTAAAGCAATACTCTTGCAGAAATCACGAAAATCATATAAAAAAATTAAATTTTAGAAAAACTATCAATTACAAAATATTTAAAAGGTATTTTTGAACAGCTTGGAGTAAAAATCTCAAAATCATAAACAAATCATTTTCAACGATATTTTGTTGTTTTATTCACCAACTCGTTTTGCGACATACGACTGATTTCGGTCTGTGACGCCACAAATAGTTCTGAGGCACTTACAGAATTGATTATGATGTTTACATTCCATTTGAGGCTTTTCATTCTCAGGAGTTCTCCTCTCTAATAGAATGCTTCCATATCCATTGCTATTCTTGTTTCATCTCTGCACTGCATTTGCAGTTATACTTACAAGGTAACAGAACTGATGAGTTGGTTTAATTTTTGTACCACTGATTACAATAGTTATTCTTTTCCCTTCAGGTCTGCTCATTCTGATCACCTGTGGTTTTTCTTTTCTTTTGATCATAATACTATATTCTTCTGATGTTCGGTTCAGCACATCCATTATCCACTGCTAAGAGGTATGATCCAAAGGTAAAAGGATCTTTCAGCCAAAGAAGAGTAGATGAGGGGGATAGTATAAAGGATAACACTCTTACCTGAAGTTTTCACGGACCTGGTTCGATTCCCGTAAGGCCCCATGGGTTTTCACGGACATGCCTTCATTCCGTAGGTGGCAGCAAAAGTACAGTGAGCTTGCATGGTTGCAACTTTGTTGATTTATGCCTTCTGTAATTTGTGTTCTTGTGAATTGTTTAATCGTCATAACATGTACATGTAGTACAGCGCAGTGCGTTTGTCAGGCGCTTCATTAGAGAATAAATATTATTATTTTGAGTCCAAATAAAAGACAACCTCATTCTGTTGAATTTGCATGACAAACCAAACCTTGGATGCAGCCAGCCAGATGCATCTCTAGACTATTTGCTACCTGGCTGTTAAATGGCATCGATTGATTTGTGTATTGGTAGAGTTTTGGTTACTGATCGATCCAGCAGATCTCAACCTCGTCAACCATCTTTTCTGTTGGATTCAGAGGAGTTTCTGCAGGTGACCATGGAGAACAATGGAACTCCAGCGAAACAGTGAGCTCCACTTTTACTTTTTTCTGTAGCAAGTACACTTAGCACTACCAAAATCCATCTTCCAGAGGAATTTAGTGTGTTTTCTTCTTTTTTCAACCCAAAGGATGCTTGTTGGCTTCCATGTTGGTTTTGAAGCATCGTTACAGGACAGTGTATTGCCATTGAATAAGCTGGTCTCTCTGATGTGGCCTTTGGTGCTAGAATGATTTGCATAACATTTCGTTACCACTGTAGAAGTTTTAATTAATTGATACAGTACCATTATTGAAGTTTGTTGATTAAATTACATCTTTCCACACTTTTTACATGCTCTTGTGTTTGCAAAGATTGGGTCAGTTGTATATTTGTATCTTGCAATTTATACAGCACCTTTTAAGGACCTCTCTAGGCTGCTAAATGTGGTTTAAAATGTTTCCTGAGCTAAGTAAGTTTAAGTAAGTGTATTCTTTATTATACCAGTTGAGTTACATGCATCTTAATTGATCTGTCAATGCAAGTACAACATGTAAGACGATCCATTTAGTAATTATGTTTCTTACCACAAATAGCCCTTATCAAGTCGAGAAAAAGCAAGAAAGAAGTAGCCGAATTCAACAATTATTGGCAAAGATCTGGCCATTTTTCACTGAATTTTGCTAGATTTAATTTTTTCTGACCTTGAAATGACCTTCAGGCCAATAATCCAGCTTGGCAACAGCGATTTTCATAATCAGCAGGGTCGAATTAGTGTAAAAAGTAAGCTACCCAAAATAAACATGCTTTGCTTCTTACACGGGATTTTCCATTTTTTGTGACAGGTCATCATTGTCAAGAGAAAGTTTGTTAAGCAGCTGATGAACTATTGCATGAACAAATGCAGGAATTGATAATTGATGGACCAAGGACATCAAATGTGACCTAATCTAATGACGTCTATGGCACCACGATCATATGCACATTATCATTATGCATAGACATATGTGGGGTGCGGTGGTGTAGGGGTATATTTGGTGCCTTGCAGCCGGAGGGTTGCGAGTTCGAATCCACCTCAAGCCGCCGAGTAGGGACTCTGGGCAACTTGCAGTTGCTCATGCGCTTCGGCGTGAAACTCCAATTCAGTGTCCGCGCTGTAGTCGGGAGCGCCTGTGAGTAGAAATCTTGAAGGGGCGCTATAACAAGTGCTCATACATACATACATATAGACATCAATTGATTGTCATTTCAAGTGAAACCATAGTCAACCAAGTCATAGTCCAATGGAAAGGTAAAGTGAAGCTCCCATAGAGCTTGTACTTGCCATCCATGATTGAATGTCATCAAAGACAGAGGCACGTAATTGGAGAGCTGAATTAGATGAAGCTTATTGAATGATAGAAATAGCTGGGTGTCATCAGCATAAAAATGGCAGTTTAGAGAACTTTGTAAGACACGTGTAATAGTAATTATAATTACAATTTCCTATCAAGCACTTTAATAGGCTTGGGTATGAGTTGGTAAAATAGGGCATTTTGTGGAGGGAAAGCAGAGTTGCTGCCTATTCATCTACTAAATTCACTCCAAAGACAAGTTGAATTTATTACACCCAGTGTAGAATGTTACAGGATCTACTAATAGAACATACACATAGCTGAATCATCTTTCTGTGTTGCCAGTGAATTCCTGTTTTAACTTTTCATGTTAGAAATGAATTCTGGATTTGTTGATGAAGCAGGCAAGGAAGGCACCACTCCAAGATTTCACTAGCCAATATACAAAATACAAAAGCAGTATAACAGTACAAAGGTTTCTTTGTTCAAATATCCTGAACCATGTAAATAGTTATAAGTTCACTGTTTTTTCCCTGTTCTACAATTGATTTTAAATTGATTATTCCAGTAGAATAATGTGCTTTTGTTAACCTTTGAAGATTGGTTGAGGATACTGAGTCTTCCAAGAAACATGATGGTCGACTAAAACAGGATATGCAGAATTCAGGCAAACTATCTTTTTCTGCAGTCACATCTGTCCCCTCACATCACATTCGACTTGAAAGTTCTGCAGTGCCTACTGAAAACCATTTACTTCCTACAGTGTTAGGAAATTTTCCATTTTCCAAAGTTCGTTCTGCTGATATCCAGGAGAGTGACAGCCAGCCTCGACCACCACCATTGTGCTCTTATACTCCACGCCAGATCCTCTGCTCCACCCTTCAGTCAGAAACAATGGAGTTCTTTTCCACAACTGACAGTGACTCATCCCTTAGAATTGATCTAACTGTTGAGGAAGCTGTTTTCTCTCCTCCTCACTTAAAAGGCCCACATCAGAAAGTCACTCTCGACAGCCTACAACGGTCTTCTCACCTTCCAGCCCTTCCACATATGTCGTCCTCTGCCATTCAGCTTCTGCCTCCGACTGCTTTTCTTCCAAGAAATGTTGCAGGATTCTCTGGTGAGTTAAGACTTCAAAATGAAGAGAAGGATCAGAAAAAGGATTCAGAACATTACATGAAACCATCAGGTGGTGATCAGGGTCCACAGGAACAAATTATCAACTCCCAGATTGGCAGCAGTTTTTCTTCAACCAAGGTAAAGAAGTGTGAACCTGGCATGAATCGCTTGACATTGGCAGAAGAGCTCAGTGACATCAAAAAGAGGCTTAGTGCCTTTCAAGAGAACAAAGACAAACTCAGGTATCGGTTTTTTATGGTGACTTCAATGAGCATGTGAAGTTAATGTGTCAAACGTGCTTGTTTATTGTCTACACTTTAAGCCACTCACTCTTTGCTAAAGTTGCTTCTGTCGGGATACATGCATTCATATGCACTAGGTTTGAATGTGATAATGCCATTTGTTCGGACCTCCTTTTTGGCATTAACCTACTTTGATCATTTTTGTAATGCTGTGATGGTATTTAAAAGCTGCATTGGTTCCCAAGGCAAAGTCTCATTGAATATGAGAGGGGAGGGGGATAGTATAAAGGATAACACTCGTGCCTGAAGTGCTCACGGACCCGGTTCGATTCCCGTAAGGCCCCTCTGGGTTTAGCTCATGCCTTCATTCCCTAGGTGGCAGCAAAAGTACAATGAGCTTGCGCCTTGCATGGCTGCAACTTTGTTGATTTATGTCTTCTGTAATTTGTGTTCTTGTGAATTGTTTAATCGTCATAACATGTACATGTAGTACAGCGCAGTGCGTTTGTCAGGCGCTTCATTAAAGAATAAATATTAGTAGTATTATAAGATCTGTTGCGTAATTGCATGACTGGTTGTGAAAAGAGCCTGTAACTTGGAGAACCTAGTTTTGTTGAAGTATTTGCTTAGGCTAGAGGAAAATGGTTATATTAAGCTACTCTGAAGAGGCATCCACAGGTAGCAAGTGTTTTCTTAGCATGAGCATATTAGAATGAGTGGTCAGTCCCCTCCTGTGATTCCTGATTGCCTATCACAGTTACTGATGCTCATTTATAGCCAAGTTCACTGAGAGCCAGTGGAACATAAATCTTCATTTATCATTGTCTCATTTGCACCCATGACCTCTGGCTCAACAGTCACCATTATGCCATCCAATTAGTTGACTGAAAATGTATGATTTGAATTCAGATTTTTGTGTTGTTGAATATGTGAAACTGAGTGTTTCTAAGATATTCTGTTTATTTTGTTAGGGAAGCAAAGGAAAATAAAGCAATTCTTCAGAAATGGCTGACTGAACAAAAGCTTATTGGTGCTGATTGTGACAGCTTAATGAATGATCCTGACATCACTGAGGTTCAAAATGAAATTGAAGAGGTAGACTACTAGAATATATGCATTACTGATGTCTGAATAACTGATTCTTCATTTGTAACTTTCTCACCTCTTATGTAGAGCATTTTAATTTACATATCTGAGGAATTTAGGATTGTAGGTGATCGAAAAAGAGAAATAATTAATAAAATGGGCACTGGTCCTCATGCAGTGGAAAAATTCCTGCCGGTCCGTGACACTGAAAAGTTTGGGAAGCACTGCCATTGTGGACTGCTTGGCATTGTTGAGAGAGCAGTTAAGCTCCTGTTGTGTAAGCTATGTAGACCATGACAGGCAAGGGCACTGTTACAGATGCTACTAGTTGAAGTCCCTGAATGGCATTTTGGGAGTGGATACATGTAACAGAATTATATGGGCGATGTTGCCTTTCTTCCCACCAAAGATCATTTTTAGGTATTTTGCAAAATAATGCATGTGATATATTTCTTATATAAGACTTATATTTTGTAAGTGTAATAATCCAGATGCCTTTCTTTGCTCTCAGAAACATAAAAGTCACATATTTTGTAACAAACAGCCCTTTAGTGCTCAATAAATGCTAAACTTGACGTGTCCCGATTGGTGTCCGGACAATTGGGAGCGGACAGTTCTGAGCGGGCAATTCGGAGCCGGGCAATTCGGAGCGGATAAATCTGAGCGGACAATTGGGAGCTAGGTAATTCGGAGCCAGGCAATTCGGAGCGGATAAATCTGAGCGGACAATTGGGAGCCGGGTAATTCGGAGCCGGGCAATTCGGAGCGGATAAATCTGAACGGACAATTGGGAGACAGGTAATTCGGAGCAGGGCACTTCGGAGCGGCCAATTCGCCACGGCCAATTCGCCGTAGACAATCAAACGAGTATTTAAAAATATAATAATTTTGGCAAGATGGTGACTTCGCTATCTGCCCATTTGCTGTATGGCAGCGACCTTTACAAGTATGATCAGAGCATCTCCATATCTCCTTCTGTTCCATTTTCTTATCCACATGATAAAGGTAACCTTCATAGGTTAGCATTCTTTTACCTTTCTCGGACTCCAAAAATTGTACAGCCATTTCTAAGACCGACACTATACCTAGTTAATACTATTTTGACAAGCTTGGTCTTATATACTGATCGAAGGCGTGATCGAAGACGTGTTTGTGTTATGTTAAAAGAGTATGTGACGAGTCTAGGACAATTCCCCGGTCAATTCCCCCTGCCATTCCCCGGTCAATTCCCCCCTGCCAACCCCCCGGTCAATTCCCCGGGCGTTCCAATAGGACAATTCCCCCGGTCAATTCCCCGGGCGTTCCAATAGGACAATTCCCTCCGGTCAATTCCCCCGGGCGTTCCAATAGGACAATTCCCCCGGTCAATTCCCCCCGGGCGTTCCAATAGGACAATTCCCCGGTCAATTCCCCCGGGCGTTCCAATAGGACAATTCCCCCGGTCAATTCCCCGGGCGTTCCAATAGGACAATTCCCCCGGTCAATTCCCCGGGCGTTCCAATAGGACAATTCCCCCGGTCAATTCCCCCGGCGTTCCAATAGGACAATTCCCCGGTCAATTCCCCGGGCGTTCCAATAGGACAATTCCCCGGTCAATTCCCCCGAGCGTTCCAATAGGACAATTCCCCGGTCAATTCCCCCGGGCGTTCCAATAGGACAATTCCCCCGTCAATTCCCCCGGGCGTTCCAATAGGACAATTCCCCCGGTCAATTTCCCCGGCGTTCCAATAGGACAATTTGTTTAACATAAATAAAACCATTTAAGATAACTTTGTTTTTGCCACGTTCACTAGCAACAGTTTCAACCTCCATCTCTGTGCGTTTTCTTCCAACTACATTTGTACCAAATTCTTGTCAGCTTATATAGCAACAGATTGAGTAAATATCAAAACCTTTAATTGACTCATCAAAATGACTAATCAGTAATTGATTAGGACTCAATGCATTTGAAGCTTGGTTGTTTACCCAATGTGTTGTTATATTAAACTAATTATCATCACTTTATAACACCTTTATTTTAATCATCTAAGTGACTAATCAGTAACTAATTAATTAAGACTGACTAATCAGTTATTAATAAAGACTCAATGCATTTGAAGTTTGGTTGTTTACCCAATGTGTTGTTATATTAAAGTAATTATCATCACTTTATAACACCTTTACTTTAATCATCTAATTGACTAATCAGTAATTAATTCATTAAGACTGACTAATCAGTAATTCATTAAGCATATATAATTATCATATAGGGGGGGGGGAATTGTCCGTGGGGAATTGTCCTAGACTCTACAGCAATATGACCTGACAGGGTTTCTAGAATCTAATGCCTTGTCCATCACGGATTGATCGGGGGAATTGACCGGGGAATTGTCCTATTGGAACGCCCGGGGAATTGACCGTGGGGAATTGGCAGGGGGGGGAATTGACCGGGAGAATTGTCCGGGGAATTGTCCGGAGTCATGTGACACATGGCCATACTGTGTAATACTAAACAAAGGCCTTTGTTGTCATTATTTCACAGGGACCGGAAGATCAGAGAACGATTTATTTGTTACCACCAAATAAATACTAAATGGCGTCATGGTTAGAAAACCGTAAGCGCCCCAGCTTTGCATCGCCATATGCCTTTGATGCCATTATAAAAATAATACGTGAGAGCCCGACGCTATTCTATCCGCTCCGAATTACCCGGCTCCCAATTGTCCGCTCAGATTTATCCGCTCTGAATTGCCGTTTCCGAATTGTCCGCTCCGAACTGTCGGCTCCCAATTGTCCGCTCCGAATTGCCCTAGAACCGTCCTGATTTCATCTCTTGACCATAAAACGGCAAACTGATGCCATAGGGTTTTCTGGCTATCATCACTGTGATCATTTTCTGTCACAATAACGTTACTAGGATTAGATTTTAGTTTGGAAAGCCGTTATAACAATCGTAAAACATTATTATAATGTTCTGTTGCCATTAGGACGAGTTTATTCGCGATACACAGTGAGTAAATAGACGCATATCGTATGGATGAGTTAACTCAGGGTTCACGCTGCACAATGAATTGCGCAGGACGAGTTAACTCGGGGTTAATGGTAAAGAGGTTAAAGACGATTTCACATAAATGGAAGACCTGGAATCCTGGATGCATTATGAGCAGCATCAGGCAGAGCAGTATGGATGTGCATGGGGAAGTATGAATGAAAGCTTACGACTAGGGATGAGCCGATTATCCATTCGGAAATCGGATCCGGCCGGATTTTGCACTAATCGGCATTAATCGGAATTGGCGATCCCAGGACTACCGATCCAAATACCAAAAATGTAATATTTTTTGACCAAAAGCAATTTCTTTTTTCATTTATACAGAAATAGTAACCTGTTTTGGCAAGCTTCTGTGGTAATCTTTAATTAATTTAAAGGCCGTATAAATAACAAAATTGTTACTCGACGTGTCAACAAAATGGCGGACAGTCAGGCTTTTTTCTTATGCCATGCGGTTTCAAACTTTCAAATGTTAATTTCTTTTAAATAGTTCAGTGCATAAACTCTCATTGGAATTACATCTCGCAAGAATATACATTATTAACTATTCGGATCGGAATCGGCGAAAATAGCAGGCCAACTATCCGGAATCAGAAATCGGTAAAAAATGCCAATCGGCTCATCCCTACTTACGACTCACTCCAAGACATTGATCGCTGTAGAACAGCCCTGAGGGACATGTCCTTCCAAATGTTTTAGGTTAAGAGAAACACAAGCAGCTGTGCCCCTCTGAATTTTTAGCCTTTCCAGTGCTTCCATTACTTAATTAACTTAATTTATGTCTATAATATTTATCCAAATACTTAATAGACAAGTGCTTATTAAAGTAGGCAGAAAATACATGTTGAGCAGGATCAAATGAAACAGTATCTATATGGAGTGGAAAATTAAACTAAGAAGTCATTCTGAAACAGAAGAAATTTATAGGCTTGAGGTGACATTTGCAGAAGCCTGACATCTGCATTTCCCGGCAGGCAGCAGACTCCTCAGTTGTATGTTGGAGCGGTATTGGCAGGTGAACATTCCAGCAAGAGGATCTTGAATGCTATTCACACTGCAACAGGAAGCCAGTGTAGCATTTCTCTAATATTCAGGTATATGCAAGAATGTCCATGTGTTGGCCACAATTTGGGCAGCACTGTGAGGACAGACTGAAGCTGGCTTAACCGGAAATTTTACAGGTCTGCAATAATCATGGCGACTTTGGCTCCAAGCAACAGCATTGTAGTAGTAGCAGTAGCAGCAGCTATAAAAAGTGTAGCATGGAATAAAACAGCGCAAGAAACAAACTATAAACTGCGAGATTGTAGAACTTTGATTTAACTTGATGTTTCTGTCTTTGCTTGCAGTTGGAAAGAGACATTGTGAAGCTATCATCTGTAGTAAGTCAATACAAATATGAGGCTTGTGATCTTGCCAAGAGAGCTCAAGAGATTCTTTCAGCATCTGGACTTTCATAACAAACAATCTGATCGATCCATTCATCTGTGTATCATTCTCACAGAAATGGGAATGAAGATTCGTCTTGTATATTATGAGACCTATATGTTCTTAAAGACTCAGTTTTCAAGATAAAACGTGTTGTCATTATCTTATTGGAGATTTTCTTCCTCTTTCATGCCATTCAGCCCACTCCTTCAAATTAAGTCCAAGACTTCCTGTGCATGGTAACTCTTTCGCAGGTACATAGTTTTTGATGAATTTGACCATTATTAATAGTTGATATGAATGAAAACACTTAAAATCATCAGTAATATAAACATGCTATATATCACTTTGATCATATTTTATTCCTCGACAACAATCTGTGATGAAAAGTTGATCAGTTCATGTGTTTACCTCAAAGTTAATAAATATATTAAACTTTTTATAAAAATAGCATCCAAAATTATGAAATCAAAAATCCATAAACAATTTCACACACAGGATAGAGTGTAATCAAACACTGCTAAATGTAGCCACTCGTACGCAAACTTGTAGCAACAGGTGAAGGGCTAAAATATTAAAGAACTCGGTCCAAAATTTAGTTAACATTCTTTCATTGGCCCCGAAAACGTTTGTTGCCGCCATTGACTTCAAATCCAATATTTCCGCTTCATCAGACATATTTGATTCGAGATTTATATTTGATACCTTCCAACATTGGCTGCATGTGATATAATTTTATATTTTTAACTTGACTAATTAGGGGCCCGTCCATAAATAACGTCACGCACCAAGGGGTCGGGGGTCGGAAATTTGTGACGATGTGTGACATGGGAGCGGGGGCGGTTAGAGAAATGTGACGTCACATCAGGTCTATGTAGGGAATGCAAACCCGGGTTACCCGAACCCGGGTAACCCGGGTTACCCGGCTTTTTTCCAAACCCGAAACCCGGGTTTGAACACGATTGAAAAGCGTAACTTTCACCATCCTTCACGGTGTGAAACTCACAAATGCAGAGTAATGGAAATATAACGATAATAGTGGTTGATAACGGGCTTACGTAATACAACTTCTAACTACTTATTTATCGGCTCATTCCATATCGTTATTGGTGACTTCGTATGAGTGTGGCTTCCCATTTCTCACGACCAGTGACTAATGTTGAGTGTTTTGACACGTCGGCGTCGTAGCTTCGAATTCGTAAATAATAGCAGTAAACTGTTTTTAATTGAATTTAGTGATTTCAGACACAAATCCAAACAATTTCTAAATCAGCAAATGTAAAGGGTGGTGTTTGGGATCATTTCGTTCACGATTCTGAGGGCCAGACGGCTTAATGTCAGTTATGTAACTCGCAGCAAAAATTGCCAGCGGTGCAACAAGAAATATGCATAGGCTATATTCATCTCGGGTTGCAAGCCTGCTGAAACACAAGGACGTTGGTGACCCTTGTCGTTCTGACGAAGCCCAGTAAGTCCAAGCACAGGCTTAGTCCAAGCACAGGCAGCGATATGTCTCCAAAGCAGCATCTACTGTAGTAAGTTCTGGCTCTGCAAAATTGGGTTGCAGAGTAACGATGACTAAATTATCTTCTGAAAGCAAATGGGCAGGCACTGGAATGGCCTAAAGCTGAGATGTAGACGATTAAGCTGTCATAGGCCTATGCAATGTTTCTTTCAGACAGAACGCTCCGGAACGGCATTACGTGAATTTTTTCAAGCTGCTAACAATTATTTTATTTACTTACATTTTTAATAAAAAATTATTTAGTTAATTTAATTTAATTTCAGCATTTTCAGTGTTTATTGGTATTCAAGATGCTATAAAATTAGAGGCTCATGTTTAGGCCTTCGGAACCCTTGCAATGTCTTCCATAACTGTTCTGGAATTGTTCAGTTCCGGAACTTTTTTATTGAAAAGCACTGCTTATATAAAAAAAATCGCGATTATCCTAAAGGTTTCTTTTTATGCAAAATTCTTGACTGTTGGAGAACGTTGGACTTGTAGCTGCATACGACGACGTTGTTCTTACGCAAGAAATAGTGCAGTAATAATATTTATCATGTAAAATTTGTTAACCCTGTCCAAACCCGGGTTACCCAGGTTTTCACGGCGGTCAAACCCGAAACCGGGTTTCAAAAAGACCCGGGTTTGCATTCCCTAGGTCTATGTAATTAAATTTAACAAATAACAACAATTTAATTTTAATAATAACCGCAATAATTTTGAGTATTAAATTTTCATTATTTTTTTGATTATTTTACGGGCACCGTTATTAATAATTTTCTAATTATTTCAATATTTGGTCACCGTTCGATTTTAAAATATGCATGCTCTCCCTATTTGTTCCACAAAGGAGCATTTTGCTTTGCCAAGGAAATTTGGTTTTAGGGGGTCTGAGCTTTGTGACGTCATTTTTCAAGGGGGTGTTACTTTTTGTGACGAAGTGTGACGAGGGGGGTTTACAAAATCGGCCAAAATTGCGTGACGTCATTTATGGACGGCCCCTTAGTAAAAACTGTTGACTACAGATTTTAACTAAGCCAAACATGAGGTTATGTTACTCTATAAATGGATCAAGCTTTTTTTAATGAAGTTCATCGCTGTCACTGTCTTCAAATCCTTAAACCTCTGCATATTTGTTTCACCACCCATTCGCTGAACGATATAATTTATTTTTTTGAACTTAACTGATGAATAAAAAGACGTTTGACTACAGAGATCAAGAAGGGATGTTTCTGACTCTACCAAGCCATTGGAAAGCCCATGCAAGAGATTTTTTACATCTACAATGTTTCTTCTACCTAGCAGATATAAATAGGACTATGAAGAAGAAGACGAAGAGCAGTACTTTAAGCTAGTCCATCAACAGTGTACCTATTATAGCTGAGTTTGCTAGGTGGCACACGCAGAGCAGAAATTTCAAACCAACCCCGACCTCTCGATTGACAGTCCAGCATGCTAACCACTACACTATTGAGCACCCCCATACAGAACTACAAATATAGGTCTGAGAGGTATGTTTTTCTTTACGCGGTCGAAAAAGACCGCACTCGCGAGTTAACTAATATTTTACTGTTCAACAATGTACTTCAACAGGACAGTTTAACTGACTTATCAAATGTTAATTAGAATGTATTGTTGACTGTTTGATATTGACTAGATTGTCATTTCAATTTACTGACAATACGTTGTTATGATCCTAATTCTACTGAAGTTACTAGATTAATTGCTACTATACCCGGTCTCGGTTTCTAATTAGCAGCACTGATAAATTTCTGTATACTGCCAAAGCAGGGATAATTGTAAAAATTTGGTATTGGAGTAGATTAGTGGGAAAAACATATGTCCACCAGAGATAAGGATGGAGCATAGGAGATGTGTCAAAGGGGCCGTCCATAAATGACGTCACGCTATTTTGGCCGATTTTTAACCCCCTCGTCACACTTCGTCACAAAAAGTAAGACCCCCTCTGACCCCCTCTGAAAATGACGTCACAAAGCTCTGACCCCCCTAAAACCAATTTCCATGGCAAAGCAAAATGCTCCTTCATGGAACAAATAGCGAAAGCATGAATATTTTAAAATCTAACGGTGACCAAATATTGAAATAATTAGAAAATTATTAATAATGGTGCCTGTATACATTAAAATAATTTAAAAATATAATGAAAATTTAATCCTCAAAATTAGTGCTGTTATTATTAAAATTAAATTGTTGTTAATTGTTAAATTTAATAACAGACCTGGTGTGACGTCACACTACTCAGACCCCCACCCCCATGTCACATTTTGTCACAAATTTTCGACCCCCTCTCCCCCTAGGTGCGTGACGTCATTTATGGACGGCCCCAAAGGAAGTAAGTAGGGAAGCCATTGTACTAAGAGAAGGAGGAGAAGGCAGAAATGTAACAGACTAAATTTAATTGTCTGCAGAATAATATTTCAGCAGTTGTGCCTTGGCAGATTTGGTGCATAAAAGACGAACTTGGTGGACATATGTTTTTCCCAATTGTTTTTCTCCTCACTACTCAGAACCCATTGTAACTGTACCCCTATATGAAATCCTGGATCCACCCCAGTAGTGATTCTTTGAAATATATTTTTGATAAACTGTTTTATGTGGAGATTTTAAACAATAGGAGTGAGGAACAGCAGTTTTTCAACAATAAATCTGGGGAAACGTTGTTGACTTATGCATAGGAGAAGAATTCAGTCTTGCTATGAATAAAGTTTTGTACTAGCGCTCGAGGACTGAACAGCACAGAAGACAGAAGCAAGTAGTTTGAAAGTGGGAATGGAAAGGAATGGCTGGATTCAGGTAGTTTAGAAAACTCACAGTGAGCAGTGAACACCATTGTATTTTGTTTAACACTTTCAAGGCTTGAAACAAGATACAACAGTGTAACCTAGGGTAATGACATAATACATGCAGTAAGATAACATAACACATAACTTGTGTACTTATATCATTGCATTGGCATCCTTATAAGCAAAGAATCTGTCACCTTCAAGTTGGGTTAATGGCTTAGAAAACACTTAACTCATCCAACCACAATGTGTTTAGACCCCAGTCTTATAATTATTTAACTAGGTTTCACTAGTCATACCTAAAGGTAGGACTAATTTTAGTGGGTAACTTTTTGGTTGCTTCACTTAGATTTAGAACTCTCCCTATATCTGTTGGTTCTGCCCGGTCACTTGTACATACTGCATCCCTGTCTTAGTGTTCTGATCTTAGCCTAGTGGACATTGATCATGGTTTTATCGTGCCATCAGTTGATGGCATAATGGCATAGACACTGGTGTGACAGAAGTTATTATTTAAATAATAATTGAATGCTTAAAATCAGTAGCTTATACTAACCTGAAAACTACGAATTATGCCACCAACAACGGTGTTTGAAAATGGTTGACATTTCGAACCCAATTGCTCAGCCACTGCATGGCGGCATCAGAGGTGTGCTAGATGGCTAGAATGTAGATTAGTCTCCCCCGAAGCAAAAGCTGGAAATTTCTGCCACTGCTCACTTCGTTATAAGCAAACTGAACAATGACCAACGGCAACGAAATCATCAGCTATCCCAGGCACTGCTGCAGCCAGTGAGGCAAATATATTGCCTGATTATCACGGACATGGTATCCGCCTATTTTAATTTTTAACGTGCCTGTAGGCCTATGGGCGTTTAGGCCTATTGGAAGTTTTACGGAGATTACGGTAATTCGTTTGGAACGATGAATAGGCCTAAAATCGACATCACAATAGCGTTGACGGCTTGTCACGCTGTAGTCCAAACCACCTGTAGGCAGCAAATTATGACAGCTCCAACAGAATTTCAGTCAGTCTGTAGTCTGTACTGAAGCAAGACGGTTTGTGCCAAAACCATATGTATGCCAGTGCAGCCAGTTGACGAATTTGGCGACGGCGAGCAGCTGTCAAAACCGATATCACGGTCACTGATTGCAAAACAACTGAAAAGTTCTACACTCACGTCATCCGAGCACGTGACAAGTAGGCCTACTATATTGCCTGCAAGCAAATGATAACGTGCGTCCAGACTAGGCCTACCGTCCGCGTTCAGTGATTTTGTTGTGACCAAACGAATTCCATTTGAATCTGGCAGTCTGAGTCTGACTCGGCCTATCATTCCTTTGGATTGGAGCGATTAGGTTTTAAAATGGTTTTAAAATATCAGTTAGAAAGACTGTTGGGGTAATATTTACTAGAAAACGTAATGTGCCAAAAATTTGCATTAAAATAGGAACTGAGCTTATTAAAATAGAGAAAACAGCTAAATTCCTTGGAGTTATTTTTGATAGTAAGTTATCTTGGAAACCACATATAGAATATATTATAAATAAATGCAAAAAACGTATGAATTTAATGAGGGCAGTTTCTGGTTTACACTGGGGAGCATCCAAAAAGGCCCTTCTTAACATATATAGAGCCTTAATTAGATCTGTAATTGAGTATGGCGATGTAGCCTATGCATCTGCGTCAAAGACTCACTTGAATAAGTTGGTATCCATTCAAACTGAGGCGTTGAGACTCTGCTGTGGGGCTGCTAAAGGAACTGCGGCTATAGCACTTCAAAATGAATGTGGTGAACCTCCGTTACATTTAAGAACTTTACAGAACTCGCTTAAACTGGGAGCAAAAGTCATTGGAAGCCCTAATCATCCAATGGGAACAATCTTTCAACCTCACTGGACTTTTAAGTTTAAGACTAGAGATAATAAAAATCTGTCGACATATCAACGCACATTTGACTTCTTTTCCTCCTTTGACTACCCTTATAAGGCTCCTTCTTTTCCTTCAGATCCCCCATGGCTCAATGAAAATATTCATGTTGATATTAGCCTCCACAAATCAATTAGTAAAAAGGATGATAATCCTGAAATTCTAAAACTCCTCACTCTGGAACACATAAGTAAATACAATTCTTATACTCATGTCTACACAGATGGTTCTAAAGCAAATAGCTTAGCTGCCGCTGCATATACTATTCCAAGCTTAGATATAGATAATAAGTTACGCCTTTGTGATAATTCCAGTGTTTATACTGCTGAAATGACTGCTATAAAAGAAGTTTTTGCCTGGATAGTAGATAATGAAAACCAGGACCTTAAATATTTTGCTATATTTTCTGATTCTTTGAGTGTGCTTACTTCTCTAAAGAAATCCTTTTCTAAGTCCAGACCCAATTTATTGCAAGATACAATAAGAATCTTCAATCAAATAAAGTTGAGTGAGGTACATTTGATATGGATTCCTAGTCATATAGATATACTGGGTAATGAAAGAGCTGATTCCTTAGCAAAGCAATCATTAGAATTACCCACAATCAACTCCACAGATTATTTAGAATTACAGGAAGTATTTTCAATAATTAAATCTCATATAATCTCTAAATGGCAGAAGGAATATGATAGTGACCTCAAAGGTCTTCATTATAAGAGCATTTGTCCTGTCACAGATACCAATAACTGAGGTTGTGGCCCCCCCCAGTGGCCCCCCCAAATTTTATTCCAAAATATTATGAAATATGGTATCATTTAATTTTGATATTTTCAAAGGTATTACTTACTTGCTTAAGCATGAAGCATGATGAAATCCGATGTTATTTTATCTGTGGTGTTTTCACAAACATGACCTATTTACTTCCTGAGAGTTTTAATTATTTTCTTGTCGTATAAGCTACATTCCTGCTATCCATCACTGACTCCCTATCCGCAAGTATATTGAGTACAGGGTAGCTGCCCTGGTATGGCGACATCACCAGCTAAGGCTTCGCCCAATTTACCTCCGCGAGCAATGCTGTCTGACTTCGGGTATCCCCAATGCTTTACGGAAAAGGGAGTTCTTTGGTTTCGTTCGCTCATACTGCAACTATGAAGAATCGAGCCTTTTCAGTGGTAGGCCCAGTGGTTTGGAACGTCCTTCCTTTAGACCTACGCCTACACACTGAGACTCTATCTGAATCCTTCCTCAACAAACTTAAAACTGTACTACCTTGGTCTACCCTACCCAAACAGTGTGTTCATAAATGCCCAGGCTCTTTTCGGGCTCTGCTGCAGATAAAAACTCTGTGCATCGTTCTGAAGTGGACCCACAGACTGCATTTAGGCAACTTGTCTACATCCAGTTATTATATCATTCCGAACTAAATCGACAATTCTCTGACCATTCGCTTAGCCTACTATTATGATTGGTATACAATCTTTAACACCAAAACACAAGTCTTTTCTGATATTAGACATATCTGCAAAGCAAATATGTCTGATATTCGTTTCAGAGAGCAGTTTATCAATGCTGTTAGTTGAATGTGTTCGTGCAGAGTCGATTATCATTGGTGCCTTTGTGGAACAGTTTGACTCTAGGCATGACAGTCTTAATAAAACTTGCACTTAATTAAAAGTGCATGTATTGTTTGTAGTTTCTAGGTTTTACTTTTTTTCTAGGTTTTTACTTTTAAACGAATATATATATATATATATATATATATATATATAATATTCGGGATTTGTCCTTTTCGCTCGCCAGTCCCCACCAGGCGGGGGAAGCATAGTATTACATTGTTCTGGCTATGATGGTTGCGCGGGTGATCAGTTGTAGAGAATCTGCAGATGCACCATGGTTTTTGAGTGTTTTAAGGGCGAAGATTGAAGCAGAGCCACTTTTGACGACTTTGTTGATGTGTTCCGTGACTGAAAGTTTTTCATCGATGGTGACGCTGTTTCCATTTGTGTCTTAACTTGAGGCTGTTGATTAAACAATTCATGTAAACGAATATATATATATATATATATATATATATATATATATATATATATATATATATATATATATATATATATATATATATATATATAGCTCCAATACAGGTCTCTTGTCACCATTCTCACTTTTGACGAAAATAGACTGGCCCCTCCATCTGTTTCCCCGGCCCCTCCGTGGCCCCCCTGTTGGAATATGATAGTGACCTCAAGGGTCTTCATTATAAGAGCATTTGTCCTGTCACAGATACCAATAATAAATTTATAGATCTTAGTAGAAAAAAGGAAGTGCAAATTTCCAGGCTAAGATTGGGGAAAGTGAATCTTAATGAAAGACTGTTTCTAATGAAGAAGCATGTCAATGGATTGTGCACCTCTTGTCAAGTCAAAGAAGATATAAATCGTCTGTTGTTACATTGTAATAAAGAAAATATCTCAAATATATTAAGAGATAAGTGTACACTATTCAAGTTAGAATTTAGCATTAAGACCTTGCTTGGTGTAGGCTGCTTTCAAAGTGAAGTTTTTAGACTGGTCAACATTATCGGTAAGGGAAAGGTTTTGTAGGATGTAATAATTTGTAATTTTGTCAATGGACATCGACGGGTGGTTCCCTTTGTGTAGACTTTTAGTTGTTGGGCTGTAATATGAATAGATTAAATCTGTTATAAAGATTTTATTTGATTTTATTTTAATTTTGTTGTTGTTTTTTGTTTGTTTTTTGGTTTTTTTTAAACAGCATGTATGTAGCCTATATTATTATGTTAATATGGTTTGTTTTTTGTATTGATTGATTCCTTATGTAAACATTGGTAATTAAAGTAAGAATCTCATGTCAACATTACATGTATAATAAATAACCATTAAGCTTTATTAACAATTAAAAGTAAGAAATTAAGAAAATCTGGTGAAATTACTCTTTTATATTCATGTCTATAGCATAATTATGATAAAGAACTGTGATTTTAAATCTGTGACTATACATGTATTTCTTTAGTAATATTTGATTGCAATGCTTGAAAATTCAAAGTAGAATAGAAATAAATTGTTTATGATATTTTCTGCAAAGCATTGTATAACTTACCTGCAAGTATCATAGATATTAATAGCTGAGTTATATTATGATGTCAAACAATGAATATAACATATAACATATGATAAAGAACTGTGATTTTTTAATCTGTGACTATGCATGTATTTCTTTAATAATATTTGATTGCAATGTTTGAAAATTCAAAGTAGAATAGAAATAAATTGTTTATGATATTTCTGCAAAGCATTGTAGGCCTATAGCTTGCCTGCAAGTATCATAGATATTAATAGCTGAGTTGTATTATGATGTCAAACAATGAATATCAGTGACATTGTAAAATACTGTTTAGACGCCTTTAAATGGTGTCATTTGAACTCTATTAATTCTTTTGTTTTTTTTTTTTTTTTTAAATTGTATTGTACATAATTTTGAATTGTCGTCAACGGCCTTTGATGTCATATGATGACGGTAAACTTGTGAATTAAAAAAAAAAGCGATTAGGAGAGGCGAAAACTGTAGGCCTAGGCCTATAGCTTTTATATAGGCCTACCGATCACTATCATTAATTAAACCTGTGTGGTCTATTCTTTGCTATTTACGGACTTGTAAATTAAGTGCCTCTTACAGTGGCCTACAACCTAATCAGAGGCGCTTCCAGTGCGAAGAACCCCTCGAAAAAGAAAAGTCTCAATTAAGACTCAAGAGAACGGGCAGAAACAGCAGTAGGCCGCCTAGCTACTTTCAGATAAGAATAAGATCACAGCACGAGTCATTCGGACTCATTCCACAGGCAGGCATTGCGTAGACCTATAGGCCTACGGTACCAGAATAATTATGGTAGGCCTATGGTTAGGGTGGGGTTCCGACGTTCCGTCAAAAAATTTCAGATAAAATGGGTTCCGTGGTCAATTGGTTTGATATTCAACGATTGAACAAGCCTCAGACAAAGTAAAACGGCTGGTACTAAAATAAATTAGAATTATAGACGACGAATAAAATAACTACTTTAATGCGACAATAGGCCTAATTATAGGCCTAATTAAGCTAAGTTTGTTCATCGCTTCAACATTATTATTATTATTAACGAACTGGCTACGGTACCGTCCGGACGGTACCGTTATTTCTTTTCTACGATACCGTCCGCAAATAATCTATGGGCGATTGCACATATCTATGGCGTGTACATCCGGTTGAAATAAATATTGGCAAAAGCCTGTCACGTTAAGTTGTTGTCTTCGCGTCGAATTTTTCTATGGCCGACAACTTGAGGGTCGGTTAGGGCCAGGTTAGTATTCGTGTGGTCGTTTAGTGTCAAATTAGGCGTCGTGAGGGTCGGTTAGGGTCAGGGTTAGGGTTAGTTTCGTTCATCTCTTAACTACTGCGCTATTGATGGTTAGGCTTTCACGCCATAGATATGTGCAATCGGCCATAGATTATTTGCGGACGGTACCGTAGAAAAGAAATAACGGTACCGTCCGGACGGTACCGTAGCCAGTGCCTATTATTAAACTGTAGGCCTATAGCGCGCCTAAACAAAAAGAATCTTGCACAAAAGCGCGTAACAAACTTCGCAAGTGGGAAGTCTAGTCATAACAGGAAAGTCTAGTCATAATAAATCTTGAACAAATAAGTCTTGAGGTCTACTTAATAATATTAAACATTACATTTTATAGTGTAAATTCTCTGCTTCAAGTCATCAAGTGGATGAAGTTTACTTGACCTGACTCCATCCAATCGCGTCGTTTCTATTTACATCAATATTATATGCCAAACGCCTAGGTTAGGCCTATAGCCTACCTAGAGCAATCCTTTCCAACAGTCTCTGAACTTGCCAATATAGCCGATGCGAAACTCCTTTTCTCCATTACACAACCCCAAGCATGTAGGCCTACTTCACCAACTCTTACCTCCACTCCGACGGGAGTCCGACCTCTCTCCTCACCAATTATAAAGACCTAGAGCACACCCAGATCATTATATAAAAATATTTACTAGTTTATTCTAATATCTTCTAATGAACTTTAATTATCCATTATCACTCATGTTAGCATTTCTGCGTTTTTGTCAGATTGTTTTTCTCAATTAAACGAATATATATATATTATATAGAATTCTTGTATTTACATGTAACCTCGTTACAGAATGTCAGGCTAATAAACAGTGACCGAACCGTTCTGCATTTAATGATCTTGTGTGGGCGGAGACTTTCATTTCGACCATGTTTTGATGATACGCTGCTTGTGAGACTTGCGTCTAAATGCTCCGCAGGTTTTGGTAATCTATTTTTAGCTCAACCAATCACGCGTCTTGAAAGCGCCAACAACGACGAAGAGCTAGTAGGCCTATAGTGTGTTAAGTCCCGGCCTTCACGTCGTCTACAGTTTCTCTTATCTGGCTGTGTAATTGAAGTTGGATTGATAAAATAATTCTTTAAGTCAATAGAAGTTGGATTGATGAAAAGAATTGTTTAGCGTAATTTGAAACTGGATTGATGAAAAGAATTTTGCCTATAGGTCTAATGGGAACCAATTAGAGTCGTAGTCTACGCGTACGATACGACTCTAAAATCTTTGATGGAACTCTTTACCAGAACCATGGTGTAGGATATAGAAATCCGAAGATAATAAATAATAATAATAAGGGGCCGTCCATAAATGACGTCACGCAATTTTGGCCGATTTTTGACCCCTCCCCATAGGCGTAGGGGGAATTTCAGTGGTAGGGGGCAAGATTTTATTTTTGCCCGAAAAATATAAATAACGAATAACTGGTGTCTTGCATTTATAGTCGCTCACGTCTCTCTAGAACACGATAGAGTTTCTGTTCTCGCGTCTAACAAGTCTCAATAATGTCTTTCATCTGCAGTTGACCCCAGTTGTAGCCTAGTTGCACGTTCAATGTTGATAATCAAACGATCATTGAGTCTATCTTGACCCATGGTTAGGGAGAGGCCTATAGTAGAAATTCACGAAGTCATGGATTTTCGGCACTTGCCGTGATTTTCCCCAAATGCCGTGAATTGCCTTGATTTTCTGAAAAATTTTTGACATAATTTGTCGCAGTTTTACATACGATAACTTGGCGCTACGTGTGTCTACAATTGCAGAAACTATGAGCCAAACGTTGACTGACACTTAGGCGTAGGCCTAGCGTGACAATACACGGCAACAGCGCGTCGCTGCTTGATCTATGTTATAATTATTAATATGATTAGGCCTACATCGATTAGATCTTGGTAAATATAAGCATGATTTGAAGGAATTGAAGCAGGACGTTTATAGAGGCCTACTGACATTAATACATAGCGAAGCGTTCGTTTCTTTCTTATTTACGTGATTAATTGGTCGGATCATAGTGTCGGGAAACCAGGGGTCTTCTTCTCTATTCGTCTTCTTTGCTGAGTGGTTCAAGGCTCTACCAGGATGCCGAAACCCCAGGCCTCAACAAAGGTTGTCCGGTCCGACTCTCGTGGTCTATCGAGAGGTTTGGATTGATCACCAGCGACACACTCACACACGTAGAACACCGCTTTAATAGTTCTTCTCATCGACGATTGACAAAAATATGATTTAAAATATATTGTGATATTTTAGTTCTACTTCTTAACTCTAGTTTAATAATGATGTCCGGTACAGAATAAAAACTCTCCCGGATTATTCTTTGACAAGTTTCTAATGTATTTTGACAGCGCAATTGTTTTTGAAAGTGCTTGAACAAACAGCTCCGTTATCTCATGGTTCAAGATTCAATACACTATCAATGAATTAAGCCAAATACATTGAACTGTTGCTCTCAGTTTTGAAGCAGATACACATTTTGCTATTCGACACTGAAATATGAGACATAGAATTAAGTGAAACAGTCTTAATAGCAGAAAACAGCAACAGCAACACAAATAAATGCAAATCTTGCAGAACATTCTTATTTGCTGTTACCACGTTCTCCTTAAATTCAATTTGCATAGTCTGGCTTATTCAAATTTGATTTTGGCCTACAAATTCGTGTTCACATTATCCTCATCACAAGTTGCCTGTAAGAGGTCAATATTGAAATTGAAATACAGTTTGAACAGAGTAAGAAATTTCCTAAGTCAGTGAAGTTTCATGCTGATGGCTTGTGAAAAGGACCTTCTCAGAATTAAAACCCTAATGGGGCCGTCCATAAAGTACGTCACGCTATTTTTGACCATTTTTACCCCCTCCCCCCTGTCACAAACTGTCACAAAACTCGGACCCCCCTAAAGTACGTCACACTTTCAACATAGAAATAATAATACTTCCGAAAGCAAGGCTAATACATAAACAAGGCTTCGCAACAGCATTATTACTAGCGCTCCTAGCGAGAGGAATCGTGAAAACACATTCAGGAGATATGCATTTCATGCTATTTTGACATAAAACTAATTAAAATGTTTCAGAAAATTTTTGAAAATTATTTTTAAAGCTATGAAATTCTACTAAAAAAATAAAAAATAAATTATAAATAAAATTTAAAAAAAATAAATGTGTGACGTCACACATGGCCTGACCCCCCTCCCCTGTCACAAACTGTCACACTTTCTTAAACCCCCTCCCCTGGAGCGTGACGTACTTTATGGACGGCCCCAATAGGCCTAATGATCAAATAGTTGACGTTTTGGCGTCAACTAGTTATGCGATGAAAAAACTGTTTGTGTGATTGTGAAGTTGTGTATACTAATTCTATCATGATGCTAAGTTTTTGAAATAAACCAAACTGTGCACAGTGAACTACATAATGCAACAGTTGGCTCCAAATATAATTACGAATTTACAACAAATAAAAATTAAAACGTATGTGCTTATTGTTTTATTTTTAATATTCATTTAACAATATTTAGGCCTATGTCATTTGACCCATTAATAACTAAAAAGTCCTTCATTTTATGTTAAATGTTGCAAAAGGCGATGGCGGGTGGGACACCACTCGGACCCCCTTATCAGGGCGGGGCTAGGGGGCTAAGGGGCTAAGCCCCCCTAACTGCGACTCAGCCCCCAACAAATTGGGAAATCACTGCAAATTACAAGGAAGAGGGGACAAAAGGAAGGTTTTGGAGCTTTAGCCCCCAAACCTGAAATCCTGGCGACGGCACTGCCCCTTATCGGATTAATGTAATCCCCGAGATTTCACGCCTTAAGCGTTCGCTAATGTGGGCCGCCCATGGCCAAATTTCCCGGGCCGCTTTGGCAAGCCAGTCCAACCCTGCACTCACACACGTAGAACACCGCTTTAATAGTTCTTCTCATCGACGATTGACAGAATCACATCAACAGGCAACTTGACATCGAGAGAGAACTGCACAGCTGCTTCCTCGTCACTCCTATCATCAAGCAGGCCCTCTAGCGACAGCGTCTCGGATGGCTGGTCCGTAGATCGACGGCAGGTCCTCTTCAGACTCCACCAAGACTGCGAGGCCGATGCAAAGCTCGAGGCCGAATCTTCAGGCGGTCTTCTCCAGACTGACTGTCCCATGGCCAACCTCTGCCTTATATACCTATCAGAGGTGCAGAAAACCCTGGTGCCCCAACACCTTTCCCATGGGGTGCAACTAGAAATGGCACCGGTGCAATATCTCAAAATGGCACCGGTGGTGCAATATCTCAAAAGGGCACCGGTGGTGCAGTTTTACCGGCCGGTGCTACCTACTCACCACAGGGTATATCTTAAATTGGCACCGGTGCAGTTTTACCAGCAAGTGCTATATGTAAACCACATGATATATCCTATAATGGCACCGGTGCAGTTTCACCAGCAATTGCTATATATAAAGCACAGGACATTTCCTAAAATGGCTCCGGTGCAGTTTGCAGCTCTCTCGGTGTCAATATCAACAGGTACAGAACAAGAAATCGCACCAATACAATTATCAAACATTGGCGTTCCATAGAGTGCCAAATCAACTATCTAACCGTAGCAGCTCAATAGGAAGTGACTTAAAATTAATACTACAGCGCTCCATAGAGTGCCCAGCCAATCATAAATTTCGCAACAATCCCCGCCGACCAATAATACCGAAAGTCTCTTTTCGGAAACCAAGGTCGACCCAAAACTTAAAATTTGGCCAAAACCATGACCCCAAAGAAAATCTAAATGAGCTGCTACAGTTAGCAAGCAAAGATCCATATAACATCATAAAGTATCAAAATAACAGTTGACTAAAAGTCCATCGAAAACGCTAATGCCTCGCAGTGTCCAACTAACGATAAAGACATCACGTTAAGCAGGCATTGCAACCTCTAACGATAAAGAACAGATAAAATGCTTTCTCACTGTCCATTTCAGCGTCCAAGTTTAATTACAACTCCAGCCATAAAACATTGACTATCAATCAACACAAACGCCTTAAGACCCTCAACAGCAAAGTCCCAAAGCAAAAGTCTTGAAGAAGCAAAAGTCTCAAAGCAGTCTCCCTGCAGAGTCTCAAGCTGAGTCAGCAAAAGTCTCGAAGAAAAGTTTCCACGTAGAGTCTCAGCAAAAGTCTAAAAGCAGAGTCTTGTGTCGCCGTTCGATAAAGCCGTTGCCAAAATCGAGTCCGGACATCGCCCTGTCAAAACACCGTGACTTACTGAAACCGTACGGGTTTCCGTATCACCCGACGCGGTCGAGGGTGGTTATCGGAGACCTCGCGTTGTTCTTCCGTTGGCTGATTGTCGTTGGTGTCGTCTTCCCTCGCCGACTGAAAACAATGCTTCAACTTGTCCACATGAGCGACAAAGGGAGGGGACCTCGGCGACTTTCGCAGCAAATAGTTGACCGGCCCGCATCGTTTCAAGACTTCATAAGGCCCGCAATAAAGTTTCTGCCACTTGGGGCTTCGTCCCTGGTACCTTCGCGGAGTAAAGTACCAAACAGAGGTTCCCACGTCGAAAGTGGCGGGACGTACACGGAGGTCGTAATCATGTTTCCTCCGTTCTGCTGCTCGACGTAATTGCTCACGTACCTCCCGATACGCTGTCTCCATCCTCTCGGCTAAGTCTTCGACATAACTTGAGTAGGTGGCGTTGCCCAATTCAAATCCTGGGGGCCGTCCATAAACAAGGTCCAGTGGCATCCGATTTTCTCTTCCATACAGTAATCGGTTTGGTGAGAACCCGGTTACCTGGTGGATTGATGCCCGATACGCCGCCAAAACGTGAGGCAAAACCTCATCCCAGTCGCGCTGGTGGCTACTAATGATTTTTCCCAGCATAGCGTTTAGCGTGCGGTGGAACCTCTCAATTAGGCCGTTCCCACTAGGGTGGTAACTGGACGTCCTAACCTTGTCTACGCCTAGGAGCCTACACAACTCTTGAAACAAATGCCCCTCAAAATTCGTCCCTTGATCCGTGAGAATCTGCAATGGCGCCCCGTATCTCACGATAACATTTTCGACCAACGCCTTCGCTACTGATACGGCTTCCTGGTTAGCCATCGGGATCGCTTCCACATATTTACTGAAATTGTCCATCATGGTCAAAATGTAGATGTTACCCTTCCTACTCCTTGGATGTGGTCCCGTTATATCCAAACTCAAACGCTCCCAAGGTTCTCCACAGGGCAGCGGCTGAAGTGGCCCTTGCCTGGGGGGTTTCCCTCTGCGATACTGGTTGCACTGGGGACAGCGTTGGCAAAAACGCTTCACGTCTCCCGACCAACCAACCCAGTACGCTCTCCTACGGATCTGCCATCGGGTTCGGCGCACTCCCAGGTGCCCGCCGGTTATTCCCGTGTGCGCGAGTCTCAAAAATTCCTCTTTCAAAGTCTTGGGCAACAGCAACTGTTCCACATCATCCATTCTTTTCCTGTACATAATGCCGTCTCGCAAATACAAACTCTCTCGCTGATGCCAGTACACCTTAACGGTAGCGCTCTCTGATAACACTTCCAGCAAATCGGGTACCGTAGCACCTTCAATCAACCACTGTTTTACGACCCTCAGGTCAGGATCTGCCTCCTGCGCTACTAAAATAGGGTCCGTTGAATCTGACTCATCACTCGGTGGCGCTAAGGTCGCTGTTCTCGTGGCCGCTACCACAGGAATCTGATCCTCTAATCCGCACTGACGACAAGGTTTTCGCGACAGAGCATCGGCATTGCCATGCCTCCTTCCTGGTCGGTGAATTATCTCAAACTCATACTCGGACAACCGCTCGAGCCACCGACCTTGCTGTCCAATCGGCTCTGGAGTTTTCCACAACCACCTCAATGCAGCATGATCTGTACGCAATTCAAACTTCCTGCCCAGCAAATACTGACGATAATACTTCACGAAGTACACAATAGCCAGCAATTCCTTTCGTGTAATACAATATTTGACCTCGGCTGTGGACAAAAGACGGCTTCCGTAGGCTATCACCTTCTCCTCTCCCTCAACTCTCTGCGACAATACAGCTCCAATTCCTATGTCAGAGGCATCACAATCTAAGACATAGACCCCTTCACTCTTTGGCAGTGTTAGCACTGGTGCCGTAGTCAGAGCCACCTTAAGTCTGGAAAAAGCAGTCTGGCACTCATCATTCCAATCAAATGCTCTACCCTTCTTGGTGAGAGCAAACAAGGGTGCAGCCATAGATGAAAATCCCCTAATAAACTTCCGATAATAGGAGCAGAGCCCCAAAAATGCACGTACATCTGTCAGTCGTTCCGGCACTGGCCAAGCTGTCACATCTTCCACTTTGGATGGGTCTACCGCCACCCCGTCTGGAGTCATCACATGCCCCAAGAAACTGACAGTTCTCCTCAATAGCTGACATTTAGTTGGCTTCAATTTCAGATGCGCCTCTCTCAATCTCTGCAGTACCTGTTTTAACCGCTCAAGGTGTTGATCCAAGTCATTACCAAAAATGATGACATCATCCAGATACACTAAACATGTCTCAAAATTCAATCCGGATAGGGCAATGTCCATCAAACGCTGGAAAGTAGCCGGAGCGTTACATAAACCAAAGGGCATCACCCTCCAACGGAATATCCCTCTCCGAGTGACAAAGGCTGTCTTATCCGCATCTTTCATGTCCATCGCTACCTGGTGGTAGCCACTCCGCAAGTCCAGCGTACTGAACCAGCTCGCTCCTGACAAGGCATCTAAACATTCGTCCACCCTGGGAAGGGGGTACGAGTCCTTCTTCGTGCACTCATTTAAATGTCGATAGTCTATACAGAACCTCATCGTTCCATCTTTCTTTCGTGCCAGAACTACATTGGCAGCCCACTCACTCACTGCCGGTTCAATCACTCCATCTGCTATCATCTGGTCCATTCGCTCATCTATTGTGGCCTGGTACGCGAAGGGTTGCCTTCGTAACGGTTGCCTCACTGGCGCCGCGTCTCCTGTGTCTATTCGATGGGCGCATATCGATGTCCTGCCCAAGTCTCCTTCACTCGTGGAAAATACGTCACGATACTCTCGCAGGAGTCCCTCCAGCTTCTGCTTAGCTTCACGCGGCACGTCCTCAGGCAACTCATTTAATAGTGCCTCTTCGAACGGCGGCTCTCCGGGACTCTCCTGCGTCTCACCACTTACTTCTATCTGAACGGGGTACAAACCGCCTAACAGTTGATCCTTGTCTAGTCGGATCGGTTCCTTAGTCAAGTTGACTACTCGCACCATACTATTAGAGGCCCTCTCATCCACTAAAACTCGTGCGACATGGACACCCGGCACGATCTCTCTAACTTCTGTCATCCAAGCAGGAGCCATGGCCGACAGGTTGCCGAATAAAGTTCTAGCAGCAATGTCCTGCTGACACTTAGGAGGGATCAACACGTCCTCCGCTACTATTACGCGCCTACACCATGTGGAACCGTTACCCTTTACCAATGGTATCTTACGCCGCCCTACAAATAATGCTCCTGTGCCAAAGCCTAGCCTACATTTATGCTGCCTCAGCCAGTCCATTCCTAACATAGGCTCGACGATCTGGTCAGAGACCAAGAACGTAGTGGGAATTGCAAACCCACGCCACATCTTAATTTGGACAGCCACCTCCCCAAGCACCCTAATTTCAGTACCATTAGCAGCCATCAACACGCGACTACAAGGAGTCAGTTCTAAACCCACTACAGCGGAATGCGGCACCAAACTCACCTCTGATCCGGTGTCGACCAGACAGAGTTGTGTTCCTCCGTTGATGGTTCCTCGGATGTATATGGCATTGCTTCCTCCTTGAACGGCTGACCTCTGGCGAGTGGTGTGGTTCCTTACGACGTCTTCTTCCTCCGATGACGGGACTCCTGGTTCGGCGGTGGCGTCTTGGCGTCGAAAGCGTCGGCCCTGACGGCAGTTTCTGGCGAAGTGACCGGCTCTTCCACAGTTGAAGCAGGTCAAGGTTCTTCCTCGGTCGCGCTGGTTGTTCCCGAAGCTGGGTGCTTCGCGTCTCGGTTCCGTGTCTCGGTTGGTGCTGCTTCGTAGCTCGGCGAATTGACGATTGAAGCGTTCCTCCATGTCCCTCTGCCACTTGCGCTGATTTTCAAGTTGTGCGGCAAGGAACCGGTCCTGTTGAGACTGCGTCTGACTGTTTGTCTCCGTTCCCTGTGTCCCTCGGACACGGTTAGGCGTTCCCCGTCGATCCTCCTGTTCGGTTGTGCGCTGGTATGCTTCCAGCCGTAACGCCGTGCGATAAGCCTCGTCCAATGTTTTTGGTTCACGCTCCCGGACTTTCAAGGATAGCTCGCGGTCGTGCATCGACTCCAAGAATGCGTCCCGTGCGATGATCTCGGTTGTCTCATTTGACGGTACTGGATACGCCAACACAACCAACCGGCGTATCTCGTGAAGCAGGTTGCTCAGTGTCTCGTCCGTCCGCTGGCGTCGATAACGGAGTTGTGCCCTGAATGATTCCGCTTGTCCTTCGGAACCGTACCTCTGGCGTAGTCGACCGACTAATTCTTCATAGGTGACGTCCTGCCTCGCTCCAAAGTCCCATAATAACTGCGTGGCAGCTTTTTCCAGAGAGCATTGCAGAAAGTCGACACGATCCGCTGACGTCCACCCATTGTGCCTGGCGCACACCTCGAATTGCGCGAGAAAGGACTCTAGTGAACCGGTTCCGTCAAACTTTCCCGGCTTGATTGAAGTCGTTTTCTGGCCGATCAAGCGACGAAGATCTTCAGAGAGTTTCGGATCGGTTGCGGTGTTCTCCGAAATCTGCACCGTTTTTCGTTCAGAGCGTCTTCTCGGCGGCAGGTCTCGGACTTTGAAATCGAGGTCTTCCCAGAATCGACTCGATTCGTCTCGTAACTGTTCTAAAGCTTCCGTTGCTTCCCTCACGGCGGGCGTCGAAATCATCGGATAGCCAGCCGGTTCGGCAAAGTCAATGCCTTCGAGCTGGAACCTGGACTCCGTCGTCGTTCTCTTCACAAACGGCGTAGAACTGCTTGGCTGACGATGCGGCGGTTCTCCCACGTCCACCAGACTGTATTCGACGGTTGATTGCTCGTCTGTCATTCCGGAACTTCCGTTGGCGGTTGTCGACTCGTGACGCTGTGACCAAAACTGCGTACCCCACTTCTGGTACCAGTTTGTCGGGAAACCAGGGGTCTTCTTCTCTATTCGTCTTCTTTGCTGAGTGGTTCAAGGCTCTACCAGGATGCCGAAACCCCAGGCCTCAACAAAGGTTGTCCGGTCCGACTCTCGTGGTCTATCGAGAGGTTTGGATTGATCACCAGCGACACACTCACACACGTAGAACACCGCTTTAATAGTTCTTCTCATCGACGATTGACAGAATCACATCAACAGGCAACTTGACATCGAGAGAGAACTGCACAGCTGCTTCCTCGTCACTCCTATCATCAAGCAGGCCCTCTAGCGACAGCGTCTCGGATGGCTGGTCCGTAGATCGACGGCAGGTCCTCTTCAGACTCCACCAAGACTGCGAGGCCGATGCAAAGCTCGAGGCCGAATCTTCAGGCGGTCTTCTCCAGACTGACTGTCCCATGGCCAACCTCTGCCTTATATACCTATCAGAGGTGCAGAAAACCCTGGTGCCCCAACACCTTTCCCATGGGGTGCAACTAGAAATGGCACCGGTGCAATATCTCAAAATGGCACCGGTGGTGCAATATCTCAAAAGGGCACCGGTGGTGCAGTTTTACCGGCCGGTGCTACCTACTCACCACAGGGTATATCTTAAATTGGCACCGGTGCAGTTTTACCAGCAAGTGCTATATGTAAACCACATGATATATCCTATAATGGCACCGGTGCAGTTTCACCAGCAATTGCTATATATAAAGCACAGGACATTTCCTAAAATGGCTCCGGTGCAGTTTGCAGCTCTCTCGGTGTCAATATCAACAGGTACAGAACAAGAAATCGCACCAATACAATTATCAAACATTGGCGTTCCATAGAGTGCCAAATCAACTATCTAACCGTAGCAGCTCAATAGGAAGTGACTTAAAATTAATACTACAGCGCTCCATAGAGTGCCCAGCCAATTATGAATTTCATAGCAAAAAATGCGTTAAGCCTTTTTCATGCCCTGAATTTGCCGTGATTTTCGCCCGTTTTTACTAAATGCTACCGTGAATTTTGAACTTTTTTGCCGTGAATTTCTACTATCCCTACCCATGGTGCTGTGCAGATATGTTTTCATCTTCCGAAGTCCACTGAACGATCGTTCTAAAACGATCTGAACGATCGTTCTGAAACTATCTGAACCATCTTTGGAACGATCTGAAATTTCTGCACTCAAAATTAACTTACTTTCGGAATTGCACGCTGAAAAGTGGAGTGTAGCAACTTGAATTTAATTTCTTTCTTAAGTCGGTAGCCTACCGAGCCAACAGAGATCAACCCGAATCCCCGAAACCCGAATCCGTGAAAACGCTGAAAATATAGGCTACACAAAAGCCCGATTTCCCAAAAACAGTTTTCTAGAAAGCGGCCGAACTCCCGAAAGCTATTCACAGTTTCAATTGTAAACATGACATACACCTAGCATGACCTTGATGTACATCGATATTCACATGTTTGTTTGTTAATAGTATATTCGGGTCGGACTTAGAAAATCAATTTGGGGATCCGGTTGAAATTCGTTTCGGGGATTCGGGTTTTGGGGATTCGGGCAGCACCCGAGCCAACATGTTGGATGCTATAAGTGACTGGCTTATTATTCAGTAGCCTACACCAATGAATAAAGCTGTAAATATTATGGTGGTTTGCGAGCTAGTAGCTAAGTATTCCGATTCGGGCAAGTTGGAGCTGGCAGATCGCGCTGTGTGCTACCGATTGCCGAACTTCTAATTGTTTGTTCAGCATTTACCCTGGCACTTCTTGCCCGAAAAACAGGAATTCCCGAAATGTGGGGGGGCATTTGCCCCCTCTGACCCCCCGCCTCCTACGCCTATGCCCCTCCCCTCGTCACACTTCGTCACAAAAGTAACACCCCCTCTGAAAATGACGTCACAAAGCTCTTAATAATGTTGCCCATATACATTAAAATAGTTTTAAAATGATGAAAAATTTAATCCTCAAAATTAGTGCTGTTGTTATTAAAAATTAAATTGTTGTTAATTGTTAAATTTAATAACATAGACCTGGTGTGACGTCTCACTTCTCATGACCCCCCACCCCCCATGTCACACATCGTCACAAATTTCCGACCCCCTCCCCCTAGGTGCGTGACGTCATTTATGGACGGCCCCTAATATCTTTTCTTTAATTAAGCGCCTGACAAAGGCACTGCGCTGTACATTTTACATATTATGCAATTTAAATTTTAATTTGTTGCGTTTGTGTCAACGAGCTTATGAAATAAAGGAATAGTAGTAGTACTAGTAGTAGTAGTAGTAGCCTAGTAGTTTAAATCTTAACTACTAACAGAACAACTTCATCTTCAATTAATATTTTTAAATCTAAACTTAAAACATCTCTTCTCTAAGTACTATGATTAGTAACTAATAGTAAGTACATTGTAACGCGTCCTTTGAGTAAGACTTTGTTTTATTAAGGCGCTGTTATAATGCTATTGTAATGTATGATTGTATCCATAGAGATGTATAATATATAAAATATATCACTAGAGCCCGCATCCGCCATCTTTTTTGAAGTTGGTGACCCCGAGCCCGCTAATGTGTAACCATAACGGCCTTGACCCAGAGCCAGCTCAAAATGGCGACCCGATCGAAAGTTAAATTGTGTAGTGTGTGGATGCGGCAACTGATTAAAGCCCGAAAACGAGGCCGATAGAATATTATTTAATCGATAAGTTGTTATTTTGTGTGTTATACTTTTTGCAAGTCGTAAGCTTTGAAAAGAAATTAAACAGTCTCGCTTAAGCTTGACTGCGTCCATGAATTTCAACCAATCAAAACGCGTCATTTCACTTTAAATTAACTGCGGAGCTCTCGATGAGGTGTTATTATATCTATGGTTGTGGCTTCAAAAATTAGCGAAGGGAATATACGTCATGTTCCCTCTAGCGATGATAATAATACCTCATTGATTGTATCCATAGAGATGTACAATATATAAATATATCACTAGAGCCCGCATCCGCCATCTTTGTTGAGGCTGTGACCCCGAGTCAGCGCAACGGCCTTGACCCTGTGACCTCTCAAAATGGCGAAACGATCGAAGTTAAATTGTGTAGTGTGTGGATGTTGCAACTTATTAAAGCCAGAAAACAAGGCCGCTGGAATATTATTTAATCGATAAGTTGTTATTTTGTGTCTGTTGTACTTTTTGCAAGGCGTAAGCTTCGAAAAGAAATTAAAGTCTCGCTTAAGCTTGACTGCGTTCATGAATTTCAACCAATCAAAACGCGTCATTTCAAAATAAATTAACTGCGGAGCTCTCTTTAAGGTGTTATTATATCTATGGTTGTGGGCTTTTTGGCTTCAAAAATTAGCCAAGGGATTATACGTCATACGGGCTCTAGTGATGATAATAATATCTCATTGATTGTATCCAATGAGATATTATTATCATCGCTAGAGGGAACATGACGTATATTCCCTTCGCTAATTTTTGAAGCCACAACCATAGATATAATAACACCTTATCGAGAGCTCCACAGTTAATTTAAATTGAAATGACGCGTTTTGATTGGTTGAAATTGATTGTATCAATGAGATATTATTATCATCGCTAGAGGGAACATGACGTATATTCCCTTCGCTAATTTTTGAAGCCACAACCATAGATATAATAACACCTTATCGAGAGCTCCGCAGTTAATTTAAATTGAAATGACGCGTTTTGATTGGTTGAAATTCATGGACGCAGTCAAGCTTAAGCGAGACTGTTTAATTTCTTTTCAAAGCTTACGACTTGCAAAAAGTACAACACACAAAATAACAACTTATCGATTAAATAATATTCCAGCGGCCTCGTTTTCGGGCTTTAATAAGTTGCCGCATCCACACACTACACAATTTAACTTTCGATCGGGTCGCCATTTTGAGCGGGCTCGGGGTCAAGGCCGTTATGGTTACACGTTAGCGGGCTCGGGGTCACAGCCTCAACAAAGATGGCGGATGCGGGCTCTAGTGATATATTTATATATTTTACATCTCTATGATTGTATCAATCACTAAACGTGACAAACCCTGAGAATTACGACGCGTGATTGGTTGAGCTAAAAATAGATTACCCAACCTGCGGAGCATTTAGACGCAAGAGCTTGACTGGGTGTGATCGGTCGAAGTTTCTCCCACTTGCGAAGTTTGGTAATAAAGAAAATTTAAAGAATGGCTTCGGAGCAGAATATACTCAAACAGGGATATCTACATAAATGGAAAATCGAAGCCGACAATAGCGTGAGTTGAAGCGTAAATATAAGGTTTTTGATTAGATGGTTCGATGAATGCGGGCCTTGTAGAAATTGAGGCCCGATTTGGCTCAGAGTTCGTACAGTAAGCGAATTAAACCGGATTAAGTTATCGAAAATGTTAAAAATAAAAATTTGGTCGTTTTAAAAACTGTTGGGCATGTTTTAAAGAATCAGGATAGTTATCACAGGACGAAAGAGCGGACACGAACAAATGGAAGTGGAGGCGACCAGTCGCGGAAGTGATTGATTATGAAGACCTCAGCGATACATATCAGAGCAGAGTGTGGCAGAGTACCTCCGTCAAGTTGGTTTGATATTCAAAGCCGTAGGACGTAGGTTAAGTAATTCTTAAAGATTTTGATATTGTCCTATTTACGCACATTTGTCACTAAACCATGAAAAACAAACAGTTATTCACCTAGGCATTCTCCAGAAAGTCTCAAACTGCATCCACGTTGTGCATAAGGAGCCCCAAATGGCTAAAAGATGGAAAGGTCCTATTTTCACACTTTCTCACCATAAGTTTAACAAAATGCGTGCTACTAAGGTTTTTAGGCAAGCTTATAGAATCGGGGGCTGAAGTATTTTTGGGCATGCTGTGTGGAAGCCGGACGGTACCAGGTTTTCTAATGACGCCACAAACCCTAACCAACCCCACATCTAACGTGACCAACACTCACGACGCCAGTAAACTTACACACTATATCCTTCAGCCCCTGATTCTATAAGCTTGCCGGTTTTTATGCATCCAGTCATGGGTTACCCTGGACAACAGATTTTTTTTTCATCGATGACATGTCTGTTTGTGGACCAACAAAAATGCCTTCTTGGCATCAGTTATACTTCAATATTTCATTCTCGAATATAAAAATCCATCACCCTCCTTGTTCATCACTTTCATGAAATTTCTTGTCAGTCCGCTTTTTTTATGCAGAGGAGGCAAAAATATATTTCCTGTGTCGACGAGTGGTTTTTGTGCACAATTCTCTGCCCTGTTTTCGGTCATTTCTTGTCAATGTAATGAGACTCTTTAGCATGACTGTTCTATTCCCAAATGAAACAACAGTACTAGGTATATCTGAGCTGTATTCCTAACAAGGCCGTAGCCAGGATTTTGTTTGGGGGGTGTTTACTAGTCCTTGAGCAAGCCGACAAGCAACCGAGTCATCCGACTAAGCGGTTTGGAGGAGTGTTGTAAGCTCTCATAGCGGGTCCGGGGCGACCTATACACATTGTAGTACAGTTAGTAGGCCTACTATATGATTCCAGAGCATCGATTTTACTAAATGGGTCAATGGTACTTAATGCAGCTGCCTGTTTGATCGCCCGCCTTCCTCGTTTTTCTGATATTAGTTTAGACTTTTATGACTGAACACTTTCCTTTAACGGCTAGGATTCAGTTTAAAATTCTCTTTAAGTGTAAAATGTTTTGGGGTCAAGCTCCACGCTACCTCTGTGATCTTATCACACGGCATATCTCAGCTACCTCTGGACGTCCTCTGCGCTCTTTAGACCATCATGACCTTCTATAGTTCCTCGGTCTCAGACTGCCACAGCACAGCATCGTGTATTTTCCTCTGTTGGCCTTTGCTGTGGAATGACCTTCCTGCTATAAGTCGGGCTGCAAACTTATCTGGGGCATTACTGTTTCTGTGCATGCTCTTAAGACTTTCCTTTATCGAGGGGTTCTTCGCACTGGAAGAGCCTTGTTATATCGTGAAAGGCGCAGTATAAGTCCGTAAATAGAATATATAGAATTGTATTGTACTGATCTAATCTATTACAATAATTATGTCACATAGCAATAAGAACTTAAAAACTAATGGCTCAGTCTGTCCAATGGATTCTGGGTTGGACACTATGGAAACGCAGCCTGCGTTTTTCTTCTAGTTGGCCTACTAGCATGGGCGCAACCACGGTCCAGAAGTTGGGGGGGACCTACTACATTTTGGGCTCTTGTTTGCCTCACAATTTTCAAAAGTTGGAGGGGACCGTCTGAACGTGTTCGAAAGTTGGGGGGGACGCGTCCCACGGGTCCCATAGGGTGGTTGCGCCTATGCCTACTAGAAAACTAAATAAAGGCGCGCTCGGGAACCCAGGCTCTGTAATCAACTTTAACTGTAAACTGTCATCAACATATGCATTGGGTACATTCAAATAAAGTCCTATGTCGTAGGCTACTTACTTATGGCTGTGGATTTTGAAGCAGTGGTCATTTCAGTCTGTTTGCTTTCATTTTCTTGAATTACACTTCACTAACGTCGAAAAACTGAGGTAACGGTTGGTACATCAACCATAACAGCTCTCTCGTTATCAGTAGGCCTATTAGTACCATCCAAAAAATCTGTACGTGGTATGAAAATACAACGGTGATTTTCGTGATCAGCTGACTAAAATTCATAAGATGTGCTCAGAAGTGTTCAGCATTGCAAAATCTTTGTTTTCCAGTGTGTATATATATATATATATATATATATATATATATATATATATATATAATATATAATGCAAGAAAAGAAACTTTGAGTTGCTTGTGTCTTTCCTCAAGTGTAGGCCATGCTAGCTAGAAGTTGCGTCACCTAGGATTCGGAGCTTGATTGATTTTCAATTACAAAAAGTTTAAGATATATTGCATGCCTGTATTTGTGAAGATTTAAGTATTTGTTTTTAAGTGGGCTACTAAATGTGATTTCACCAAAATACCTAGGTCCACTAAATGTTTTATGCATTTTATTATTAAACACTAACTGTTTATGAAGTTGATGTTGCAGAAATGAAAGCCATACTTTAGGAGAGGTTCTTAGGACAGCAATAAATTAATACTGTATGTAGATGCATACAACTGTACTCATGATGTCTGTCTTAATATTTTTTTCTTACTATTGTGTATATGTGGATAGCATTCACCAATCACCATGTTAGTGCATGCAGGTGGCAGCTGCTATCATGCAGAATCTGAGAGAGATGTTGAACTAGGACTCTTACATTTCTTGTGAGACTTCCATTTCAGGAACTATTTGATGGGGTTGACATGATATTCTACTGCTAACAACTTTTAAATTAATTGAAAATATGTGAGCTTAAGTGAAAATCAACTTCACGAGATAATTGGTTGCCAAAAATTGAATCAGTTGGCCAACTAATAAGCAGTTTACTGGCAAATTGATTTTCTCAACCTGGCAATTTGTAGTGCCAGTTTGCAAACCACAAATTTAAAATATTTCTGTTATTAGGTGAATGGTTTTCTCTTTCAGAAGGCAGGCTGGCAGCCAATGTACTTTGTTCTGCACGGCCCTTCAAGTAGAAACGCTGCTCGACTTGACTGGTATGACGGCGAGGACCAGTTCCATAAGAATCCTGGAAAGAGGAAGGCTCTATTTGTGGAAGAGATTAAAAAGTGTGAACATATACCGTTGACTGCTGAAACAAAGAAGATGTACAACTCATCAGCTAAATATCTGCTCATGATCCACACATACAGACCAAACATCACAAACTATGTTTTGAAGTGTGGTTCAGAGGAACTGATGAGGGAGTGGCTAGATCACCTGACTAAGCTGCTGAAGGATGTTCATACTCTGTCAAAGGCCATGAGAACTGCCATTCTGGAGAAACCATTTGATCAAGATGATATCTACAATCCCAAGCTCTATGGTATGTTTACCACTTTTTCTGATCCAGAAACTTGTTTTTAGTTTTTTTTTACATACAGGTTTCAATACCTAGGGCCACTGAGTCTGGTTTGGTCTGAAGCCTTGTGGTGCTTGAAGGTCATTGATGGGGCGGCTGTCTCTGGTCGATCCTGGCTTTCGAGCAGAAACCGAATAACAGTTGTTCTGAACCAAATCTGGCACATAGTTCCTCCAATTTTCTTGTAGAGGTTTGCTTTTGGTACAGCCATGTCAATCATCTGTAGTTCCTCTATTCTGTACCAGTTCAATTACTTTCTCAGTGGTGCGTAATAGGACAGCAGTTGGTCCATTCGGTCTATGCCACAAATAAGTGATTATAGTCAAAATGCAGTCTGGCATTTTCACAACTGGCGGTGATGTAGTACTTGAGTCCAGCCAAAGATTTAAGTCTGACTCTAGACCGATTTTATTTGAACTTGGACTCGAACTGTCACGACTCAGACATTTGACTCACTGACTCAGTTTCCAAGTCGCAATTTCAGGGTAGAACAGGTAACTATAGACTACACTTAATGGCAGTTACAGTGTTAGCTGTTCCTACCATGAGTGCACCTGTTGACATGTGTTTAACATTGGAAGAATTTTTATGCCAGATTATTAAGCAATTTCTAACACTCTTAACCATGACTGCTGAAACAGTGAACTATGCTAACTGTAAAGTACTTGAGAACTTTAAGCTGAATTTGCACAGATTTTCTGAATCATTGTCCAAGAACACTTTCCAAGAACAAGACCTTTTAACATTTAACAGGCAATTTATTTCTACAAATCTTTTCCAAATTTGTTCATCTTTGCACTTTGATTTATTGGCAGTACATAATAAGAACAGGTAATCTTTGCTGCAAACAGCTTTTCTATAGAATTGTAAATATTAGAACAAACTCAAGAACAATGTTAACAGATGGATTGTGATACAGTACTTTGAATAGCTAAATGGCTGTCGAAGCAGATAGATATTAATTATTAAGCAAGCACACTGCTAAATATATAATTAACAACATGACAATATCCAACTATGTAAATATGTGGCACATGATCTTGAGACAGTGGAATTAAATTATTGTTTGTTATAATGCATTTGCACTGTTTTGATTAGTGATGACATTTTCTTTGAAAGCCCCACAAAATTGTTTCTTTGAGAGCCCAGTACTTAGAATAATAATACAAAAGTTGGTTCATTCAGTCTATGCCACACAAAGCTCCAGAAAATTGATGAAATTGGCCCTGAATGGTTAGACACCCTAGTCTCCCCTGCTGTAGTAGCAATTTGCATCTTCAGCTACCAGTCAAATCTTTAATATTTCTTCTTTGCTGTGAGTGCAGGCTTTTGTGGGTCTTGTGTGTATACACATGTTTTATCTGAACATTTATATAGCTCATCTCAGAGCCTCTCAAGGGCACTAAAACATGACAGTTATAAAAAGTTGCTACTTAACATACCATGTGGTGGTAAAGAACAAAACTTAATTGGGAGATTATGGTCAATTGCACCAGAAAGCATGCTGTGCCTAAGTCATCGTATGAAGTGATTTCAACGTGGTTTAGTATATCCTCAAATATTGTTTAGCCAAGCTACTGTGTGAGCAATAATATTTTGGACATGCATTCTGGTCAATGCAAGATTGTCCATTTGTAAGCTAAAAGGAGTCCTATAAAAGATGTTGAATCACAATAAAAGACTAGATAAAGGCAGGTTAAACTTGTCTCATGTTTGTCTCTATGCAATTGTCAACAAGTTTATGCATGTTCTGTATTAATTGCTGAAAAGAATTCAAGACTCCAGAATAATGAGTCCAGATAGTCAACTTGAAAGTTGATCATGTAGTTTTGCCTTCGTTGCATTAATACGGTCATATTCCGCACCTGATGCTTTGAAAGTGGCACATATGTCTGTGTTATTAGCTGTGCTAATTGCTAACTCACTGAGTTCGTTATTCTTTAGGATGTAGGAAGTACATTGTCGAATGTCTTGCTCGTTCCAGCGCTTAACATATCTAAAATCGTGATACTGTTGCAAGCCTGCTTCTAATATTTGTCTTCAGTTTCATTAAAACACGATGCTGTACTGCTAATCTAGCAATCTCAATATGTTCAGCGACATAGCTCTTTGCATCTGCCAACGCGTGTAACTCGAGCACCTCCATTCTGCAAACTTGTATTCCTAATGTTTTCAGACTTGCTCTAGGGTCATTCCATCTCAATTCAACAAATGCTTCCCACTCGACCAGCTCAGATTTTGATGAAATTTGCACAGAATGTGCATTGATGTATTGGAACATGGTGTGCAAATATTTACAGCAATATTCCTAGTATTTTATTTTTTACGGAATTTTAAGGACGACTGGGGTGACCCTGTTTTTCGCGATTTGAAAATCGTGTCTTAATTTGCTGCCATATTCAGTAGGCCGTAAGTCCATTATTATTGCAGGTAAATTGATGAAATTTGCAGGACACCTAGCTTATGTGGTGCTAATCAAGGGCTGTTGAAGAACTAGATATCTCATGGATAGTTTTTATCTAGCTGCAGATTGAAAATTGGAAAAAAAACAACGACCCTGTCTGGCGCCAGTACTTTACTGCTCCACTATGACCAAATGGGTTGATTAACAGAGAAATTGTGAACCACTTGCAGTAATAGTCCACATTGTGTGCACAAATAAGCAATTAGGTTGGCTTTATCATGTGTACCTTTTACATTATGGCCATCTGAAATTGACAAAAACCTAATTTTTGTGTTTTGATGACCATTTTCAAGGCCTTATATTGGCATGTTTGATACGTGATACAGCTGTGAAATTAGCACCATTGGAAAGAGCCGCTCAAATACTATATACAACAACAAAAATTGTTTTTGAGACTCTTGTAGTTCAATTGATGTAGTTGGTTCCATTATAGTAGTGTTTTAAGCATTCGCGAGCTGATTCCAGGTGTCAGTACTTTACTGCTCCACTATGACCTAAAAGGGTTGATTAACAGAGAAATTGTGAACCACTTGCAGTAATAGTCCACATTGTGTGCACAAATAAGCAATTAGGTTGGCTTTATCATGTGTACCTTTTGCATTATGGCCATCTGAAATTGACAAAAACCTAATTTTTGTGTTTTGACGACCATTTTCAAGGCCTTATATTGGCATGTTTGATAGGTGATACAGCTGTGAAATTACCACCATTGGAAAGAGCAGCTCAAATACTATATACAACAACAAAAATTGTTTTTGAGACTCTTGTAGTTCAATTGATGTAGTTGGTTCCATTATAGTAGTGGTTTAAGCATTCGCGAGCTGATTCCAGGTGTCAGTACTTTACTGCTCCACTATGACCTAAAAGGGTTGATTAACAGAGAAATTGTGAACCACTTGCAGTAATAGTCCACATTGTGTGCACAAATAAGCAATTAGGTTGGCTTTATCATGTGTACCTTTTGCATTATGGCCATCTGAAATTGACAAAAACCTAATTTTTGTGTTTTGACGACCATTTTCAAGGCCTTATATTGGCATGTTTGATAGGTGATACAGCTGTGAAATTAGCACCATTGGAAAGAGCAGCTCAAATACTATATACAACAACAAAAATTGTTTTTGAGACTCTTGTAGTTCAATTGATGTAGTTGGTTCCATTATAGTAGTGTTTTAAGCATTTGCGAGCTGATACAAGGCTGAAATAATCATGAAATAATGCAGACCGTGCCTGGTATCAGCTCACGAATGCTTAAAACACTACTATAATGGAGATAACTACATCAATTGAACTACAAGAGTCTCAAAAACAATTTTTGTTGTTGTATACTGTATTTGAGCTGCTCTTTCCAATGGTGCTATTTTCACAGCTGTATCACCTATCAAACATGCCCATATAAGGCCTTGAAAATGGTCGTCAAAACACAAAAATTAGGTTTTTGTCAATTTCAGATGGCCATAATGCAAAAGGTACACATGATAAAGCCAACCTAATTGCTTATTTGTGCACACAATGTGGACTATTACTGCAAGTGGTTCACAATTTCTCTGTTAATCAACCCTTTTAGGTCATAGTGGAGCAGTAAAGTACTGACACCTGGAATCAGCTCGCGAATGCTTAAAACACTACTATAATGGAACCAACTACATCAATTGAACTACAAGAGTCTCAAAAACAATTTTTGTTGTTGTATATAGTATTTGAGCTGCTCTTTCCAATGGTGCTAATTTCACAGCTGTATCACCTATCAAACATGCCAATATAAGGCCTTGAAAATGGTCGTCAAAACACAAAAATTAGGTTTTTGTCATTTTCAGATGGCCATAATGCAAAAGGTACACATGATAAAGCCAACCTAATTGCTTATTTGTGCACACAATGTGGACTATTACTGCAAGTGGTTCACAATTTCTCTGTTAATCAACCCTTTTAGGTCATAGTGGAGCAGTAAAAGTACTGACACCTGGAATCAGCTCGCGAATGCTTAAAACACTACTATAATGGAACCAACTACATCAATTGAACTACAAGAGTCTCAAAAACAATTTTTGTTGTTTTATATAGTATTTGAGCTGCTCTTTCCAATGGTGCTAATTTCACAGCTGTATCACGTATCAAACATGCCAATATAAGGCCTTGAAAATGGTCATCAAAACACAAAAATTAGGTTTTTGTCAATTTCAGATGGCCATAATGTAAAAGGTACACATGATAAAGCCAACCTAATTGCTTATTTGTGCACACAATGTGGACTATTACTGCAAGTGGTTCACAATTTCTCTGTTAATCAACCCATTTGGTCTTAGTGGAGCAGTAAAGTACTGGTGCCAGACAGGGTCGTTGTTTTTTTTCCAATTTTCAATCTGCAGCTAGAAAAAAACTATCCATCAGATATCTAGTTCTTCAACAGCCCTTGATTAGCACCACATAAGCTAGGTGTCCTGCAAATTTCATCAATTTACCTGCAATAATAATGGACTTACAGCCTACTGAATATGGCAGCAAATTAAGACACGATTTTCAAATCGCGAAAAACAGGGTCACCCCAGTTGTAGGTGCATTCCACCGTCACTGACGTAACATTCATACAGAAATGTTGCAGCGGTTTTAATTCCAGCACACTATGATATCGCTGTTTAGAAAAAAATTGTAATGCAAAAGAATGTAACTATATTGTCCTTCTTAAAAGCCAAAAAAGACTTGGCAGAAAATATACTTAGTTAGTTTTAAAAATGGTCTTTCTGTGTCGTCACTGACGTAACACGTTTTGACGTCCTAATTTTTGTACTTTATGCAAACATCATATTCTTCTGAAACCTCAGAGCAAAAATTTTTTTAATGTCTTTAAAATTATTTGTACAGGTTGTAGAATACACAGAAAGTTAAAAATTTTGTCTAGCAGTCATAAAAGTCATAATTTTCATGGTGCCTAAATGTCACTGACGTAACATTTAAATGTCACTGACGTAACGCTTCTGAAAACTAAAAACAAATTGCAGTAAATTAACTAGTTATAGTTCATAATAATTTTTTTTATGCAAGAATGTTTTAATCCAATGTTGTTGGATGCTGCAATGTCTCCACTGAAAGTAAACAAGCCCCTTCAGTTGACTGGTATTGGAGCTCCAATTTTTTATTGTCTTCTCCATAGATGACATCTTGTACCAGATAATATAGTAGTTGGCCATCGCCATCCTCCACAACATGGATGCAAAACATTGGCCAGTAGGGCCTCCATGTCTACGAGGGCAACTTTCTTCTGCGGACTTTTATGAAGAGATTTTTTGAGTCAATTAACAGCTTTTCCATATGCCTGAGAAAATCTTTGGTGGAGTTGCAGCGTGGTCTGATTGAGTTGGTGTGGCGACATTTTTCAGCTTTTGATGAAGTTTACACATTCTACACTTTGCACTCTCGGGCTAAGATTTCTTTTTTGTCCGACTTCAATCTTGATTTCTTTTGCTGCTCAACATTCGTCTTCCTGATAGCCAGCCTCTCCTCTGGTAACTTCTTAATGCGGTACATTCGAGTTCGCTCCATTCCAGTATTTTGCGCCATATCGTGCCCTGTGTGCAAAAATCAAACTACTATTATGGTTTACATTTATGAGGAAATTTGTAGGATGATGATTATTACTATGATGGCTTACTTCAAATTGAAGCTAAGATGTCAGCTACTGATTTAGAAGTACATATTTACAAGTATATACCAACTTTAAGCAAGTTTCCTACTGTCACTGACGTAACCATCATGAAGTCGTTACGTCAGTGACAGTCTGAAAGTTACGTCAGTGACGCAATATTTATACATTTACTTAAATTATAACTTCTCCTTTTCTATATAGTTGTATTCTTAATATATTGTGTCAGAAGTTTACAAAATTTCAGAATTTTTGGTGTATCACTTTTGGCTGGATTCTAATAAGTCATAATATTTGTCACTGACGTAACATTGAAAAGTACAAATCAAATTTCTTCTGCCACAGAAATGAACTGTTACAAATTGTTCAAAGTTTAACTTGAATATGCTTACCAAGTGGAACCTCTATCCAAATGATGTAACTTCTTTGTTAATATCAACCAACTGCTGCAGTTATTTACAAAATAAACGTTTTAATATTTCTGTGTAAGAATCGCACGACACATGCCAACATCAATAGTGTAAGATGGCCGCCGATCACGTGAACAAATTTTGTTAATTTATGTTATTTTAAACACTATGGTCTCTTGGCCTTTAAATAATACCTTTATTGTAACCAAATTGCATAAAAAAATTTGGGGATCTATGTCTCATTCTCCGTGGAATTGACCTGTACTTAAAATTCCGTAAAAAATAAAATACTAGGAATATTGCTGTAAATGTTTGCACACCATGTTCTAATACAACAATGCACATTCTGTGAAAATTTCATCAAAATCTGAGATGGTCGAGTGGGAAACTTGTAAAAAATTTGTTGATTTGAGACGGAATGACCCTCTATGAATTGTGCTAAGCTCATCACTGCAGTATATGTATTCTCTGAGGTATTGCAAGCCCAACTTGGCAATTTTGCTTTCACTAACTGATGTACTTCATCAAACAGCTGTTCTTGACAGAGGTCGGCTAACTTCTTTAAGAATGGAGTTTGAAGCAGTTAGTGCAACACAAAGGCTGATGATTTGTTAAACGCTTAAATTCTTGTACATGAAATAGTTGTTTTCCAGTCATCTGGACAGAGTAAATCAATACGTATGCAGTGCATACGATACTTGTACAGTATGCTGTCAGTGGAGAGGCTCAGAGAGCAGTCAGGCTTAGACTCCTGTTTCACAAAGGTTCCATCATATAGTTCTAGCGCTCAGAAAACTGCATTTATAAGGCTCCCAGTGCAGTGGGACAGGTGGCCAGCATCACAACCCAGTGCATTGTGTTGGCCAGATAAATGTGATTACTTATACATCTTGGTGAACTCTGCACAACCTAGGCTGGCATGCTATATTGTAATATGGTTTCGTGAACGCATGGAAACCTTGTTTAGACCTTTCATCATAGTAGGTTAAATATGCCAGGAGTTGCAACAATGAGCTAAATTTTATAATTCAAGCAATATTGATCACTTGTGATATATTTGTGCACTAGCAGAATTGGTTGTCCACACCATCCTCAAAAGTTGTGCACAGGTGCACAATGTAAAGGGAACTTTGCTCTTTGTCTGTTACCATGCTTAAAACTTTGAAACCTTGCAAAATTGTAAAGCAGCAAGCCAGATGAAATAAAATTGAAGCTAACTGTGAAGATTCCATATTTTATTACCACAATAATTAATAGTTTATATTTTTGCCAAGAGGTTGTTGCCATTTTTGCCAAGAGGTTGTTGCTGGGACGGTTATTGAAGCTAACTGTAAAGATTCCATATTTTATTACCACAATAATTAATAATTTATATTTTTGCATGGCAATAACCGGTTATAACTGGTGGCTGGCAGCAACTTGCCAACCCTGTTTGGAAAGAAAAATCAAGCTAAACGTCAGAAACGAAAGAAAGTATACTATGTAAAACCTTTGTGTAACTATATGAACCCAACATCAATTTAGGTATGACTTTTGGAATATGAACTCTTTTGACACTATTAGGGCTGTCAAAATGTTGGAAAAACGTGGCCCGGGTACCCGAGCTCATTTTCAACGGGGGCCCGAAGGCCCGTCATTGGTAAAACGCTTGAGGAAAGCCAAAAATAGTTGAGTCACAGTATAACGAAGTTACAAAATTTGATTTAATTAATTACATTGAAAGACCTGTGGCGTGTGTCTAACGGCGATTTTCGGTACTAATACTTCGATCGCGGTCCACTTAGTTCGTCGCCTCGTATCGCCGATCGACAGGAAAGCGTGGGATAGAAATTGTCGCTTCGATTACATCCGTCGTCCAAAAGCTACAAATAGCACGGTTTTCGTCTTTTTCTCACGCTTAAACTCGCCGGCGGTCTGTCGCCGATACAGGGTATACTGCGAAGGCGGCAGATTTGAAGAGGGGCACAAGGCTCTAGCAGCACATGATGCACAGGTCTGGTAATAGCAGTAATACCTCAACGCGCTGCAACGCTTGGCTGGTCTTAGTATAGCCAGCCGACAAGTAAACAGGTACGGGTGCCAAGTTGCCAACTACCCCCGCGCCGATGACTAATACACCACTGTAGCGGGCCAACACATCTTCAAATCCACAGCGTTTTAGGCGACAGAAAGTCTGTATTTAAGCTTTTAAAATTTACTTAAAATAATATGCTGATTCGGACGGGTTTTTGGGCCTTGATTTAAGGGCCCGGGCCGGGCCCTTCGAACGGGGGCCCGTTGACAGCCCTAGACACTATGTTGAATCATGCATAAGATGAAACAAAGACAGTTTGAAGCATGTAAGATCAGATTATATGAATATTCCATATGTGAAAGTGGACTGATTTACATGTTGTCTGAACATTGTCGAAAAATGATCAAAATGATGGTGAAGTCAAAGATTATCCCCAAAGTGCAGGCACATCTACAGCAATCAACAAGAAATCTCTCTCAGCTGAATTGATGTGAGCCAATCAAATTTGAGGCATTGATGCATGTGTCAAAGAGAAGGAATTCTGTCTTGAAGGATTCAGCAGAAGTTTTTTTACTAGCCATCCAGGACTGGATATTACCAAAAAAGCAAGTAGTTGGGGAGCAAGATTATGTGTGAAACTATCAAATATAGGAATAGTTGGATATCATGAGTGTAAAAATTATCATTTGTGTGCAAGAGAGCTATCAGTAAATAGTGGAGTTGTATACAACCCAGAGCCCTTAGTTAGTGGAAAGATAGTGGTTTGCAGAGTAGGCATATAGTACATAACACACACACCCATCTGCAAGCAAAGGTTGTGGTGACCACTTTCTTTGGTCATTCATCAAATCCAGTGCTTTTCTTGTGTTTAATGTGTGGATCCTGTTAGCTCTAGCTGTATAAATGGTGTACATAGTTGGAAGGCAACACTGTTAATTTGCATTGGGTGATAAACTGATTGGTGCTTGGGCTGTGACCTCTGGATGCGGAAGTTGTGTGAATAAAACATTGGTTTAGGTCCGGCTTGAATTGGGCCAGCATCAGATGCTTTAATCTAACAAACAGACCAGTGGAAATCCTGAAACCTGATGTTGATGCAGAATAAATCCTGGTTATCTGCCAAAATATTTACATTCTCTGGACTACCAGCAATAGTTAAAAGAATCTTTAGACCTGCTATATGTTTGTTCTGTTACATTCTATCACCCATGTTTTGTCCCATTTAAACTCTTCAGTACTATATGATGTGTAGACTTGAGCTTCAGCACTGTTCGAATGGGCTTGGCTGTGGATGATGCATGTCACATACAGTGCTGACCATATATTATGGCCCGCAACGTTAATGATATTAGAAGTCTGCATTAAATTTGCAAAAAGACTCGATAACTGCTTCCAGAAATTCATACTGAGTTAGGGTTGTTAAAATCGGTTTTTTTGGCAATCCGAATTTCGGTTTTAGAAATCCGATTTTAAACCGAATTTCGTTTTTTATTGGCCTTCATAGAAAATTTAATATATTATTATATAACGCAAGTTATTTTATATATTAGGTACCGTAACGTACGTTAAATAAACAAACACCTTCTTATCTGCCGGCTATATTCGATTAAAACAATCGTAAACACTAAAGAAATGCACAAATTAATTCTTTCTGGCATTTCTTGACATTTTCACTACGAAAATGATTTTTTTTTAAATTCGAATTTCGTTTTGTCAATAATAAAAACTGAATTTCGTTTTCAAAACCGAAATTCGGATTTCCGAATTTCGTTTAACATCCCTATACTGAGTACAGAGTGACCAAACCAGAGCTGAAATGCCGACCGGGGCAACAGCGCCCTTAATTTTGGATATGCTATTTTCTGTAAAAGATTGAAATTTGCGTGACGATCGGCGATCTTATTACATATAGGCCTATAATTTCATTTTATAAAGTTGATAGCCTGTCGGGATTTATCACTTTTCTCTGCAATTTTTAATTAGCCATTTTAGCTATAGCCTACATTTTCAACTTACTTCAATCTATATTATATATACTTTTGTTTTTTTGCGAGTTTCTCTGCGCTTCCTATATTCAGCCCCACTGAGTTCAGCCTCTTACTCATTCACATTCGTAATGAATAAATAAATGAATTTTACGAGTGTCTGTGGTTAATACGAGTGGGCCGAGTGGAAATAGTAATTAATAATTATAGTATCTCACAGTAAAACTGTAAAGTTATTATCTCATTAGTTAGAGTTAAAAATAATATAATGCGAGTGAAATGTAACCATCAAATGGAAATGAATGAATTAAAGACAGACACCAATTTTTTACGAAAAAAAATACTATTTAAGATTTTAAAAATTTGTTTATGTCATCATTTGGCAGAAGCAGCATACAGTAATGATTGTGTCCGATATGTAAAAGACAAGACACAGCGCTGCTGCGCTGCATTCTTGACAGATTATTAATAACCGTTATTCCGCTGTACAGTGACGGTGCAAACATGGCTTTTTGTGCACAGGAGAAGTTTCAGTTTTTTCATAACAATAAAAATCAAATTAAACTATGTATTTTATTTACTGCAATATGCAGATTATGGATAATAATACAATATGCTCATATTTAGTAAAGTTACAAAGAAACTGCTTCCTTTTCTACAATTCTGTTTAGTGTTTAAACCTCATAGAGTGATAGCCCCTAACGGAGGCTTAGGAGCGGCTTCGGAAGCCAAGCCGACTTGACCAGACTGACGGTTTATTTCTGTCCTTCCTTCTCTTTCTACCTTTCTTTCTCTCCTACTTTTTCATTTTTTATTCAAAATTCACTTATTTTTCTTATACCCTATTTTGCTGCCCCTGCACAAATGCATGCTGCCCGGGGTGACTTGCCCCCTTTGCCCCCCCTTCGGTGCGCCACTGGACAAACACAAAATATTTTTAGCAGAACTGTAAAATTACTTCTTGTACATCTGATTAAAAGTAAAAGAAAATAGTGGCCCACCACTACTATTGGCCCACTACAACACATAATGCTACGTAGTACGAGTTCAGCCACTGTACCTGGGTTGGGTTGATTTTAGTGATAAACAGCCCAGCTGTTAATGACTTGCAATGAACCCAAATGTAGATGATTTGGTTTGCATATTTATTTTTATTTGAGAGGTACAGCATTCAAACTTTGTTTTTGTCTTAAAACACTGAGCATCTCCAGCAGTAATGGGTCAATCTTGATCACTGTATGATAGCAACTGCCCACAATTAAATTGTTTCAGTTGAGGTAACTGCAACTACAACAAGCAGCACTTCAATCTGTATTAGTAGCAGTGTTCTTTACCACACTGTGATTGCCAGAAAATGAGGTAGTCTGTGTGCTGGCCTTTCATCTGAGTCACGTTTCCGTGTTCCATGTGACTAGGGGTCTTGTAAAGCTGGCTATTCGTCAAGAACTAAAAGACCAGTCAAAGTGCTGATTTGGCCATTTGTCAGAAATAAGTAACTGAATATGTTGCATTTTTTTAACAAATCATGTAATAGATAAGGAAATTGTTTTGTTTGTTAAGTACAACTTGCTTGTGGAGAATAAGCTGTGTTGAACAGTAGTTATATTCATGAAGCTGATGGTGACAGTAATGTTTGTTTTTGAAGCAGCAGCTTCATATGACGTGGAGGTGGATGACACAGCCGCTGCCATACACTGTGAGCTTCATGGCATGTACAGGCTTCTTCTGTCTCAGCAGCACATTACACTTACAGACCCAGACACCAGCAACCCTGTTATTACATGGATGTACAGGTAACTGTAATGGGCAAAATTTAGCATCCGAGTGCCAAGAACGTGGGGAACATATCTCCTTGTCATAAATCTACTTTGAAAACTTTCTTCCTGTGTTTCACAGCTGTTCTCTTTCTCCATATTTAGATCCCATCCCAGTTATCTATATGTGCGGCAGTTTCACAAAATGAGGCTTATGGGTGGAAAAATCAAAACTGAGGTTTTGGTCTATTATGATAGTATACATAATTCTTGATAAAATGAGCCATGATTTATCAAAATTGATTGCCATTTGACAAAGTTATGACTGTTTGTGGTTTAAAAATCCTGCCGAACGAATTTTCGGCAAATCCCAGCAAAAGATTTTTGTCTGATTGCTTATAATCGCTTATAATATTCGACCAAACAGCCGGAAACTCGACATTTGAAAGGTTAAGTTTGCTTATATTGTTCAGCAGCTGTGCAACACTCTACGTGATCCATTTTCAACGCCATTTAAAGTATTTTTAATGGAATATTGTGATTTTTCATCGCATTCAAACCCACAGTTTCAGCAAGGTGAAGGTTAAACCATGCCTGTAAGCCAACAGATTTAAAGGGAACAGTCACGTGCCAAGGTTTCAGCCAATGTGGCTGCAGTATTCTGATCACGTGTCTGACCTAGCAACTACAGTTTGCAGAAAAGTATTATTATTCATTATAATCCGACCAATCGTACGCCTATAATAATTCATTACCCTAATTTATGTGACCGTATTTAGAAACTAGAAAGGTTGATCTTTCAGGCGATACCAATTTCAGTAGGGGTGTCAGGTTATTACCCAGCATAACAAGACGTCGAAAACAGGCTAAAATGTAAACTTTTGAGTTAAACATTGCTGGAATAAATTCAAATAAAAATTAATTAATAATATTTGGCATTGGAAATTACTTATAAAATTAAGAAAATATGAAGATGAGATGCCATACTAAATGAAAATGCAAAAAAGTGAAAATCGACCCGGTCACCCCTTTTGCGAGAAAATCGCCTATATCTCGGAATTATAGGCATGCGACATAAGCCTCATTTTGTGAAACCGCCTCACATATGGGTAATTATTCTCTTAGAACTGTTACCTATTTCTGTATGTGTATTGAGCATTTATATAGCACCTTTAAAACTCATTAAAAGATTTGAGAGTTTTGTGCATGTCATCAGCCATGTCAGTCGCTGAGAGATTTCGATGGATTATTTCGTCTAAATGCAGAATTTTCTTAGTAAATTCAAACATGTTGAAGTTTTCTGATGCTAGGTTTGCATACCAGACTTATTCGTCAGTTTTACCAAGGATTTTGTGCATTTGAGGGTATTTTGTTCGAGAGTCACCTTGACCCATGTGACCGCATCAGGCCCATCCTTTTGATGTACAGTCGAGCCTGAGCCGTACGGACCGTGTACGCCGCCTGTAGACGAGTGTCTTCGTTTCAGTGTAGGACGACCGACCTGGGCCGTTGGAATGACCTCGACCTTCAGTCGTTTCACTCTGCCGACCGACACACGACGAATGCCTTCTCTGCGTACTCCTTGTGTCTCGACGAATAGCCGGATGTGTGTCATCTTGTACCAGTGAGTAACTGCTCGTCGGCAGCATCATCGTGTGTGCGAACACTGTCACCTGTGGCTGCTCTGCTCTATCGATGCAACTTGGCTCAGAGACTCTGAATATTCATGCCATCTGTCAGCTTTCGATGGGAATCTGTGGGTTCCATGTTTGTGCGCGGGCCCGCCACTGGTGACTCTTCTAGCTTACTGTGCATTGTTTTTCTAAATGATGTAATATTTTCGTTCGTAAGGACGCAGAGAGGCGCAGTGAGGCTAGCGCAGAGAGCACCTCTGAGTTGGTCTCTTAAAGAGGTGCTATATAAATTCTCTGAATGAATAAATGAATGTATAGCGTACTGGGCGTACTGTTATAGAGTTGTGACTTTAGCTGAACAGCAACTGTGGATGTTTTACAAAGTCATATTAAGCAGTAGCTACATGAGGTAGAAGTTTGTTCTGAGAGGATGGTCCAGTGTATGAGAAGGCTTGAATTGATGTTGCTGTCATTCTGTGTAACTATGTTTGTAGTTATGTATGTATGTACTATGTATGTATGTATTTATGTATCAAGACACTTTATATTGCACAGTTTATGTATCTCACAGAAGCACTGCACTATGGCAATCTAACAGCTTTAAACATAAAGCTAGTAGGCACAAGTCGAAGACATGCAAATGGCTACACAAAGTTAAAGGCATCACAATGAAATGGGAAATGTTCTGGTCCAACACATGGTACTGAGCCAGATGAACTGGGTCTAAGAAATGGTTCAGAAGCAAACGATTTGAGGCCATCCATAATGAGTGAGGATCAATGGCATGGGACATCAAAGACACAGATGACACTGCATCAGCAGCAAGGCTGAGGCCAGTGTACATAGGCCTGCACACCATCAGCATAGAGTTGGTGCAGGAGGCCACATGCGGACAGTTGCACTACATGAAGTAACAATGATGACAATTATTGCACACATTAAGTATGCATCACCGGCCTAGTGGGGGTATGTGAGAGCCAGAGAAAGGGAAAAGATTGAGAAGTTGCTTGGTAGGATGAAACGCAGTGGGTTTCTTCCTCCCTTGACTCTGCGCGCTGAGGGAGGCAACGGAGGCAGATGACCACTTGTTCTCCGCCATAGGTTCAGACCCAAGCCATGTTCTTCAAAGCCTCTTTCCATCAAAGTAACTACCTAAATATAACCTTCGCACCTGAACGCATGAGTTCAAACTTCACATAAATACGATCTAAACTTCGTCTCTAGGGTCCTGTATCGAAATGCTTATTAATTAATCTAACTTGGCATCTTTTAGCAACCTTGATGCCATAACTCCGACTGTGACCTAGTTGAAACCTAGTTAAACTAAGAATCAGTTTTCATTGTAACAAGTTGAGTCTGTGACAACTTAGTTATTCAGAATAAACGAATATTGATTGATTGATTGAGGACAGCAGTACCAACTGTGTAAAGAATGTACAATAAAGGGCCCAACACTGAGCCCTGTGGTACACCAAAAGGGGTTGGGACCTAGAGGCACCAATGACCACACAGTTAGTGCGCTCAGATGTAAAAGAGCAAAGCCATTCTAAGGGAGCACCAGCCAACCCAAAGGAGATAGAGAGGCGTTGTAGCAAGATAGAGTGATCAACCAAATTAAAAGCAGCATTAATATCAAAAAGAGCTACGAATAACCTGACCACAAACCATGGCGCCATTTAAATCACACAGAAGATGAACCAAAAGCGTCTGTGTGGAATGATTCTTCTGGAAACCCGATTGCTGAGAGGGAAGTTAACTCATGCATGTCTAAATATGCAATTAATTGGTTTTAGACAAGAAGTGAATGTAACATTGGGAATTGGTTGATAGTTGGCTGGATCACTTGAGTCCAGACTGTCTCACATCAAGACTGGAAGCAGGAGTGACTGCTTTTGAGAGGATGGAAGATGAGTTTCTTGGATTGACCGGTTGCAGAGTAGTGAAGAATGGCAGAAAGTCACATACAAGTTCTTGTAAGAGAAATGTAGGAACAGAGTTCAGCTCACACGTTTATGAGGATGGATGTCGATGTCTGTCACCTGGCAATCGTCCCCTGGTGATGATTACATCGAGCCAGACACCCAGATGGTGGGTGGCCTCAAAGATGTGCTGTTTCAGACCAAATTGCTCCAGAATCATGGCACGTTCAGTGGATTCTGGGAGCAGAGGATACTCCAGGTATAGGTTAAGATCCCCTCTTAGGACCAGTTGCATGTTGTGTAATGCATATTGCTCCAGTAAGATTGAGAGCTCCTTGAAGGCGGAAGAAGAAGAATGAGGGCGGTAGACAGTCAGAAGTGTGGTTAGGTCTCGAGGGCTTCGAAGGTCGATGGAGATTGGAGTAGCTCAATCCTCTTTGCACATAGACTGTCTCTGTAGTAGGCGATCACGCCACCCCTCTCGAGTTTGCTCCTTAGATGTCAGATCTTGGGCGGTCGATGGACAGGTAGCCTGGAGGGGGGACAGAACAGTGGATGGTAACATCAGCAAAGGAGAGGTGCCAGGATTCCGTAACCGCAAGGTCATCCAGCTGATATCAGATCAGCAACGGGCACAAACTTGGTCCTTGGTGAACGGACGTTAAAAGTAGCAAGTCGAATGACTGATGAGGAGGACGGCAAAGGAAGTAAAGAATGATGAGGCCGTGAAGGCAGCAGTTGTAGAGAAGCCCATGCCAGCAGCCGTGCTGGTCGCCATAATCTGTTGTAGAATAGCGTCTTCCGAACTGACTGGCCAAGTATCAACGGGCATGTGCTAAGCAACTGAATTAGGTCAGTGGTGTACACGTGTGAAAGGGTGTGACATGGTCCAAATAATCCAAAACGAATCAATAGTTCGGAAAAGTAACGAAAAAAAGAAACCATATTAATGTTATTAGTCAAATATAGACAAAATACCGAGAAGTGTTGACTAATAACAGAGCCGTGGCTAGCCAAATTTGACATGCCAGAGGTGCCACTCAACCACTGTACTATATCACTGATAAGAGTGCCTCTGAGGGGCTCTTGAGAGTGCTATGTTACAGTTATAATTACGATACATACCGTTACATAGGCACAAAAAATATTAATATTTTCATCTGGGTTACACAAGTTAACAATGAATTTTACAGTTTTATGTGTTGCTTTGACAACTCTAAAAGGCAGTTGTTTGATTTCAGGCACATTCGACGGTTTGGCTACAGTGAGAGGTCATTAACAATTGAAGGTGGCTCAAAATGTGGAATTGGTCAAGGGCTGTTCATCTTTAAAACAGACAGGGGCAACCAGCTCATGGACGCCATCAATGAAAGAATGAAACTGTGCAGAAGCCAACCAGAAGATGACTACAGCTACGTATCATTTGGCAAGACAGACGAAAAAACTTCTGAACAGACCAAGGCTGCAGCAGATAAGAAAAACTCACAGATGAAATCACCGCCAATGAAGGCTTTATCCTCCAACGCCACCACAAAACCAAATGAGCATCTACACACACCAGATCCACACCCGCAACAGCAGCAGCAGCCAAAGATGTCTGAAGTCCTGATGCAGATGCCAAGTCAGAATGTAAAACCAAAAGTGGTAGAAGATGACGTCTATGGATACAATCATCTCGACTTAAAAATGATGACACCGATAAAGTCAAATGCTGCAACAACAGAAGAAGATGAAAATCCCTATGGAGAACAATTGATTCAGCAAATAAAGAAATCCAAATGATATAAAAGAAAATGAAATTGCAAGGTTAAGAATGTTCCATCAAAACCGTAAAAAATCTCAATAAGACTGGAAAAATTGTATTAATTAAAAAGTTTGTAACAACAATTTCGAAGTGCAGTCGCTTACTAATGTTTCTAATGAAATGCCCAGTTTAACAGATATGGCAAATGTTGTGTAGCAATCATGTGGAAAACAAAGCTTTCATCCAATTCAGAACCTTCTGTAATGCTTAAAAACCCTTGACTCTGACAACCTGTTAAATTGCAGTTTTTTAGCATACAGTCAAATTAGGTTTAAACTCTTAATTTTGACCTTCATTATAAGTCACACCCATCACAACTTTGAATTTTATGTCAAATTTCTTGAATGGGGTAGTTATGAATCCGATGCAAACCCATCTATCTTCCAACTCTGTAATCTCCCAGTTTCAGTCTGCATAGTGTAACTTTCATTTAAAAAACCACCCTTCTTGTTGTTCAAGATGACATCATGTGCTCTTCTTTATGGTGACAACACTTGTGCTCAGGGCCATTTTAAGGTCGTTATAGGCCCTAGGCACTCTTGCTTTCATAGGCCCAAATTGCCAGCTTTGAAATTGAAACCAAGTTAATGCGGGAAATTACATCTGAAGACGTTATAAGTCCATTTTTAATGGTGGGCCAGTGGCAATATTTTTCCAGCAAGTGTCAGACCACTGTGCCGAAGGCGTCTGAGAAAAATGGGGGTAGGGATCTGGGAGGGCGCTCGGTGAGTCCATCCCCAGAAACTTTTTGCAAAACGAAATCTTAAATGGTACAGTTTTTTAGCATACAGTCAAATTAGGTTTAAACTCTTAATTTTGACCTTCATTATAAGTCACAAACATCAAATAAAACACATTAAGCCTTAAAAATTACCGATTTTAAAAATTTATTCTGAAATTGTTGTCTTTAGACAATACTCCGTGGGCCAGAAATGGCCGCCGAACCGGCTCTTTGACACCTCTGTTATAAGAGATCTTGCTAATGCAAAGAGCCGTGAAGTTCACATAGTATACGCTATTGCACAGATCAACTTAAAGTTTATGTCAATGTCTTAAAGTTTAACTGTTTCAGTAGGCCTACAATTATAAAAAAATATTACATTAGAATTTGAAATTTCTGTTTTTCATTTTCGCAACAATCATTAAACTTATTTTTTCATTATCTCATTTTCAGACTTTCGTAGGCCCCTGAAATGTTCGTAGGCCCTAGGCACAGTGCCTACTGTGCCTAATGGATAAAACGGCCCTGCTTGTTCTTCTTGACTTATCTTCTGCTTTCTCCATTCTCTTCTTCTGAATTGTCTCCAGCACTGGTTTGGAATTTCTGATCCTGCACTAAATTAGTTTAGTACATAACTCATTCCATACACTCGGTATGTTCATGTTGTCATTATTCATCTGGTGCTTTGCTAACACGTGGCGTTCGCAGGGTTCCATGTTTGGTCCTATTCTGTTTACATTATATGCCAAACTACTAGAAGCATTGTTTGACACTCATTCACTAGGGAGGCAAAAGGTGATTGCTTGATTCTCCAAAGAATAAGGGATGGTTTGAAACCTTTGTATGTAGAGGCCAAAATTTAGTATGCCCATATGTAGTGCTGACCTTAACAGCCATGTTTATTTGGCATGCACTGTGCCCAGAGCTGTCCACCAGTTGCCATAGAGAACATACAGTACATTGTGACCTAAGTAAGGTATGCTGGATATTGTCTGTTGTATTAAGTTCTGTTTAATGACACTGTACATAACATAATGAATATGATTAGTGTTGCCTTACTTTATCCAGGCTTGGTACTGGCACTGCCTGAATAGGGCAGTGGCAGAGTTGACAATGTATGTTACTGGCCTGTCGATAAGTACCAGTTAATGTAAAAGTGAATAGGTGTCTTTCTTGTGGAATGGTTATTAACATATTGTTACTATCGTACTATTAATAAATAACAAGAAGAATTTTGTTAAACCACATTTTTGTTTTGAAATTAGTAAAATATTATAAACGAACTTTAAATAGTTTACATCTTGACACATAACAAATTAAACCCTTAGGGTTATTTATCTAGTAAAATCATTGGTATCATCACATTCAATGGCAGTGCCGCTGCCTCCGAATGATCGTTTCTGTGACATTGCTGGTATGGCGCCTGAGGTTGGCCCATTGGTTTCATGCACATAAAGTGACAATATAACATTGTGAATACTGAAAATAATAGTATATATCTCAAAAACATACTGTGGAGTGTAGACAGTATGACATGACTTGCTCTGGTTGGCCCATTGGTTTCATGCACAAAGTGACAATATAACATTGTGAATACTGAAAATAATAGTATATATCTCAAAAACATACTGTGGAGTGTAGACAGTATGACATGACTTGCTCTGTAGCTTGCTATTCACATTGCTGTCTGGTTATGGGTAAAAGTTATGATTTAATACCAGACAATTTATGTTTCTGGCCACCTTAATATGTAGGCCTACCATTTCCGGAGAGTATTTCACAGCATGAAGCACCTTGATTGAACTGCCATGCATATGGCTACGCAACACACCTTACTTGTGACAGCAGCTAAGCTCCTGCCAGAGTTAAGTAGGCTTGCAGTGCAGGCATCATATTTGATCTCCATTGCAGCTGCTACTTGGTGTTGGGGTGGAGATATGTGCAACTGTACTAAGTTAATCTGCTCTGGAATTGTACTCCCTCTTGAAGGAAAGTAAACTGCAGCTAGTAACTGTTGCCCCATATTCAGGCGGCTTGGCACAGCTGATGATGATGAATATGACAATATCTACAGTGCCGTAACAAACTCAACGACTTGGTCAGGGTAAGCAATTTAGAAATAATGAGTCTTGAATCTTGCCTTGAAAGTGTCGACAGATGAGCGTATATTGAAGGTGAAATACTCTTCCAACACCTGGGCACAGCGACAGGACAGAGAAAGCACAGTGACCGAAACAGGTTTTTGACGTTTGCACTTGCAGATCACCTCAAGGTCAGAGATGAGAAGTGATCTCTTGATCTCCCAGTACAGGAAGTTCGTGTACTGGGATTGAACATGTATCGCATGCTTAATTGGTATAAAAGCCATCGTGTAACTGCTCTGGTTAAACGGATTTGCGTGTAAACAGGCCGTATGTAATTGGATCTGTTATATTCTGTTATATGAACAGTTTGATGTATTCTAATGCAAATGACTACCATTAAAATAGTTTATATATATTAACAGGATATTTTATGAATGACTAGTATGAATTACAGTTTAGGAGGATTGATAGAATAACAATGGGAATTTAAATGAATTTATATAGCGCCGCTCAAAATCAGCAGCACTCTTGACCCGCATCAGTGCCTGGACCAGCAAACAAGACAGTCTTGAGGTGTCTCCAGAACTGGGAAGGTGAGATGGATAGTAATAATTGAAGTTACTTCGTATAAGATGAAGAATTGTGTAGAATGTATTCAAATTGCCTAGTTATCACTCTTGTGCCCTAAAACAAATGATGTACTTTCCACAGCTATCTCTAGCAGATGCTGTGCCAAAAACAAGGGAAGGTGATTCCCAGTAACTTTTGTGAAGCTACATAAAAGTCTAGATCCGCCCCTGCAAGACACCCATGTTGCAGTAACAGGGGTGGATCTAGACATTTTGTAGGAGGGGGGCAGAGTTTCAGTGGTCTCCTCTGAGCAATTAAGTAAGTATATCAAACCCAATATAAATTTAAGCAATTTTATACCAATTTTTTTTCCAAATCTGGTGTCTTGGACCCTGTATGATAGACTCAATAACCTTACTGATAGAAGATGAGAAAGAGAAAGCAAGAAATGTTATAACACCAGTTTATTATTAAGTGTCTTGATATGTACTATTGTAGCAGACTCAGCCTCCGCCTTTTCAACATGGACTAGTTTACCTCAATGACATTTATCCCATGGACATGGAACCAAGACAGCAGGGAGTAAACCTCGCTCTCTGCTGCTTCTTGAACATTGTAAAAATCCTACCTCCAACTTCCCACAGAGGTATTCTGGTTGGGTAGCCAGCAGCAACATACTAGTGTTGGACCTCTGTACTATAGGTTACAAATTATACATTGTAAACATTTGTAATAATTATCAATCATCTTTTAAATAATGCCATTGTTAAAATACACAATATTCAACAACTGTTAAACTATAACTGTTCTAGTATGCTGATGTTAGATCATTAATGTAAACATAGTTCTGTCATAGTTAAGCTTTCTTTGCAGAATAATTTAAAAAAATATTGGAATGGCATGGCCACTTCCCTATTTGATTACAGACAGATCTGGTTCTCTTCCACCAACATCAAATGTCAAAGGCCTTCTGTCTTTTCAGTGTCCCTGCTACTGATATCATGTGTTTGCTGATCTCCCATAGTCGCTTTCCAGCTTCCATTTCAAGTGCTGCCATTGCTGGAGTGCACTGGAAGCAGTTGTTGAAGTAATGGCCACTGACTCCATCCAACTCTCTTGCAGTGGCACAAAAAATAGTTGTAGCTGCTCCTTGTTGCTGAAAGCACAAAAAGAATATAAAAAACCTAGACAGCAGCTATATCAATTACATTTAAACTTCCATTAATCTTCTACCAAAATTGAAAACACATGTCTCTTCTTCTCAGGTCTTTATCAAACTGTGTAAGACAGGGATGGGCAACTGGCGGCCCGCGGGCCGGATCCGGCCCCCGGGGACCTTTGAATGTCATTTACATTAGCACTGTACCTGGCACTTTGGGAACCTTTTATCCGGCCCTCGTTTGGGAACCTTTTACTTTTATCCGGCCCTACATAAATGAATTTCTGTACATAAACATTAACACATCTGTTTCGTATTTATTAAGAATCCTGCGTCTAGTCTATAGTCAACTAGTTTACTACTCAGTCATCAATGTAATCTACTCTCTACATAAAACAAGACCACAAGTGGGTAGGTTCGCTACTTTAGAAACCATCTATCAGAACTTTTAAAATGAAGTTGCTATTCTGGGAAAATCAAATATAAAAAGGCAATACTGTGCATTTTCCATGTTTTACTAATTTACTGATTCTGCAAATATCAAGAAGTGCACAGAACAAATAACTGTATTGAAAGTAGAGTTCCAGTCCAGGTTTGCTGATTTACTGCTCATGAACTAGACTTAAATTGTTTGAATCTCCCTTTTCCATCGATGCCAATTCAGCACCAAGCTCCATGCAAATGGAATTGATTGTACTTCAATGCAACAGTGAGTTGGAAAGGAAATTTTGTGAGGTATCTCTGATTAAGTCCTACATAACATTACATTTCTCAGGATTCTAACCCTTCATTCAAATTTTCATAGCCTGAAACTGTATGGTTGCACTGTATCCATGCACGGTGCACCTATACTGGTATTTGTGAACATGTCTTCTCAAAGATGAAACTAACAAAGTGCAAAAACAGATGCAGACTAACAGGTGACAATCTCTCCAATGAATATCGAATTGCCACATCGAACTTCAAAGCAAACATTCCAGATGTGTGTCGTGAGAAGAAGTGCCAGATCTCACATTAAATATAGCATACTAAACAAATGGATGCATTGTACAGACTAACAGTTTTATGTATTTTTAAATCTGAATAAAACTTATTTTTTTAATTTTTAGTGTAGGACTGTACATATTAGGATAATTAGATTTCCATCACAAAAATTATCTTCACTTGCTTTAACGGTTATTCTTTAATATTTAGTTTGAATAAAATTATTATAGTTTCATTTTCTGGGGCAAATGAATGTGCAAAAATTAGCTCGCGATTGGCATACGGCCCCTGAGCTGCCCTTCAAACCTTAAAGCGGCCCTCTGTTAAAAGAAGTTGCCCATGCCTGGTGTAAGACATACATTGGGGATGGGGTTTAGGGTAATGGTAACACCTTGGCACGTAGAGGCAACAGACCCCGGGATCGCTTCCTGGTACCCTCAGCATTTTCATTCACTAGGTGGCGTTGAAAAATATGAGCAGTAGCACATGATGGGCACCTTGCATGGCTGCCAAACAGTTAAATTCGACTTCTGTAATAACTTGTGATCGTCCGTTCATACTATGAATTATAATCATACTGCGTACTTGTCAGTTTGAAAAATTAAATGAAGATTATTATTATGATCACTTCAAGTAATCTAATCTAAATCTAGATGGCTTGTTAACCCTTTCGCTGCGGATAACGAGTATGTCTCGTCATAAAATTGTATTCTCGTAGGCGGATGACGAAAACCTCTCGTCACAAACACAGTTCAAGCTCACGGGATATAATACTGCACCGTCTACTGGAATAAAATGTTATCATTCATTCATTCATTTCAGATATTTATATAGCGCCCCTTCAAGATTTCTACTCGGAGGCGCTCCCGACTACAGCGCGGACACTGAATCGGAGTTTCACGCCGAAGCGCATGAGCAATTGCGAGTGAAGGACTTGCCCAGGGTCCCTACGCGGCGGCTTGAGGTAGATTTGAACCCGCAACCCTCCGGCTGCAAGGCACCGAACATACCCCTTGAGGTGGATTCGAACCCGCAACCCTCCGGCTGCAAGGCACCGAACATACCCCTACACCACCGCGCCCCACGTATTGGAATGATAAAAAAGTAATGAATTATATAACTGAAGATAATATTCGTTTGGTAGATGGTGGAATTATTGTTTTTATTATGGATTATGAAGTCATCGTGTGATGTCATAGTTACTACGTCTATGCTAAAAAATGTGTTTCCTGTAACATGTTTATAGAAACTGTGACTAAAATTTACAAATAAATTTACGAATAAAATCTATAAATTTTATAGATAAAGTTACTAATATGATGACAATGAGACGTAGATTTTCAGCTGCACAAGTTAGAGATTTGTTGACTTATATTGGTCAAGGGATGAGTTATTCCGAACACCTGTTTTTGGGTATTTCCAGAGATATCATACTGAGGAAAACTAAAAGTAGGCCTACCAGTAATTATGAGGAACTATGAATAACCATGAAAATTTGCCAAACAAGATATGCAGTTGGGTTGCCATTTCAAAAGAAGCAATGTTTAGCTACTACTTTGCTGATGGGATTGTTGAAGAAACCAAGCATTGAATGTGCTGGTCTACAGATAGGTTATATTCGACATCAGTTTTCCATAGCATTATGAGAAAGGATAGATATGATTTGATATTGAAATATTTACATATTGTTGACAATTCAAATGCTCCTGATGCGAAGGATAATCACCGTGAAATATAGATGATCTCAACGAAAAGTTTTCTAAATCTAACACACCTGATCAAAACATAGCCCTTGATGAATCGCTTATTCTTTGGAAAGGGCTTCTGCTTTTCAAACAATACTTGCCTGCAAAACAGTTCGGCATAAAAATTTACAATGTGAAAATTCTGGATATACTTCCTATAGATTTCGGCTTTACATGACGCGTACGGGATTAAAACGCCCACGCAGCGAAAGGGTTAATGGTCGCTTCAAGTGAAATTGCAATCAACACTGTCAATCCACTAGAGAAGCATATCGAATCCCTCTGACCAGAGAAACCAAAGCAGGCTTGTTATGGCATGCAAGGTGAAATACACGAGTTTAGACCGGAATGACATCAAAATACTGGCAGAATGAAGCGATTTTGCCCAAGAGCCCAACACTGTTTCTGTGCAGCGCACATTAAGTAAGAGTCACAGCATCCACTGATCAACTGCAAAATCTATTTGTATGAGGGGAGAGCATGGAAAGAGAGTGGTCAGGTCGGCTGCTGAAGATGCATTACTTTGTCAACTGAACAACAGGTTTTGAAATACGTTCTTTCCTCAGAGAGCATCATGTGCAATGAAAGAAATATGGGCATAATACGCTATATTTATTGGTCTCTAATATTGGTCTTGGTCTATTGGTCTATTGGTCTATTGGTCTTTGTCATGTCTCTGGGAATAGAATTTGAACCCTTTGTAGTTATACAGATCTGTGTGTAATACTGTATGCATACATAAATAGTTAGTATAGCGCCTGATCTACACCAAGCGCATTTAAGACCGTTTGAGGGGCTGAAACAGTACGTAAATGCAATGGAAGACAGTTCCACAAAGATGGTCCAAATTAGAGGTCTGCGGGTAGAGCATTTTTGCTACCCGACCCGTACCCGTAACACAGAACTGTTACCCGTACCCGCACCCGACCCGTACTCAAAATTACTACCCTACCCGTACCCGCGGGTATACCCGTACCCGTACAGTACCCGTCACATCATTAGCACGCCTTTCCATTATAGTCCCTGTTCCTGCCAGGCCATTAGGCTTACAACTCAGAATGGCATGTAGTAATAACAATAAATAGGCTGATGATGATGATGATGATGATGGTGGTAGTAGTAATAGTAGTAGTAGTAGTAGTAGTAGTAGTAGTAGTAGTAGTAATAGTAGTTGTAGTAGTAGCCTAGTACTAGTAGCAGCAGTTGTAGTATTAGTAATAATAGCTCAGTCAATTCATGGAACCTGTTTACATGCAACTGTTGTGCTGTCTCAATTGCATTGTAAATTTAATCTCCGTGGTCTATATGCTGTCACCTAGAACACGAAGTAACTGTTAATAGTACATTGGTCAGGCCCATTGTGCGCCTACATTCTCTATTATATGTAACGGTGACATTGTAACCCCAAAACTTCAGGTGGGTACGGCTAAAACCGGGTATACCCGCACCCGTGACGACCCTACCCGTACCCAACCCGTGAAATGTGTACCCGACCCGTACCCGATCCGCGGGTATGGGTCGGGTACGGGTAAACCCGCAGGTACGGGTATACCCGCAGACCTCTAATCCAAATACATCTGAAGGCACAATGAGCTTGAGTTGAAGTGTGAAGATATGCACCTGCATATGTCCACTGCTAGCACAACGATCGCTGACCAGGTTGACTTGAACACACAGTTCCTTGATGTATGTTGGGAAAGCATGTGCCAGCAAGATGATCTTAAAAGAAATCTGCTTGGTAACAGGAAGCCAGTGTAACATCTCCATCCAGAAGCACACCCAGGTGAGACAGTGAGCTGGGGATTCCAATCAGGGAATTGGAACTTTATATTATTTTTTCTATGTTTGACCACATCTGACGTATGCAGAGCTTCTCATTTGAAAATAGAAGGCGATCTGAAAATCGATCGCGCTGGATTGCGTAGGCGATCGGTGCGCGATCTAAATCGAGAGCTTTTGTGAACAGCGTATTTTGTGTATCGTATTCGTATAGCTGCATATTATATAGTACGTATAGCTGCGTATTATATAGTAGTAATTTAGTAGGCCTAGCTCAGTTCAGTTCCGTTATTCTTACTATTGATAGTATTATTAGTTAGTTTTCTTATTGCGCCCTTTCAAGGTGATCGACTCGGAAGCGCTCCTAGTCCAGCCACGGCTAAATTAGACAGTCGTAAAGTTATTAAAGAATAAAGGTGTGACCGTGCATGTGAACTCTATTCACTAGGCGGAGCGCTACGAGTGTATGACATTATCTCCCTGGACATAATCCCCCGGACAAAAGCCACCCACCCCACCCCGATTTTGCGTAGGACACAATCCCCCGGACAAAATCCCCCCTCTGTGCAATTAGCCTATTTCTGCATGTCATTGATAAACCTTAATTGCTCTGTTTTGTTCCCTATGTCATTCAGGTGTAGGCCTAAACCTAAGACTGTCTTAATTTTGTTAGTGTCATTCAGTTCGATGGTTAAGACTTGTTAATGTCAATCGGTTATTAAGCGAAGACTTGTTAGTGTCATTTAGGTTTAAAGTTAAGACGTGTTGATGTCGTTCAGTTATATTTACTGAAACAATTTTACATTAGTTAGAAACAGTTTCATAAAACAATCAAAATTCCATTTAGGCCAACAATTATTTTCATCATTTTGCTGCTGCTGCTGGTAACAATCTTAGACAATTTTGGACAGACTAGTATAATACACTTTTAAAATATCATACGATTATGTCGTAGCCTGCTGCCATGGGGGGGGGATTATGTCCTAGCTTGGGGTATTTTGTGCGGGGGGCTTTTGTCCGGCGGGATTATGTTCGGCGGGATTATGTCCAGGGGGAAAATGTCCGTTCCCCATGCAGCGCTAGTCCTAGGGCCAGCAACCGAAAACGAGCGCCGTTGCTTGTTATCCGTCCCGCAGCATTCATAGTCGATTAGTTGTAATAAATTTTAACATGCTACTGCCTACTGCATAATACTTGGCTATCTCGACTACATCCAGATCGAACGAGTCACCTAATTTCCATGACGGAAGCGTGCTAAACTATACATTATTATTCCACTTCGGCATAGTCGCCGCCGTTGTTGCTTTCAATAATTTCCGAAATTAGTGACGTTGCGAACTTACAAATGACGTTACGCGGGAGGTGTCCACTGTTCTTATGACCACTCACATTGCACGAAATTGGAGCGATCACTCAGCATTCATTAGGTCACGAAACGCTGCGTTCCGAACGCATTCACCGCCGCCGCAAGCAAGCAAAAATTAAACTAATGTAAATTAGGTAAATAAAATAATGGCTCCAGTTTCCTCTTGGAGTAAATCGATCGCGCTCGATTTGCGCGATCGATTTATCGATCCACCAGACCCTCGCTAGGCGATCGACCAAGGAGATCGATCGATCGATCGCCTCAAATGAGAAGCCCTGGACGTATGCGCAACCAAATAAACTGTGTCTTTGACAAATTCAGCTACAGCCGATTAGACAACATCCAATTCTGTATTTCTGCCACAATCAGGATAAGATATACAATTATACATGCACGTGCATCAGATCAAGTTATACGTCATTGGTATATTGGTGAATCTGCGCTCCTAGAGAAGTAACCAGTTGTGTAAATTAAATTGGCCATATAAAGGATGAAAGAAGCATACGAGTACTGAGCCTTGTGGGACACTGAATGGCGCTCCCAACCTGACAACACCAAACCACGATCGAAAAAATGGTTTTCAAACGCTTGCGGAAAAGGGGCCAGGTAAGACCAAGAAGCTCATTACGGAGGTTGCTAGGCAACCTATTCCAGAAAGATGGACCGACCACAGCAAAGCTTTTATGAAGCACCGTGGAAGTTCCAGTCATAGGGACAACCAGGTGGCAGAGCAGAGGAATCTCCGGCCTGGTATGGATAACACCTGCACACAAAGCTCCCTAAGATAGACTTGGGCTTGGCCTGCAAGACAATTGCACTTAAGCGTTAGGATCTTAAACTCAATGCGTTTTTGCATAGGCAGCCAGTGCAGTTCCTCCCATATAAAGCTAGATATATGCCTGAACTTTTCAGAGTGTAATATAATAATGCTAATTGTTATTACCAGGTATGTTTCATTATACTAAATTAGGTAATTTCAGAATTTTCACCCTCTTGTGCCAGGTCACTGTGTCACAAGTGTGTCAATATGGTCGACACAGAGTTGGAAATATTAGAGTTTTGGCTTTGAGCCTTTGACGTCTGCGGTCGGTCGCTAGGGGCCCCTGTACAGACTGAGTGTGAGTTTAAGGTCAGTATTCAGTAAGTAAGTAGTAACTAAAACTACTGGCGCTGAAAAATGTTTCAGGGTAAAATGCTAAAACAATTATACAAAATGTGGAATTTGCTACAAGAATTTGATTTAATTTCTCCAGATTCTGGGACCCTCAAAAACTTGCGGGGCCCTAAGCCATGCTTACAATGGCTGTTGTCTTATGCTAATTCTAATTGATTAGCAATTTTCAGCAAATTCTAATCGAAAATCAATTAGCTGATCAATTAGATGTTTGAAAATTAAGCTGAGAATGAGTTTATTAATACTAAGTTTGAAGAATATACTTACTAATTTATCTGAAGGCTGTTTCAAACTTTCAATTATCTGTTCATGTATGAAACCGTTAGATTTCACGAAGATAATTTATGAAGTGCTTTTAATTTGAGACTAGCAGTGCACGCTGCTTACACTAAGGACACTGCAGAGGCAGGTGATGGGCGATCAAGAGATACGGGATTGGCTGGTCGGGCAGCCAATCGGAGAGCAGGCCTCCTAGCCAGTGATGCGCAGTAGCAAGGGAGGTGATAAAGAGTATTGCAGTATGAGTAGACAATGCAGTACGACGAGTGATAGGAAGAATCGGCCTTCGTGAACTGAAACACACGATTAACCTGGTTGGAAGCTAGACCAGAGGTATATATATACTGATATACTGAATAATGTTATCGATCGAAGCGAATGGATTCGATTAAAGTAGAGTCGCATAAAGTAAAGTAGGCCTGGTCTGATAACTGTCAAGGGAATTGAGCGATTCACCTGATCGAAAGCAGAATGAAACGGCTATGATTCTACGTGTAAGTGATGCTGATTTATTCATGGAAGGAGTTCTTGAGGAATGATTTCGATGCCGAAATCATTCTAGCATTTCTGTTTGTCAGACAAGGGAACAGATCGGCGTGTCTGTTCATGCATTAGTCTCTGCCATACTGAAGGAAGATTATAAGTACGAGTGAAATCGAATGTGGATGACAGTCCATATTGATTCGCACTTCTCCATGTCATTGCACTGAGAGCTGACTTTGGTATCTGAATACAATGCTGGAAACCCCAGTCACAGGTCTATTCTCTAACCAGCACCAGCTTACGCAACGCCAGTGGGGTCTCACCAATGCAGAACAACGAAGTAGGCTCGAGAAGGTCCTTGTCAGAGCTCGGAGGGCTGGTTATCTATCTATGGATATTCCTGATGTGGAGACGATGGTTACTAAAGCTGAGGATACGCTGCTAAGGAACAGTTCACACGTTCTGACAGAGCTTTTCCCACCTATTGACATACGCCAATATATAATGGGGCCCCGACCTCATGATTATGTACTACCCTTTAACCCTTTGACTTGCGCCATTGTTTGCCAGAAAAGGTAAATGTGTATGTGTGTATGTATGTATGTATGTATGTATATATGTATGTATGTATATATGTATGTATGTATGTATATATGTATGTATGTATGTATGTATGTATATATGTATGTATGTATGTATGTATTCTTATGTATGTATATATGCATGTATGTATGTATATATGTATGTATGTATATATGCATGTATGTATATATGTATGTATATATGTATATATATATGTATGTATATATGTATATATATATGTATATATATATGTATGTATATATATATGTATGTATATATATATGTATGTATATATATGTATGTATATATATGTATGTATATATGTATATATATATATATAAGTATGTATATATGTATGTATATATATATGTATTTATATGTATATATATGTATATATATATGTATGTATATATATATATGTATGTATATATATGTATCTATATGTATGTATATATATGTATATATATGCATGTATATATATATGTATATTATATATGTATGCATATATATATATATGTATATATATGTATATATGTATGTATGTATATATGTATGTATGTATGTATGTATGTATGTATGTATGTATGTACGTATATATGTATGTATGTATATATGTATGTATATATGTATGAATGTATGTATACATGTATACATGTATGTATGTATGTATGTATGTATGTATGTATGTATGTATGTATGTATGTATGTGTATGCGCGCTTTTAAAGCGCGGTTGCCAGTCAAAGGGTTAAGGACAATAGAAATTTTATTCTTTGTGTCCTTTACCGAAAATTGGTACCAATAATCTGAGAGTCTTTGTCAAAATGTACCATTTAACACTAAATTCCATCGTTTGAACCTTCCTGTTAATATTAGTTTTATATTTTGATTCTACCTTTATTATTCTTTTGAACTAGCTGTAATCAGTTGCGATGTGTCAGCTGTTTTTTGTGTGCCAATAAACGAATATAATAATAATACCTGCATTATTAATAATACCCGATAGTGCATTGGATAACACACTGGCTTAGAGAGCGAGAGGTACCGAAATCGAGACCCGTAGGCGGACATGCTTTGTAGGCTGCTATTAGCGCCGTGTATTGCAGGCTGTCTGTTCTGTTAGTAGTTAAGATTTATGTCTTCTGTCATTTGTGTTCTTGTGAATTGTTTAATTGTCATAACATGTAAATGTACAGCGCAGTGCGTTTGTCAGGCGCTTCAATAAAGAAAAGATATTATTATATTATTATTATTATTATTATTATTATTATTATTATTATTATTATAACTTCAGCACATGGCGAGTTTATTTCTTGCATTTACAAAACTGTCTTCATCTTCAACAACATTTAGTATTTTCTACTATCATGTTTATAACAGGAAAGATGTAGTCTTATTAGCTGCTGAAGATTCAAGTACCTTGCTTTTTGCAAATGGCCTGGCCAAAGTGAACAGAATTCTCCAGAGCCACCAGTTTCGACTAATTGCTGTTGGAACGACATTTCCTGGATGTACAGCAAAAACATTAACCTTGCTGCTGGACCATCGTCTGTGCAGTTCAAGTGCCAACAGCATGTTGCACATCTTGGACAAGTTGTAGCTGAATATTGAACGATAGCCTTCCACTGGAGGAGATAGCAGTGACTCACAAATTGTATCTTTATTCAAATCAGTAAACCTAGTAACAAAACGAATTGGCACACACTGCAGCCACTGCTGAAGAACTAACACAATTCTGATAAAAGCCCAAGATATAAAACTCTGATTAAGGAATACATATCTAGGCTATATGCTAGTGCAGTGGTCCAGTGTAGTGAAAAGTTAAGAAATGTGTTCTGTTGTTGCACTTGAGCTGAAAGATCATTGACATCCTGGACAAATGCTTCTGAGTAGTTTCTATATAGAAGCACATAAAGAAGCATTTAACATTTTAGCTTAAGACTGTTTGCTCATGGCTGCCATTGTAGGTCGTAACAGAATTCGATGCAACCAACAATTTTTGGGCACAAATATGCTAAGCTCATGGATGTATTTAGGAGTTTATGGGTTCAAACCCCCAAAATAAATGGCCCCAAAAATTTTTTATATGCTTTTATATGCAAAATACAAAAACAACTTAACTTTTGCAACCACATCCAATGGAAACCTCCCAAAATTGTTTCCTGGCTATGTTACTGGCTAAGCCAGCCTCTAAAGTCTGTTGCATGAATTTACCAACTACATGTAAAGATAGTTTTGACTGAATCAATTACCGTACATAATGTGAAGCGATTAACTTAACGCCATTTCTGCCGACGATACCTGGTCTTCATAGCCAAGCTACAGAGGCAATCTCCTTAGCTGAGAAATTGGTTGAGATACTTGCGGTGCCCTGTACATGAGTACATGACTGCAGCTTAATCCCGAAGAAACTCAATTGATCTTACTTGGTAACCATCAGCAGCTCCAAAAGATAGACTTGCATAACTTGCAGTCAAGTTTTTCTGGGAGTAAGCTGGAGGAGGTTGGTGTAACGGTTCCCCTTACCTCTATAGGGGGAGCTTAGAGTTGGATCTTACTCACGTTACTTTATTATCTCCCTATGGCGAAGGTAGCAATGCATGTAAGGCCTATCATTATAGTAGAATTCAATGAAGACAGTCTTGAGTTTTGAATTTAGTTCAACAAATGTCTGATTTACATACAATTATATTATAATGTTAATGCTATATTTACCTATTCTAGAAAGACTAGTTATTCATTAGTTCATAGGCTACAATCCTTACTTAGAACCAGCATCATTGACTACTTAAAATTATGTTTTATAGGGCCCTACGCTAACCTCCCCAAACAACTCTTTGTGATGAAATGTTATATTCACTTGAGCTGGCGCTCGTCGTATAGTTACGGTAGAGCGTCGTCGATCTCCCTCTCGGCTGACTTGGCTTTCTTCAGGCTGACGAAGTTCTTTTCGATGGTTCTTCTTGTTGTGGCCATTCTGCTCGAAGTGATTATTCTTGTTGAATTCAGCGCTACTTCCAGCTTATCGTCTAGTTAGATCTTGATGATGATTGCGTGGCAAATCAAACACCAAAAGTCAGAGTTCGTATAATTCGCAAACGAAACGCTCTACGTTGTAATTATAATCACACTGTTGATACGATACTGACGTTAACTATCAATCCCAGTCGATCGCAAGTTGAAACGACGTGACTTCCAATAGTCCTCTGAAGTTTACAACGTTCGCTACTCTATAACTCAACGAAGTGTGTTAGCGGACACCTCCTAACATTACTACCTCTACTGATCGTCTTTCGATCAACAAATTACCAAAACTTGTTGTCCGATCAGGAGTTTGTTTGTTAAACTGCCTCGTACAACTACCGAAGCCTTCGCAGTCAACAACAACACTGACTTGATTCTGCATTCCGGGCGTGAAGGCACCAAACCGCGGTTCATTTGGCAGACGACAATTCTCAACCGTCCGTATTTCAACTCAACCAATCACGTCTCGCCAACATCGTCACGGATTAACCCAGCACCAACGGTTATCCCCGAATCCTAGCTAAATATTATTATCTATATCGCTGGTTCAATTAACTAATTGAATAATTAATCCTACATTACAGCAGCCTAACAATAACGGCAGCCTTACACCTTATATATATATAGGAGCGTGTATCTACAACATTTAATCATATGATTTGTGTGGGGTCTCAAGGACATTCGCTACAGTTGGATGACATCCACTCATAAAGTGCCTCAGATGTCAATCATTTTCTCTGCTAAGTAGATTACCTTTGCAGTTTGGCTATGAATACATGCGCAAGTATCATCACCATACTGGTGAATAGTAACTCCCAGGGAAGAAAGAATATTGGTTAGGTCTGCAATATAAAGGATATATAAGCAGAGATCGGTTGAGTGAGTACAACCAAAGCAGAAGATATATAGAAGATATAGGATGGAACCCTGCATCAACCTAAATGAAAGCAGGTTGAGTGGGTAGAACCAAAAACCACAGACCAACAGGAATGAAGAAATCAGATGTAATTGATGCAACAACGATATGAGGCGGACAGAATGAGGAGGAAAGATGGACAGAAGAGAAGAGGAAAGCTGAGGAAGGAAGTCATTCATAGTCAGTGATGTGGTCTCGAGACCGCGGTCTTGGTCTCGAGACCGTCTCGAGACCGAACAAATGCGGCCTTGGTCTTGGTCTCGGTCTCGAATGTGCCGGTCTTGGTCTCGGTCTTGGTCTTTAAAGGTGCGGTCTTGGTCTTGGTCTTAAGGGTGTGGTCTTGGTCTTGGGCGTCTGGTCTCGGTCATTTGCCTTTGGTCTTGCGCCTTTGGTTTGGCCTTTGGTAGGAACTAGAGTGGATTATTTGTTAAATGTTGTCGATATTTTCGGTTATTCAGGGACTTCTGAGATAGCTTCGAATTCATGCGACGATCCGCTTATATAGGACAAAGCGAGAGAGGACCGCGTTGTTCGCTTCTTATCAGAAGCGACAAGAGAACGTTGAGGCACAGATAACCATGACCTCTGGTGCTCTATTGCCTATAGTTAAGCTTACACTGATGCAGTTTCTCGAGGCAAAATCAGTAGCCGGGTAAACGATGCAGATCAGGTATTTGGTGGGGAATTATTCTCTACTGGCAAAGTTTTTTGTATTCCGCAACACCTGTGCCTGTTGAGAGAGTGTTTAGCTGTAGTGTGCTCTTCATGAGACCTCAAATAAGACTTGGGGATAAAAACCATAACTAGAAATATAATAAGCATCATATGAATAATGGGAATATGTATACACTACAATTAACAGTACTGAGAATTGCGTTTATGGTCTTGAGGCTTAGATCTTGGTCCTGGATTATGCGGTCTTGGTCTCGGTCTCGGTCTTGGACCACGCGGTCTTGGTCTCAGTCTTGGTCTTGGACTACGCGGTCTTGGTCTTGGTCTTGGACCACGCGGTCTTGGTCTCGGTCTTGGTCTTGAACCATGCGGTCTTGGTCTCGGTCTTGGTCTTGGAATTTTGGTCTCGTGCACAACACTGTTCATAGTGACAATAAAGAATTTTGCAGAAGCAATGAAGCACATTTGCCCTAAATACCTTATGATTTACCTGAAATTACATTTGACTCTGAATGTATTTCAGCTTTGGTGTGGAGAAACAACTTTGGGTGAAACTGTTACCATAACTGATTCTGGCTAGAACTGTTTGAATCATTTGAGTAACACAGATTTAGTTGAATATGATCGTGCCAAGGAACAAATTTTGAAAGAGTTTAAATTAATAACAGAGAGTACAAAGCAAAGTTTATTAAGACAGAGAAATAGCCCAAGGAAACGTTTACATTGTGGAACATAAGGTTGAAGAATTTGCTTCATTGCTATGTACATGCATGATTACTAGAAATTGTATGATCTCATGGTCACCAATCATTTGCAGGAGTCATTAAAACTAAGCCCTTTGCAAGAAAATTTGTTGGAGGCCATGAAATTCATGGAAACTCATGTAAGCAAAACTAAATTCAGGAAGTGGTCCAACATAATACGACGACAAAAGAGAATCTTTGAATCAGGAGAAATCATGATTGTGCTGTGCATGGCTTCCACTAATACACTGATGTCTCATTGGAAGTTGGAACACTCTGGACAGTAATCTCACATTTCAAGCCCACATAACAAACCCAGGCAAATATTGTTTTTATCAAATCAGAGCCATAATAGGGCAATCTGCTCTTACCACAGACATGTTCCAACCGCAGGACTTCTGCTCTCTGGTCTGCTCTCACCTCGATAATGCAAAATTCGATTTAGCAGCAGGGCTGTTAATATCGCGATAAAGTATCGCAATACTTGGTATCGCCGATACTTTTTTCAGTATCGCAGCGAGTATCGCGATAGTTTTATTTTGTTGGTATCGCATGTGTATCGCCGATAATTTTTTAGCCTGTCGGCAATACTCGATACCAATACTTTTTTCCACTATAATTTATATATTTTCACATCCGCTTGAGTAAGTCGCGATCAAGAAATAGTGAGAAATAATTCTTTATGCTTCGAAACTTGTCTCTTTCTTCGAAAATAGCCTCTTTCTGCCATTTATGATCGTTGATGTGAATGGAAAGAATCTATTTGTACGTGATTAAACGCTAAACTTACTTATCGAAAAAGTATTGGTAAAAGTATTGGTATCGCTATTGCAATACTTTTAAGAAATAGTATTGGTATTGGTATTGCAGTACTTTTATTATGAAGTATTGGTATTGGTATTGCCAATACTTTTTTCCAGTATTGTTAACAGCCCTGTTTAGCAGGCATCTCGGATCTTGAACTCAAGATACATCCACACATTCAGAATTCTTTGGCTGTGCACATCTTCTCATACAAACTCCTTAACTCCTCAGTCAGCTGTACAATTCAGGATAAGATTTAAGCTGGTCTTACAAGAAGCACTTCTACCTACCTTCAATCACTCCAAGTCTCTCCTTACATCCCTCCATGCAGCCTGGATATCTTACTATTCTTCACCTGGAGATTGTGCCTCAGATTCGCACCTCTGTGTAACTGCAGGCATACATTTTTTTGATAAAAAATGATAATTATTATTATTATAAAATAAAATTTTCAAAAGGTTATTTGGTCACATGGCTGAATATGAATTTGAAAAGGATATTTTGAGCATCGGTATTTAACCCTCTCGCCCTGAGAAACCAAGTTATCGGTTTGTGCATCCATTACTTATCCTCGAGAAACCGATTATCGCTTTTGCCACCTATGATGCCTGGGAGTGCTGGGTTATCATGTTATCAAATATTGCACTGAGAATTTGGGAAGGGTTAATAAAGATTTTAGGCCCAAAAGGCACCAATTACTTTCAAAGGGTTAAGAGTAATTTTAGCACTTAAACGGCCTAAAATCTTTATTATTGCTGCCCTCATTGCTGCCCTCAATCATAAACTCATCTCTGCACAACATTACAGAAGCCCTCACATAAGCTGCTGGTATAGAATCAGCATACTTTCTGTCCAAAGTCAGTGGGCTATCCTATCCAAGAGATGGGTTATTAAGAAGTGGGTAAACTATGGCATCTGTGAAGTTGTCAGAGAAGAAACCTCCAGTGGGAGAGGTTGACATGAGTGTGATAACTGGGCCCAAGACATCAAAGCAGAGCAGAAGAAATGCTGTAAACATTATGTCTAAAGACAAGGCAAGAAGGGCAAGTGCAGTTATTTTACCATTGTCCATTACAGTGGATAAAGTCATTGCTGTCTCGGTGGAGAAATGGAGTGGAATTTGTGATCGGCTGACCAGAAAGGAAGAAGTAAGGAATTTGAAAACAGATGGGCCTCCAGTCAACACTTAGGAACATATTGAAGAAGTTTAGAGGTGAGAACTTCCTTTTGTGGGATTTACAATCCAATGATGAGAAACAAGTTGTACTGTTTTGAAAAAACACAGAATCTTTCACTTTCTAATAAACACAACAATGCTTTGTGGATTCATTCATTCATTTCAGATATTTATATAGCGCCCCTTCAAGATTTCTACTCAGAGGCGCTCCCGACTACAGCGCGGACACTGAATCGGAGTTTCACGCCGAAGCGCATGAGCAATTGCGAGTGAAGGACTTGCCCAGGGTCCCTACGCGGCGGCTTGAGGTAGATTCGAACCCGCAACACTCCGGCTGCAAGGCACCAAATATACCCCCTTGAGGTGGATTCGAACCCGCAACCCTCCGGCTGCAAGGCACCGAACATACCCCTACACCACCGCGCCCCGATCAAAGTTTCCCATGCAGCTTTCATCAGGTATTTACAATATATGCTTGACAAAGTAACTCTTCTAGCTTATTGTGCGTTGTTTTGCTAACTGACGTATTATTTTCGTTCATAATGATACTTAACATAATAGGCTAGTGCAGAAAGTGCCTCTGAATAGGTCTCTTGAACAGGCGCTAAAAAATTCTCAGAACGAATGAACAGAGGTATACAGTCTATTTACCATCACAACAGGAAGAAACTTATGAAAAGTGTTGCTTCTTTTACTTCAGAAAAGAAGTCATGTCTGATTTTTTGAAAAGGTGACTTATAACACATTCCAAACTGTATTTCAAAGAGTTCAAATAGTTGCAATTTTTCCCATCATCATGGGCATTCTGTTGGGAAGAAAGTTCAGGAACTCCATTGGCCACAACTTACAAAAATAACAAGAACATGCAGGTGCAGATAAAAAATTTAATATCACAATGCTTCTATAACTCAGTTTTGTACTGGTTTCTGAAATTCCCAGTTTTTGATGTAGTAGTTGAGTAATTCATCCATATTTTAATTTTCAATATCTAACTGAAAATATACTAAGTATTGACTAACCTGTGAGATTCTGATGTAACAACAATGACTCGACATGGAGCTGACCTAAACAGAAGATCCTGCACGAGTAGGATTAGGTAAAAATGACCAAGATGATTTGTTTGAAATATTGCTTCATAACCATCGGGACTTTTGGTATAAGGCATGGAAAATATCCCTGCATTCAGGATCAGAATGTTAAGAGGCCTAAAACAACAACCTAAGCTGAAAACTAAATATAATCCTAACATCAAAAATTAACTGCATCAAACGTACAGCACTGTTTGCTTGTATATGTGTAAAATTATATTCTTAGACATTCCTATAGAACCAATCTAGAATCTTTTCTCGGCTCTGCTCACAATACGCAACATACAATGTTTAAGATAATAAAAAATGATGCACACATGGAAAATATTAATACCTGGACCATGACATTTTTATATTTGTAGTGAAGAAGACAGTAACAAGTTGGCATGTAACATAGCAGGAAGGTTGTAAGAGTGCAATGTAGCAGAAAATGTTCTGACGGCACTAACACTTGATTGGATGGGCCATAGTTATGGCAGGTTGCCATGCTTTGGCCGCAGCTTGACCCAAAAGGTTCAGCCAGGCATTACCAAAGTGTCCAACGAACAGAAGAAGATGCACGGTTGTTCAAAAACATTTTTATTCCTCAAAGCACATCAAAGATATCACAAGAGTTTGTCTACAATTTCTGTCACCTCTCTCTATGATTTCTGTATGATTTATGTAGAAATTCATCCACCACATGCTGATAGGCTATATACTGTACAACATACATTTGCATGTCTAATTTTGGCCATGCAATTGTAAACTCGTAATTGTAAAACTCATAACTGTAAACTCTAAATTTCTACATCACACTACTCTAAACCCAAGTGCAAGACATCAGCATATTGTCGAGCACTGTGTCATGTCCAATGGATTGTCTAGATATGTCAAGGAAAGGTCTGAGTCTGGTTGCCACAGAGAGGCGGTAGGAGAGCTGCTAAGGCAACATGCTTGGTTGGCTACCATAGGCTACTTCTCTGTGTGGCATCTATCTGTCTGTTTATGTCTCTCTGTTACTCTCTGTCTCTGTCATTCTGCCACTGTGATGATCGGTCAGTGGCTCAGTGCTCATCGGTCTGTATTTCTGACTGGCGGTTCTGTCAATTGTCTGTAAGCTTTCCATCAACTTATTGGAGCCATATACAGTAAAACTTCGGTATTTTGAACTTCCAGTTATAACTGTTATATTGAATAACAGTCAAAAGTCCTACCACAACCAATGCAAACATATACAAATATAACTCTGCTTTATCGAACCTGCTTACATCGAAGTCTTGCTCATTGTGAAGCGCTCTACTATCCTTATCGAACTATTGACTGGCAGATATATCGGGTCTAGGACTTTACCCCCCGGCCCATTACCCCCCTGCCATTACCCCCCTGCCATTACCCCCGCCATTACCCCCCGCCATTACCCCCCGTCCCGTATAATAATATATCATAATTATAATTATAATTAATAATATATAATATTATAAATAATAATTATAATTATTAATTATAACTATAATATAATGAATTATAATAATATTTATTAATTAATATAGTAATATAATTATTAAAATAATATATAATATGTAATAATAATTAATATCACTAATAAATATATTAATTATTTATTATAATTATATGTATAATATATAATATTAATATACTATATTAATTGTTATAATTATATTATTATATAATATATAATTATTAAATTATATATATATAATGGTCGGGGGTAATGGCGGGGGTAATGGCAGGGGGTAATGGCAGAGGGGTAATGGGCCGGGGGGTAAAGTCCGGATACCGATATATCGAAGTTTCAGCCACTTTGCGACGCAGTATAGTTGGCCTAGTTGTAGCTGACTGGTGAATAATTATCAGATGCTTTGTTTGCTGAATAGTACGAGACAAAGACACGCACATGTAGGTTTGGTCACTGGGAGGGGGTCAGTCAATTATAACTTTGTAGGCTAGGCATTGTGTGAGTTCGCCTTTGTAGCTTAGCACAATTGACCTAAATCGTAGAGCTTCTGAAAGATGAGGTGATGAAGACATGGGATTTTGGTGACAGTGACACCATTGACACTGGTGCCAATTGCATCTGAAGCATTGAAAGGGCTGTTAGTTATCGACATTGTGTCAAATGTGAGGAAACCAAAATTGGGCCTATGGCTCGCCTGACTACATACAGCCTCGTGCGCATCTGTGTGTCAGGGTGCCGGCTCCCATACCGATAGCAGCTTCAGAAATTTGAATATCGGGCTAGCATGATCTATACAAGGGGACTTTAAAAGGCATGGCTCCCATTCAAACGGGCAGCAGTGGTCAAGCAGGGTTGAGGCCAAATGGTCGCTATACAAAAACGTGTACACTGCCATTTATGTACAGTTGGTTAGAATTTATGAGAATATCTATCTCGCTTATTACAAACCTCAGATACATTGAACCGTTAACGATGGTCCCTTGAACTTTGATATAATGAAGTTTTGATAGAAGTCTACCTGTAGGGTATTTATCAATCCATAGCTGAAGTTGATGCTATATGCAGCATCAATTTCAACTATTCATAATTGGGGTAAAAAGCTTAGAAAATGTAGTTGCCAAACCCTCAGCTGTCATTTGCTGTCCCACAATATGTACCTTTATGTACAATTTGCCTACCACAGATAGCATCCACTGAAACTGCACTACTTAAAATTCACAACAACATAACCAACACCACACGGAAATATCACACTTACAGAACACTGCTCTAAAGCCAAACAACAATGTTATGTATAGACTAGACAGTGAATAAAGGAAAAGTAATGCAGTGTTAGCAATTTCATTTTTCCAGCACACCATTCAAAAGTACCCTTAAGTTTATCAAATTTACCTTAAGCTAATCAAATGCATTCTCCCATACAATAATTTCTGGCATTTTTGTAGTACAGTAATATTCATTCATTTCTAAGAATTTATATAGCGCCTCTTCAAGAGACCAACTCAGAGTATATCTCTGCGCTAGCCTATATGATGTTAAGTGTCATTTCGAATGAAAATATTACATCAGTTAGAAAAACAATGCACAGTAAGCTAGAAGAGTCACCACTGGCGGGTCCATGCACACGCGTGGAACCGACCAACGGATTCCTGTCGACAGCTGAAGATGGCATGGATGTTCAGAGTATCTGAGCCTAGTTGCATCGACAGTGTAGAGCGGCCACAGGTGACAGTGTTCGCACACACGATGACGCTGCCGACGAGCAGTCCCTCACTGGTACAAGATGATGCACGTCTGACTATTCGTCGAGACTCAAGTAGTATGCAGAGAAGGCATTCGTCGTGTGTCGGTCGGTAGATTGAAGCGACTGAAGGTCGAGGTCACTCCAACGGCCCACATTGGTCATCCTACACTGAAACGAAGTCAGCGCATGCGGTCCATATGGATCAGGCTCGACCATACATCAGAAGGAAGGGCCAAAGCAACTTGCGAACAAAATATCATCAAACGCACAAAATCCTTGGTAAAACCGATGAATAAGTCCGGTATGCAAACCTAGCACCAGAAAACTTCAACAAGTTTGAATTTACTAAGAAAATTCTACATTTAGACTAAATAATCCGTCGAAATGACGGAGAAGTCGATCAGTGACTGTCATGGCGATTACATGGGCAGATCCAGAGACCTCAGCCATGAAATTCCTCAAGTTAGGCGTTTTTTTTACAGTGTTTGGATTCAATGCAACTAATATGGCTACAAAGCATTTGCAAAGTCTTACATTTATTCAAGTAGGTGTCAATTCACCACACACTGAAAATTAAACTTGACTTTTTTCCCCGCATCATTAATATATTTTCAAAACCTGCAGACAACATAAGATATTATGCTGAAGGTAGTACACAGATCACACTTACAGAAAACTGTTCTAAGGTCATACAACAATGTTATGTGTAGACACCTGTATCATGCCAACAACAAATGTATACCCTACCACAAATGAATAGCACTCACATGCCTCTGCTGATGTACGCTTCTGCAAAATCCCTCACTGTGCTCAGTGACATCAGATCTATGTACATCGCCTCCACTCTGGCTTGTGACCTCTCCTGTAAGATTGTATTGACAGCTGCGTTGGCACTCTTCATATTTCGACATGCAAGAACAACATGAGCACCATGCAGCGCCAGAGAACGTGCAGTCTCAAAACCTTAAGAAATAGCCAAAACTTCTTTAATCAAACTTACTTGTATTTGGTTAGTGAAAGCACTTATTATGTACTCAAAGCCCGTAAATCAGAATCTGAGACATGGACGATTGTTGCTAAGAGCCAAGATGGAGTCACACAAATGCCAAAGTAAAACAGTGTATTTTGACCAATTATTTAAAGTAGATGAAAACCTGAGAACTAGGATCTTTTGAGGCACATGATTCCAAATACAAGGGGCACCGCAAATGAAGGTACAGTTATTGTGAACCTAAACTTGTACAAAATCACAGCATATGGCAAAATGCAATAGTTCAAAAAAGTGATATGGGGTTAGGAGTGCATGAGGATTTTATAGCAGGTTGATATTCTCCAGTCTCCACTCCATATTATTCACTTTGAAAGTCAAACATGCTATTTGAAATTTAATTGTATTGTATTGTATCTAAAGATTTATATAGCGCCTCTCTCAGAATAACTATTCAGAAGCGCTCTCAGCACGAAAACCCCGGGGGAAAAGAAACGTCTTTAAAGAACGAGAGACCAAAGAGGAAAAACTAGTCATTAGTTTAGCCCTTAATGAGGGGAAGGTCATTCCAAGTAGAGGGACCAACCACAGCAAATGCCCAGCGTTGAGCCAAGGCAGTCCTAGTCCTAGGAACAAAAAGATCTAGCCAATCAGCAGAGCGCAAGGAACGAGATGAGGTCGCAGATAACAGCTTTCGCATATAGTCAGAAAGATACTTTGGGGCACTGCTCAGCTGCACCTTTGAGACTAGAAAGAGGATCTTATAATGGATGCGCGCAGTGATAGGAAGCCATTGCAAGACATCAAGCATATATGTAGCGATATGCGAAAAGCGAGGGAGTCGGGCTATGAGCCTAGCTGAAGCATTTAAGACTGATTGAAGGGGAGAAAGACGCTGTGCCATTCAACCGGAAGCCAATGAAGCTTACAACTTAGGTGATGTAATGCATAGACTGTAACTGTAATTGTAAACTTATAAAGCGGCACTTCAAGGCAAATTCATCAGAGGCACTCTATGTCCCAGAACTAGTGGTTAACTGCATGGTCTTCAAGCATTTGTGAAAAAGAAAAGGAGACACGGAGAGGGTCTCCTGTTGGAGACCAGCATGGAGGCATTCAATGAGGAAGGACGAACAACTGCAAAGCTGTGGTGGTGTCAGTGTTATTTTAGTTCAGAAAATCAATTTTATTCTAGTTTTTATTTAGTTCGGTATCCAATCATTTCAGTTTAGTTCTAGTTTTAGTTTTATTTCTGATAATCATTTTAGTTTTAGTTTAGTTATTATTCATCAAATCTTTTTCGTTCTCGTTTTAGTTCGTTCACGAAATTAACACTGCTGGCCTTCAGCTTCGTTGGCCAGCAAGTGTGGTGAACAAGAGGCAGCTAGAAGGGAGGGGGTTAATTAAAGAGGAACTGAGCCATAAAATGAGTTGAAGTCCGAAGAGCCACCTTCCCCCTGTGGTGTCTGCCAATGGGAGTTGGGAGAAGATCTCCCACGGCTGCCAGGAAATGGGGGGAGTTTACACACCCTTTGAATATAAACTGGGGGTTGTTGATTTCCGATAATATAATGGCCTGCAATATAATTCTCAGTGACTACTTCTGGGTCTCAGATATAAGTCGGCCAGAGTGGGGGTTTGTTCTCCAAGTCCCGGTGGGAAGTTTAGACGCCACTACCGGGACTGCCCTCCCCCACTGGCTTCTTTATGGTATAGAGAGCCAAGTGGGGTAGGGTGACAGTAATTTCTACATGCACGCCATTAAAGAGCGTCGCCGCCGAAATTTCTACCGCAATAGATTCTTGTATTTTCTATAGTTTTAGTTCAAGATTTCAATATCGTTCTCGTTTTCATCTCGTTCCACGTCAATTCTTTTTCGTTTTTATTTAGTTTCAGTTCACAATTTCTTTCTAGTTCTCGTTTTCGTTTTCGTGAACAATTGTCTAATCTTTTTCGTTCTCGTTTTCGTTTCGTTCACGAAATTAACACTGGGTGATGTGCAGCGGCACTTTAAAAGTTCAGGCAATGGACTGTGAAATGTAAATTTAAAATCTAAAGTATGGAAATTATATGGAAATAGGGTTTGACTCTATTTCAAGCTGATTTAATTAGTACTTCTGTGCATGTCATCGATTGCACTGGTCACTGTTCAACTTCTGTATCAAAAGGCACAGGTGGATTATTTTGAATTTGTTGAGTAATTTCTAACAATTTGAAGTTTACTGTTGCTAAGTTTGCGTATCAGACTTACTCTTCAGTTCAACGGCCATATTCATGGGAGATGACTAAGCTACTCCGGGCATAACGCCTACTCCGGGAATAACTATTCTCTGAATAAAACTTAGTCGTAGTCGGTATTCATCAAACAGGCGCAGACGGCCGATTAGTTACTCTGGGCGTAAAGTGCGCTGACGCTGGGTTTTCCCAATATTTGAGTGGTTATCGTTGATCGCGCATGCGCAAAAAGGTCCATTACCGACGAAAAGTAAAATAAGTAAGCAAGTCTAGCCTTTATTACCCCACTACCAAACACGCAGCATTTGCATCGAAATAGAATGCAAAAATAAAATAGAAGTAAATATAATATATAGTATTAATAGTGAGGAGGTCGGAACATCGAATTTCACGGTTGTGAGGACAATGTAAACAAATAAAAATTGAAAGACGGCGGTAAAACAAAACAAATCTAATTTAACATAAATGTAAAATTAAGAGGCGTTTTTTGTTACAGTAGGCCTAAATATGAAAGTGAACGTTAATTAGCATCAAAGGTACAGTAAGAAAATGAAAAGGAAGAGTGAAAAGATTTTTAAGTTTACGGTGAAGTTGGGACAGATGAAGGTCTAACGGATACACGCGGCACTTCGAATGCAACTTTGTCAGACATCTCATCAAATTTTAACATATTCTGATGGCGAAATGAAAGGTAATTTACAGTTCGCCGTTGGCGAACTAGACGAGTTAATTACAGATTCTCTTAAACACTTATTGATGTCTAAAACGTCGTCGAATGCAACGAATAACGACGGCCGCCATATTGTTTATCGCCTTTAAGCTGTGAATAGAGGACTTACTCCTGCCTCAGACTCGGAGTTGCCTTATTTGCAGCGTAGAGCGTTGCACCTGTCTCATGAATACCGCTTTAACCCGCTACTCCCGCGTAGGCCAGATTTAAGCCTCGAATAGGAGTTACACACCTCCCATGAATACCGGCCCAGTTCCGCTGTGGATTTTGCATGCTTGACGGTATTTTCTTTGCTTGTCGTCTTGACCTACATGACTGTACAAAAGAAGGATGGGTTTTCTCTGGTCAAATCTCAGATCTATGGACTACGTAAGTATCTACAAACAGGGTCGTTTTAAGGTTATCGTGGGCCCTAGGCACTCATCGTAGGCCCAACTGCCAGCTCTGCATTAAAGCTAAACGCAAAATTACGCAATCACATTATTTATTGACGTCATGTTTAATCATGATTCACAAGCACACCCAGTTTTGATTTTAAATCTCAATATAGGCTACTTTTTGTAATATTGGTCATTTAATATTCTGAATACATCCAATAAAATTTAATGCAACATTTCCGGTTTCAATTTTTCTATGATGTTAGGATGTTATATGAATCAATTAAGTTTAATGGGCAATGGGTATGATAATCTATGTGGGGCCTATATAAGGCATTATGGCAGATTGTACGGCTTTGTAGGTCTATGCTTAAGTGTTTGTACACAAAAATACGGCACGAAATTGGTTTCAGTAAGAATATTCTTCTTCTTCTCCTATCTTTAGTCTCTTTAGATTTACAAAATCGCAACTGCTTTCTAATTTTTTAATGAAAATAGTCACGTACGGCTTTAAAAGTTTTTAAATTAACAGTTTTAATTTTAAACAGTCATATCTGACGCATACAAGAAAAACACAAGTCTGAATTAGACAGATGAAAAAAAGGAAAAGAAAGGACGACTATCTTTGCTTGCACTACTTCAGTTGAAAACGAGTTAATGCGAGAAAAGACATTTGAGAAGACATGATGTGATTGTGCTAATGCAAAGAGCCGTAAAGTTCACAAAATATAGGCTGTTGCACAGTTTAATTTAACTTTAAGTTAATATCTTAAAGTTAAACTGTTTCAGTATAATAAAAAAAATTATTAAATAAGAATTTGAAATTTCCTTTTTTCATTTTTGCATAAAATTCAATCATTAAGCCTATTTTTCAATATCTCATTTTCAGACTTTCGTAGGCCCCTGAAAGGTTCATAGGCCCTAGGCACAGTGCCTACTGGATAAAACGGCCCTGTCTACAAATGGTGCCATTGTTGTCTCCGGTTGAAGGTTGCCAAACGTAGACAGAGTAAACAAGTTAGCAGGTCTGAGGCTTGACTGTCATCTGGAAACCTGACCCCCTCGAGATGTAGGTGGACCATTCCAGTTACAAAAGGTCACGAGAAGAGGCAACCAAAACGTCTGAAATTCAGTAAATTCATGGTGAAACGAAACATAATTCCACCATGGAACAGTAATGCTCCAAACTCGCCAGAATTATCAAGCGAATTTAGACAACACAATCCACCACAAATGACAGAGATGGCTGTCAATTGCCAGCATCGCTGCTGACATGTGCTGAAACTTAAGATTCAAGACAGGCCGGTAGTTGTTATTATCTGGGTCCATTCCAGGATTCTTGATTCATGGCCGTATAATGGCATGCTTTCATGCCTGAATCTCCAGCCGATGTCATGAAATAGAGTATCCCCCATACATGAGTATCCCCTTAGCGAAATGGAGTATTCGGTTTAGTCTGCATTTTTGGCGGTTTCTAAGTGTATTCAGTCGTACTATTTGGATTTATTGTACAAAAAATATTTTAAGTTGCGTATCTTTAGTTTGTACGTCGACCTGAAATTAATTTACTTAGTTTTGGGTGATTTTGACTGGATTTTCGTCTTGGCTATCGTGATGCGTATGATGATGGGGGATAGAATGGTTTATTCCCCCAGATACTCTAAACCGGTTTATTCCATCCGGGGGGATATGCTTTAGAGGGGATAGAATATCTCTGGACACCGGCAATCCTCAGCCAAAGATGCATGCAGAGCTGCTACAGCATTGTCAGTAGGAAAGTTGGGTTGGGATCAAGCATGCATGTTTTTGCTAGTGAAGACAGAAGAAGTGCTCTTAATTCAACATCAGCCACCTTTTCAAATGCATAGAAACCGCTTTCCATTGCGGTGTAGAGTGGAGCTGAGCCTCTGTTTGCAGCAGACATCTAAAACTTTCTTTATGAGCATTCCAGATCTTCCATGTGGATTTTCAAGTACCGTTTATGACCAGATGGCTGTCATATGTTGCCAGCATTTCTATGAGGGTGGTGAATTCCTGAACAAACTTGCTGACATTGATCCAGGGCATAGATTGTGGTGATAGTAAGTGATGTTGCAAAGGATCGCAAAGGTGGTGAAGGTATCAGCAAGTTCAATCCACTTTGCCAGCATATTCCTGCAACTGCCTCGCTGATGTGATGTGAGGAGGCATGAGTCTTCGCATGGCAGGTCAACGATATTGAACCCGGAAGGAGCTGATGAGTGCAACATCAGCAACAGACTGCTGCCACATGTCGACCGCGACCAAAATGTCCAAGTTATGGCTGTGATGCCTTCGGTCACAGAAGTGCATTTGCTACTAGGACTTCTGTAGTTCCACGTTCTGCATCACAAGTCAGCCTGTGGTTTGCAGTCATCATTCGTAATGTAGGTTGACCATTCTGTTGACTGCCCAACTGTGCCCACAACAGCCAGATGTTCAACAAAAACAGCAAGAAGTGTTGTCTCTATTGCATGCTGTACACAGACTGGAATTGGGAGATTAGGGAGTTGGAAGATATGCTGGTTTGATTTATAACCACCCACTCAAGAATTCCTAGATATAGAATTCAACGTCGAGATGGGCGTGTAATTAGACAGGTCATCAGGGTTAAAGAAAAGGTTTCATAGCAGCTGAACTAAGGCATCAGCAAATTGGAAGGATTGCTCATGCAAGGTGAAACTGATATAATTATGAGGTGAATGGTGAACCCACGGCATCAGAGTACTTCTTCAGAAGAGACATAAAATCTTGCAAGTGCTACCATTCCCTTAACACCCTGACATTACCACTTGGCTCACATAACCTGTACTAATACTCGACTGGTTTACCCTTGCTTCCGTGGCATCATGTCTGGCAGTGCTGTAACACATGCAGCTTACAAAGACAACCATAGACAGACTTGAAGTATAGTGCTAAATGTTTCCTTAACTGCCTCACAAAATAAAGTCCTTACAAGGTTTTGGAAACTCTAATAAACATGCTGCAAATATATACTGACTGAAAAATCAATATCCCATATATTACCAGCATATGTATACACCCGTAATATATGAAATTGCCAATGTCTGCATGCCAGTGCCTGTATTTCTTGGGTCCCTATTTCCTAGCAGCCATATTCTATATTATATCGGGTTATTTATAGGGTTATTTATTAAAACATTTTTAACTCGTACAAAGTCGCACAGAAATGCAAATTGGAGGTGTGGTTGGTCAGTCGCAGTTAGATATCCAGATGTTCAAAGGCCGATGAGAAAGTGAGTTTTAAGGCATTTCTTGAAAGAAGGAAAGGAGCTCTCGAGCAATTGATAAATATTGGTAATCGATTCCACTCCCTGGAGCAGCAACACGGAATGCACAAGAACCCATGACAGTGCTACATGTAGGCTCAACTAAAAGACCCACAGCGGAAGATCGCAGACTGAGGGGCGGGATGTACGGAAAAACTAGTGGTTGAAGGTAGGTAGAATTGCTCGTTGTGAAGGTTTTGTAGGTCAGATAGGCCAGTTTCAATCTTATTCTGAATTCAACAGGAAGTCAATGCAGTTGACTGAGCAGAGTCAAGGAGTTTGAATGAGAAGATGCATGCAGCACTAAAACATGGATGCCTGTTGACTTACCTGATATACCTGCAAACACAGGGTTGGCATAATCAAGGCAAGAGCAGACAAGCTGTGACATGTCTTTGGTAAGAGTTGACCTTATGCGACGTATTGCCCTGATGTGATAGAAACAAGATTTGCAAAGGTTGGATTGGAAAGTAAACTTACTGTCCATACCATAGTGACCCCAAGTAATTTGACAGCTTTTTGATAGTGGAAGTACCAGTACCGTGTCAGTAAGGTGAACACTGGAATGAGAAGGGAAAGAGTTGGTGTGCGCCTCAGACTTATCTGGCAAGACCACTGAAGCAGAACCATGCATTAATACTCAAGTATTATTATTTGCTGGACTGAACCCTTGGTGACAGAACAATGAAACGCTGAGTATCATCAGCATACTGCTGCAATTGGACTCCAAATTGATTGGCTATGCGGCTGATTGGAGAAGTGACGATTGTAAATAAGTAATAGAGGACTGAGAAGAGATCCCTGTGGAACACCAGCAGCACAGAAAGAAGGATCAGACCAAGCAGTACCAATACCCACTTGTAGAGACTGATTGGAGAGGTATGAACCTAGCCAGTTAAAGGCAGTACAAGAGACACCAAAGCTCCTACTAGAGTCTAGATAAAAGTATACATGGTAGTTGAGAGTGTCAAAAGCAGCATTAACGTCAAGGCATACTGAAAGGGACGCCTTTCCTTTGTCAATAGATCATGAGAAGATGTTATCCGGATGTTGTTCTATATATATATCTGCATGCCAGTTTTTAACAGGTGTGTGTTAACGCTGACAATGTCTTTGGACCAGTAAGCAGACCTGAGAGCAAACAATCTACTCAGAGTGAATGTAGGATGGATGAAAACAATTATTTGGATAAAGAAGCTGAAGATTACAGTTAATCTGTCCAATGTATATGTTTAACTTTTTAGGCCAATGGCTGTGATATTTCAGCACAACCTCCAAACGATTACTTAAAGCACAATTCTAAAAGCATTCCTCCAAATATCCATGAGTTACCTAAGCTGCACTGTTTATTCATTCATTCTGAGAATTTATATAGCGCCTCTTCAGAGGTGCTCTCTGTGCTAGCCTATAATGATGTTAAGTGGCATTACGAACGAATATATTACATACAGTTAGCAAAACAACACACAGTAAGCTGGAAGAGTCACAAGTTGGAAATGGGAATTCGTTGGTTTGTTCCAATGTGGCCCACACACACACATGGAACCAACCACCAAATTCCCATCGAAAGCTGGCAGATGGTATGGATGTTCAGAGTCTCTGAGCCAAGTTGTGTCGATAGAGCAGAACAGCCACAGGTGACAGTGTTCGCACACATGATGAGGCTGCCGACGAGCAGTCCCACATCCGGCTAGCGGCTAGCCGTTGAGGTGCATGGAGTACGCTAAAAAACGCATTCGTTGTGCATCGGTCGGTTGATTGAAGTGCCTCCAGTAACTGACGGTTGAGGTCACTCTAATGATCCGTGTCAGCCGTCCTCTGCCACGACGAAAACACCCGGCTAATTTGGCTAAAGGCGGCTTACAAGATCCATGTGGTTCAGACTGAACCATACATCAGAAAGATAGGCCTGATGTCTAAAGTGACTGGGAGCGCCTCTGAGTAGGTCTCCTGAAGGGGCGTAATATCAAATTCCTTGAATAAATGAATGGATAGGTAAGCCATAATAACAAATGAAGTGGGAGTGCGGGAATGCTACAATTCAAGAAATCATAAAGAGATCTTCAAAGTCAAACAAAGTACTCTCTAAATGTACACAATCCTTGGCAAAACCGACGAATGAGTCCGGTACGCAAACGTAGCACCATAAAACTCCAACATATCTCAACTTATTGAGCTAATTCTGCATTTAGACGAAAAAATCCGTTGAAATGATGCAGAAGTCGATCAATGACTGATGTGGCCGATGACATGCAAAAAACTCCTGTTCTCTGTTTTGTAGCTATAAAGCAGAATTACAATCATATAACAGACATACCTATTCCTGTGTTAGCACCAGTGACAATTACATATTGTCCTGTCAGATCACGACCCTGAAGAACCTGTAAAGCTGTGCTGGAGGCATCAAACCGTTGCTTAACTTCACCATCACCAGATTTCTCATCAACTTTGAAAGCGAGACGAGGATCAACATTTGCAACTTTCTTGGAAATGTAACTAGAAAACAAAATAGGTTACCTTCAGTGTAAGAACTGACAGAAACAATGTAAAATCTAACAAATGTCAAAGAAACTTCAACTTTTATTGATCAAACACAGCCTTTACTAAGCAAAATAAAATACAGCCCGTAAAAACAAAGTTTTTACTATATCCATCTAGTATCCTATAACGTGTACTCTGAAAATAGTCCGCGTTCATTTTACAACAAAGCACGCTGAACGAGGCAGCGCGCCCATTATTGTTGCAGCCAATCACAACGCTGGCCAATCACAACGGTGCGTATCGGAAAAGGGGATTCCCCGATTCAAAAAGTTGAGTCCCCGATTCTATAAGCTAGCCTTTTTTGGGGAGGTGAAATTTTGATAGAATGAAGTGTGTGCGAGGGCGAGTCTATATGCCAAGTTTCACGACGATTGAATGATTGTAAGTGATCGAACTAGTCGTCGCAAGATTTGACTATTTAGCCTGTGGCTCAATCAAGCAAACATTCAAGCAATCAAGATTGCAAGATTCCCGCAAGTTAAACTAGATGGATAAAAAATAGGTATGAATGTATTGAGAGAGTTATGCAGCACATTTGGGAGCATCTTGAAGGCCTTCCTCAATAGCCTCAATGATGCATCGCGAAAAAATTTGTGTGCAGGCAGGCAGTACTGGAATGTAATGTAGCCTCTATTGCGGTGATTAAACCGTAATAGAGAATGTCCTGATCGTGAACAACATTACTTGTAATTCAATCCTTGGCTCATCATTGGCTGAATGTGGGTCACATTAAAATTAATGTCATCCAGTAAGACAAAGTCTGCTCGCTTCATTCTGAATATTAATTAGTATAAGAAAATGTCAAATGATACCTATAGTTCAGTTTCATTCATTCATTCATTCATTCATTAAAATCATTTCAAAAATTTATATAGCGCCCCTTCAAGATTCCTAGTCAGAGGCACTCCAATGCAGCTGTGTAACCACGCAGTTCACCAAGTTTTCCCCAACTTAGTCTAATTATCACTAAACTGCTCGGGATCATTCTGCACTGGTCCATTAATTAGACTTGTTACATCAAATCCTATAATTAATTAGCATCTATTCCAGAGGTTTTCAAACTGTGGTACGCGTACCCCTGGGGGTACGCCAGGTGTCGCTAAGGGTTACGCGAAAAAATTCCAAATTTTTTTAATTTCCTATGAGTTTATGGACTTTATGCACATCTTTCTTTGATTAGCTATAGTCTATCTGCTATTCTACGTTCCACATGCGCTTCTTTTCTTTAAATTTTCTATGTGTTTATGCCCATCTTTCTTTGACTAGGCCTAGCTATTCTACGTCCACCATACGCTTCTTTTTTAAACTGGTTTTCAGCTATGCTTGCGATCAAAAACAAATACAGAACAAAGCTTGAACTCGAACTCGAATTTGCGTTTCAAATTGAAAAATATTAAACCAGATATTGTAAATCTGTTCTTGTTGCAACAAGCCCACAGCTCACATTAACGCCTTCTAATGGACTACTGATTTTATTTCTCCCTTTTGCTGATATGATTACATTCTTAAAATTATATTTTAAATTTTAAATTTGTCTACCTATGACTAAAACCCGCCACAGACCCTGCAAGAGAACTCGTTATATTCCCCTTATAATTAACTGCACGAGGACTTCGCGCTCGCCTGTTGTTTTTGATCTGACCTTTGCTGGGACCTGGGGGTACGACAGCATTCAATTTTTTTACCTGGGGTACAATAAAAATAAAGTTTGAAAACCGCTGATCTATTCATTATTCAATCACACCTACATACACAATTACACATAATATAGATGGGAATGTTTGTGTAAGGGTAGGGTTGCCACCTCTCCAGGATTGGGCGGGAGTCTCCTGTATTTCGATATGATCTCCCGTCTCCAGGAATTAATTTGGAAAACTTTGAAATATCCCGGAATGCCGAAAAGTACTATTCCCTGGCCTGAATGTCTGATCAAGATTGTATTTTTTAACTTTCAGTGGACACTTTTCAAATTCAATTTATATATCTATGTATTGTTCTAACTTTCTGCGGACACTTTTCAATTGAGATATCTATGTTTATGACTGCGCGTGCAGTGTGCGCGTGAAGTTAGACAGAAACGGTTAGCCTGTTGTTATCGTTATAAGAAAAATAGCATCGCAAATCGCAATGGCGAATTCAAATTCTGACTCTGAGTCTGATTAAGAGAAATGTGTAGTTAAGAAGAAAAAGAATTATTACTGTTCATTCAACGATGAGTGGCTCAAAGAAGACGACTTTAAGGATTGGTTGGGTAAGAAGAACGAGTTGGAAGCAGAGTGCAAAATAAAGAAAGAAATCGTCTTGGACTTGCTCTTTTGCGAGCTGAGCTGCAGGTGTGTGAAAATTTGAAGTACAAATGCTCAGAGTTTTATGACTTCTTGATTAAGAAACCCAGATTGTTGGCTGCTGCAAGATCTGATGCGAAATATACTTTTAAGCGCAAGTAGTCTTCATCCCTCTACCACAGCACTATGGACTAAAGTAAATGACCAATTAAATAATTAGTTGATAGCTGTTTCTTGTGTTTGCCTCATGTCTAAAACAAAATGCTTTAAAACTATACTTAGATTCTGTATTATCAGTGCAATTGCAAATGTTAAAAATTTCTTGAATCTCCCGGATTCGCATCCTTAGGAGGTGGCAACCCTATGTAAGGGTCAAGGGCATCGTTACATGGAAAAGCTGGAGAAAGTCTCCATTTGCTGGAACTTACACATGAATAGCACCCAGCCAGCAGTCTCATTTATGGTCAACAGTTGGCACGGTACTGGTAATTATTTCCCAGTCCATCCTGCAGCAGAATATTTAGAAGCAGGAAGGCTTGGCTAAGGAGAAAGGCACCAAGTGCTCCTTAACATCTACAGCAAAGAACTTGGATATGTGAAGCAACATGTTCCGCAGAGGAAACTAAAATGAAAGAGTTGTCATTTCTGCCACTTTGATGATGTTCCTGTTGTTGTTTTTGCTACTTGATTTGTGTTTCATGTTACTGCTTTTAATATTTTTGGTCTTGTTGCTGTTGTTGGTTGGTTAGTCAGTCCACCAAATGACCAGTCTCAGGTGAGTTACAGATACATTTGCAGTATATGGAACTCACAGTGACACCTGGCGAAGTGGATATAAAAGACGATCTAAGTGACTGGCATTTACATCATTAGGATAAACACCATAGATGGAAATCAACATCATGAAAATGAGCACAAATTAGATCAGGGAAAAGAGAAAACCTAAATGTAAATGTACTCGACTTTATATAGCGACTATATAACTTATCCAAGGTGCTTATAGCAATGAGAAATCATAGCAGGGGCTAAGGTCAGGTAGCAAGTTTGCAGCATATTTCTGCTCCCAAAGTGCAGAAATCACAACATAGACTCCCACAAGCAAAGGGTGAATAGGAACAGCAAAATGCCACCAGAAATCATCAAATAGAATCATCAAAAGGATGAATTCGTTCTCAAAAGGCCTCTTTCAAAAAATCTATTCCTCTAAATCAGTTTTAAGCTATGAGCCTCACTTTAAAATTAATTCTTTGCTGAACAGGAAGCCAATGCAAATATTTAGGACCACGGGTTATACATTTACATTTGGATGTATTAGTTATGGCTCTAGCCCAGCGGTTCTCAACCTTTTTAGTGTTGCGACCCCTTGAAAATATTTCCAAATTTGCGGCGACCCCCAACAATAAAACTGATCGCGTTGCTCCCCTTCACTGCATTTCCCCTACCTTTATGATGCATTTTACTTCTCACCATTAATCCATACGCATGATGCACAATCAAACAATAATTAACAAGCCACTTTGTAATTTTTTGTCAATAATCATTTTGAAAATTTTAAAAGTAAAATTAAGTGAAATGTTTACTTGAAGTTTTAGATTTGTTGTGTATTAATTGTACTATGTAGGCTACAATTAAGAGTTTGCAACATCCATGCATTCGTCAAGCTGTAGACCTCTGCTGAATAATACAAGTGGACCAGATTTTATTTCCTAATCAAACAATAATTAACAGGCCAATTTGCACATTTTTCATTGATATCAGCAGACATGTCATCAATTCTTCTGCAGACGGTGTCGTTAGACAAGGAAATTATATTCAATTTTTCAACATAGGCCTATAGCTCCAAGCATAACTCGAATAACGTCTTTGGTTGCTGGCAATTGTGTGAGGTTTCTTGGCTTTTGCGATTCTGAAAGCAACCGAATATGACGTTTCAACAGCTGCCACGTTTGCTGTTGGTACTTGCCCTCTGTATCAAGTCTGCCATTCTCGACGTCATTAGCTTTGTTCTTAAACAAATGGGAATCCCGGCGAAGTTAGGATGTTCATTATCAGAATGGCGCTTCAGTTTGTTGGGCTTAGTTTCGACCGACAGAATGCCATTACAAATAACGCATTGTGCTTTCTCAATTCCTGCTGCAACAATGGAAGTAAACCCTACTTTAAAAATTCGTTACTATATTTTCTTTTCTTAACACTCGTCTCACCCTGATTCATTTTAGGCGACCTCCAATTTCATAAACTTTTCTAGTGTTCTTTATTAATATAATCGCAGCTGACAGCACCGTTTCGTAGCAAACCGGCTATTGTTTTGTTTTAAGAAGTAACAGTGAACTTAGAATTTACATTTCAAAACAAATATGAAAAAATTAAATTAAATTAGCTGCTAAGTAAAAATTAATTTTAAGTCGCTGTAGTGTAGTAGTTAGTGTAGAAAGCATATTTGGATAATATTAAATATTAAGATACTACGTTGACAACTTTTTAGCAAATTTATGAAGGTCTCGGGCGACCCCTGGGAAATCGTAGGGCGACCCCCGTGGGGGTCGCGACCCACAGGTTGAGAACCGCTGCTCTAGCCAAAGAGTTCTAACTCTGTGCAGCCTCAGCATGCTTGACTTTTTGATACCAGTAAGAAGCAAGTTACAGTAATCAGTGATGTGGTCTCGAGACCGCGGTCTTGGTCTCGAGACCGAAAAAATGCGGTCTTGGTCTTGGTCTCGGTCTTGAATGTACCGGTCTTGGTCTCGGTCTTGAAAGGTGCAGTCTTGGTCTTGGTCTTAAAGGCGTGGTCTTGGTCTTGGGCGTCTGGTCTCGGTCATTCGCCTTTGGTCTTGGCCTTGCGCCTGTGGTGGGAACGAGAGTGGAGTATTTGTAAAATTTTGTCGATATTTCCGGTAATTTAGAGATTTCTGAGATAGTTTCGAATTCATGCGACGACCCGCCAAGGGCAAAGCGAGAGATAAGCGACAAGAAAATATTGAGACACAGTTAACCCTGAATTCTGGTGCTTTAGTGACTAGTTAGGCTTACACTGATGTAGTTTATCATGGCAAAATCGGTAGTCGAGCATGCGTTGGAAATCAGGTATTTGGTGACGAATTTTTCTCTAATGGCAAAATTTTTTGTATTCCGCAACACCTGCGCCTGTTTAGGGTATGTTTAGCTAAAGTGTGCTCTTCATGAGACCTCGCAGACTTGGAGACAATAACTATAAATAACATAAGCATCTGATTTGAATTATGGGAATATGTAGCACTACAATTATTTAGAATTGCATTTATGGTCTTGAGGCTTAAGCCTTGGTCCTGAACAATGCGGTCTTGGTCTCGGTCTCGGTCTTGGACCACGCGGTCTCGGTCTTGGTCTTGGACCACGCGGTCTTGGTCTCGGTCTTGAACCACGCGGTCTTGGTCTCGGTCTTGAACCACGTGGTCTTGGTCTCGGTCTTGGAATTTTGGTCTCATGCACATCACTGACAGTAATCTAGGCGACTGGAAACTAAAGCATTTGCCAGAGATATCCTTGCAGACATGGCCACATAATGTCTAATTCTGCACGTGTCACGAATGAACATCAAGTTTGTTGTTGAAAGTTCTGATCCTAGCTGCAGAATGTCATCAATCACTGCTCATAAAACCATGGATCATGCTACAGACAGTAATTCTTGGCAGTTGTAAATATTGTTTAAAAGGCCATGGTCAATTCTTGTCTAGCAATTGTTTAACTGCTTTGTAAAAAATACAATAAAGCTAATTACTATTACTCCAAACCATAGACAAATAACCAGAGTTTACTGCCTCACACCAGCAAACTTTCCTGACCTAGCTAACAGTACCATTTCCATCATATTCAGCTGTGCTACACACAAAATTGGCTTAAATAGCTTAACATTTGTATTTTAATATATAGTCATTTGATATTCTGGTCTACTGTACGTGTTCAAATACTCAATTTATAACACCACTTAAAGCACTGTAAGGAATACTGCTGCAATGGTTGGACCACAGAGGTCCAGGCTATTTCTGCCTTTCTGACCTGTCTAATAAGAGCTACTCTATACAGAGGTCCATAACCTAAGTTTACAATAAAAGTCACTGGGAATAGTGGCCCAGATAGAAAAAAGGCATCCAGGATCCAATGGGCTGGGCTGAGAACTGATATTGGCTGTCAGTGAGGGCCAGAGATTCAAGACAATTGTCCAAAGTTGTTCAAGCACAGTGCACAGGTCTAACTAGAATGACTTGTCTTGTCTTCAACCATCCTCGATCCGAGGGTTGGTCGCTCCATGGACAAGTCTTCTCCACCTCTTTCTATCTTCCGTCTCCGTCAACAATCGATGAAAAGGCATATTCATCCACATGCTGATGTTGTTAAGCCATCTAGAATGACATTGACTCAGAAATACACCATAGCTTGAGTCAAGTATAGGGCAGAATAATTAGACTGGTTTGGGACTAAGTTTAGACTATATGGGATAGTAGACTGGTGTGTGGGCCCAAGTTTATAATTAAGAACCCTGGCAATAGTACACTGGAGAGGAATAACGCAGGTGGCATCATACTGGCAGCAAAGCTGGTTGACTGACCGACTGGCAGTGTCAAGACCTGCCAAAAGCTGCCAATGAGAGACCAGAGACTCAAGACAGAGGGAATACAAGGACAGTGTCTCTTGTGGTGCTGGTGCTAGTGATGAGATGAGAAGATCTAAGAAAGCATTCCATCCTTGCAGCAACAATGGGTGAAGAAGTCCATTTTGTTAAGCCTGAAGGGCTAGCAGTCTTTCAAGTATCTTTGAGTGCCCCTTTTTCCGAATAAGGCATGCCTTGTGTTTCTAGGAAGCTGGCTCTAAGCCAACCATAGTAATCAGTAGAACTTCGGCATTTCAAACTTCAGGTTAGATCATATAGCAGCCAAAGGCCCGACCACAACCTATGCAAACACGTAAACACGACTCTGCATTATCAAACCTGCTTATATCAAAGCCTTGCTTATTTCGAAGGTACCCTAAGGTCCTTATCAAACTGTCGACTATCAGATATTGGGGAGGGATAGTATACAGGATAACACTCTTGCCTGAAGTTTTCACGGACCTGGTTTGATTCCCGTAAGGTCTCTCTGGGTTTAGGTCATACCTTCATTCCCTAGGTGGCAGCAAAGTACAATGAGCTTGCACCTTTTTTATTATTATACAACAATATTTATGCTCTCCATCAATCAACATCAATACTGAAAGCTACAATTATTATTAGCTACAATTATTATTAGCTACAATTATTATTATTATTATTATTATTATTATTATTATTATTATTATTATTATTATTATTATTATTATTATTATTATTATTATTATTATAAAATCAGAGTTCTTAAAATCATGGTTCTTAAATCATGGTTCTAGGGCCTCATCGAACCCAGGCACGCGATAGCGTTAAACCGCTGGATTGTAACTGAAATCTTTTGGAACAGGAAGAAAGTTTCTTGAAGATCTTCCGTTGTTCTTGTCAATCGTCGGCCGAGTTCCAAGATGAAGGCCAGGCCTTCGTGGTCCATAGGCCCCATCGTTTCTATCGCGATAGGGGTAAAACAGTATCTCGTCTGAAGCTCAGCGTATTTGGATTGCTTTCTAGTCGCGGCTATTTCCGCCGCTCCTCCTGCCGCTGCTGATGTCTCGGCCAAGTACGATGGCGCGAAAGTGTCAATGATTGTCACATCCCAAATCAGAGAACGCCCGCTTTTCGCCCGCTTTCCGCTTTATTATTATTATTATTATTATTATTATTATTATTATTATTATTATTATTACATATATAAAAGTTACAGAGCCAATCTGCAATGCCATGCTAATTGCAGCTTATTGATGAATAATCAGATTATCAGATGCTTTGTTTGCCGATGGGCTCCCAGTATGAGACAGACTGATGCACATGTATGACCGGTCAGTGTAAGGGGTCAGTCAATTGAGGCAAGTTTATTGTCTGGTTTAGTCTTCGTACCTTAGACTCATTTTATTGACCTAAATCCTAGAGCTTCTGAGAGGGGTGATGAAGAAGAGAGGGTTTTGACTACGGCAACACCACTGACAATTGCACTAGAAGCATTGAAAGGGCTATTAGTCATCACCATACTGTGTACAGAATGCCACAAAACTGAAAATGGTCCGGTTGGCTACACTGGTTACAGCGTGCGCCTCATGCACCTCTGTGCGTCAGGGTGCCGGCTCTAATACTGATAGATGCTTCAGAGATTTTAATATCAGGCCAGCATTTGTCCACACACAGGGACTTAAAAGGTGTGGCTTTCATTCAAATGGGCAGCGGTGGTCAAGCAGGGTTGAGGCCATACAGTTGCTATCAGGGGCGTCCATCCCCCTTATGCCTATGAAGCATTCCCCTCTTGTCATCAGATTCCCCCCCAACGATTCCCCCCAACCCCATGACGACGACCCCAGACGATTGGTCGACTGTCTATGCACAAGAGAAAATCTCGATTATCGAAATTTGAAGCACAATTTTACTGTTGAATTCTTTAACTTTTAGTTCACCAATCAAGAAACATTATGCAATATAAAATACGAAGGCTTGTACCATATCAGAGCCATATCAGAGGCATACCGCCAGAGCGGCCAGACAGTACTAATAGAAGCACTAAAATTACAAATAGGTGCTTATTCAAAGCAGCAGAGTGCGTCGTAACCAAGCGATCAACAATTTCGTCCAGTTGTAGTGATAGAGTAGAGTAGCATCTCGTTCACTGGCTACTACTGTCAGTGGTACAAACCAGTCACCAACCATAGTTGATCTCAGTCGATTTATGAGACTCATTACTCGCTCAGCTGAGCATCTGGTCACCGTAAGGGAGACCAGGATTTTGTTTAAGCTGGTGAGCGTGGGATAGCCTGAAAGTTGCCATATCACATGTAATGGCTTAACATAACTGCTTTATGGCTTAACATAACTGCTTTCAATCCACTGTTCTGCACATGTCGACAGATTTGTGTTTAGATCGTCATCATCGTCACTGCCTGTGCCTGCATCATCTATAGGTGAATCAGTTCCAGTTTTCCATCGTCTGGAATCAAGTCACTAAGGGGCACAATGTCTTGTAGGGCGCGACATGCTTGTCGAAATTCCTGGAGCTCGGTTTGCACTATCTGAGGGTCTAGGTCGTAGAAGTTGAACAGATTAATTATTTCCATTTTTCTTTTTATCTGGCATTACGACTTTCTGTAATGGGTTGCGGTGTGTCAACCTAGTGATTCACTATTAAACGAATATATATATATTACCTATACTGTGCATGATTGTGATTCTGTTATCAACTTCCTTGGCGTAAAATGATCCATTATGATTTCTTCAAATATACCTATAAATTATAGCCCGTCATAATGGAAATGGTTCTGTATTTGACAAACAACGGTATCCAGTGTTGTATAGTAGTCTGTGCTACTAAGCACCACATTTACTGTCCTTTTCTGAGTTTACGCATCAGGCCAAAAAAAATAATGGTGTGTTTCCGGTAACAGAGTTAAAAAAAACTGGGTAGGTAGGTAGGAAAATAATTTTATTTTGTTAAAATAATTTTATGCAGTGATTTCCGAAAATTAAGCCACTGCCCATTTATGCACAGCGGTACATGCTGTACCAAAGTATGTATTTTCTATGCGAGTATTAAAAATGCCTATTTGCAGAATGTACCTACAAACTGCTGTAGAAAACAATCTTATTTATTTCATTTTTGTTGACATCGTTTTTCTTGCAAGGTGAAATGGAAGGGGCAGGGGTTGCTAACTGTTGCTAAGGAAGGCGGTTGCTAAAGGGGCCAAGTCTGACTTTGAAACTGGTTTCTAATGAGGCTGACACAGAGGCTGCTTGCTTCAAAGCTTGGTTGTTAAGAAGGCTGGTTGCTATGAAAGTAGAATGCTACGGAGGTTGTTAAGTAGGCTGATTGCTAAGGAGGCTTTACTTTTATAATGGCACGTACGATAAAAGGTATTTCTGATACAATGAATATGGCGGTCAGATTTGTGAAATAACCCTGTCAAATTACCGTGAGAAGAACCACCACTTTCGGGTCTATTACCTCCCTCTCCCAAACTCCACACTTTAGCCCTTTTATTGCTGTAATTTACGGGACCATTATTTCCATTGAAAGACCGCTAGTTTCCGAACGTCTCTGCTTTAGTGAATGCACCTATAATGTCGCGATTCTGCATCACCGGCATGTGAAGTTAAAAAAAATTTTTTTTTAAATTTTCCGTAAAAATTTTTTTTTTTAATTTTCCGTAAAAATTTTTTTTACAAAATTTTTCGAGTCGCGGCAAAAAAGTGAGTCGGTCGCGTTACCGGAAACACACCATTATTTTGTTTTGGCCTCATGTTGTCTGGGTGCTTGATGAATCGCCAAGTTTGCATCAACATCGTTGTGATTCTGTAACTATAGAGACTGACATGAATGTTCATCTCATCGACCTATATTGAGTGGACACAGCATAGCACAGCTAAAGTTGTACTGTCAAGTGAAGCTTCCGCTTTACTGAACTTTCTGCCAGCCATGACGTCAGACAGAGCTCATTAACATAATACGCTACGTGTCCATCCAATCAACGTCGAGGATAAGATTATTCGAAAAGTTCCTATCTATGCCTGTGACGTCATGGCTGGCAAATAACGTCGCAGGCACGCAAACATCTAGGCTTCAGTTTGAATCTCTTATGCTGTGTCCACTCAATATAGGTCGATGGTTCATCTTCTCTGAGCACAATGATTTTATTATTTTTAAAACAAAGAAAAGCATGTTTCAAATGAAAAGCACATCGATTACTTTCTGAAATGGAAAAAACTGAGCAGACGTTTAATGTAAAAAATGTCTTTCCCCCTGAAAAGGCTATGAAGATTTCTGCTTCATTCCCCCCATAGGATGGATGCCCCTGGTTGCTATACAAACAAGTGTATACTTCTATATGTGCAGAGTTGGATAGAGCTTGGCGTGAATATCAATGTTGCCTATTTAGAAACCTCAGATATATATTGAACTGTTAAAACCTTGAACTTCTACAGCATGAAGTTTTGCTGTAGTGCCTTGGTGGACATTTTAGATCTTGTACAGTTATTTATTTAATATTCGTTATGTAGTGAACATGATATTAGTTTGATATATATACCAGCATCATGGAATATATTCGGTTTGGAGGAACAGTACATTGTAATCAAAAGCAATATGTAAAGCCAGTCTAAAACTGAATTACAGAAAGGAATGAAAATGAGTTTATATGATGTTTGGAAAAGCATATCATTTGTGGCACAAGAGTTGACTGTTGGAAAATCTTCAGTTTAACTCAATTTGTCAGAAAGACATCATGCAAAAGTTAATCTGTAAACTCCAGATCAAATCAAAATAGAACTGCACGAATGGTACTTCAATCTTTATAGCTACTGAGTGTTTAGTCATGGTGATTTGACATATGTAATGGTGCGTGTGCACCTGGTGGTGTACAAGAAATCTCTAAGCTATGAACTGCAAGTTTCAAGATAAGATTCAGGGACAATCGAAATGTGTTTTTTTATTAAATTGTTGTTTTTTTAGAAAGGCTGTTCAGAACAACTTGTGATGAGATGAAGAAACTAAGAATCTGTTTTCCCAAAAACAGTTCAAGAGAAAGAATTTTTGCTATAGACAGCAAACTGCTAAAGACTGTTTATATGACAACAAACCGAGTCTGAACTCAAAGGAAACACACATGCCAACATGAGATGACACCAAGTAAATATAGAACTAGCCCAGTTACTCAATGTTGTCTAGGTAAGCTTACTCACAAAGATAAGTGTTACAGCACCATAGAAATTGCCGTTGTTGCTGTTATTATTATAATTATTATAATTATTAGACTATTTGTAGCTTAACCTTGCAACAGTTGCACACAACTTTCATTATTACTAGTTGAACATTAGCTAAATATTATTAGAATTGAAAGAGCAATAGTTTAATCTATTATTAGAACTACATTAAATCTACATTTATATCAACTTTATATCTGCAGATTCACACAATCAAATAATTCGTACAATGGATTTAGATGTAAAGAGGTGGTGAATAGTTTCACAAATTATGATTTCCTAATGATGATGATGAATGAGGACCACCAAGTCAAAAATGTATTAATGATAGTCATTTTCATATGTAGATAAATCTGAACAACTAACTTGTAAAAGAAGATCAGGCCATTAGAATCACACCGTCTTTCCCAACCATATGGCAATTCTGAATTAAACAAATAAAGAAAATCAAATCAAATTGCAGCTAAAACTGTAAGCTTTTTTCAATCATGGCTTTTGATAAGTTTATTTAGTCAACCTTTGAAAGCAATTAGTTTATCTGTAAAACACTGGACAACTTGCAACATCTTCCAAGGACATATTTGTTGACTGCTCTTACATAAATTGCTCAAAAAGGGAATCAGCATTCTTTCTGCATAAATGAGTTACCAGAATTATAAAATTATAACAATGATGGCAAGGTAAGATATTTTGTGGTGTCGCCAATAATGTAGTACTCGGACTCTAACTCGAACTCTGGCTCTCATGACTCAAACTTTGACTCACATTATAAGCCCAGTAAGTTTTTATCGAGTTACGAGTATTCAGAAACTACTAATGTTGATAATGCAACAGAAAATATCTTTTACGCTTGCATACCCACACCCAAAATTAGTGATTCTGGGAAACCAATAACATTGGATACTCTATCCAATGTTATTCAATGCCAATCAATGTCTGTAATAAGATAAGTTCATATTCTTTACTGGCACAGTTGTTGAGTTTGGAACATCGAAATCATAATTGTTATAATTATAATTCTCTGTGACATTAAAATCGAAAGTTGTTGGTTATGCGTGTAAAGAATATACCAGTATCATTTTTGATAATACGATATAGCCTTATGACACCATGCACAGTAAGGCTGGATGCACTTTGGTGCACATGCTGCAGTACGAATTGAATGCACTTTGTTACACTCACTTAAATAGGTAAGGAAGGTCAACTTCAATGGCCCTGGCAGTCACAAGATGTCATTAAACACTGTAAATTACAAATTCGATCATTGAACACTCTCGTAAGGAATCATTATAGGCAGCGAGACAGTCTGTTTACTTGATTTTTTAAATATTTTAATCCTCATTTTCAAAAGATTATAATTATTAATTTCACTTAAAATTTATTTCAGCTGGTTTACATCTACATTCTACTGCTAAAGGATAACAATTAAACTAGGGACCTGCAAATCACACATTTTCAGTCAAATCAAATCTTGAATCGGGTATAAAGGTTAGAATTCAAATCGAATCAGCAGGTACCAGTTGATATTCATGTACATGTAGTGCCTGATAGCACAAGCGTACCACCAGAGCTTCTCATTTGAAAATAGAAGGAGATTTGAAAATCGATCGCACTGGATTGATGTGCGGTCGACCTCAGGAGCTTCTGAGTACAGCGTATTTCGAGTATTGTTTTCGTATAGCCGCATATTAGATAGTACTAATCTAGTTTAATCATGTTACTACAGTAACAGCATTCTTGACAGAAGTTGAACCCAATGAATAAGTGATTTAATATTTTGTTATGAATTAAACTATGATTGAACAATTAAACTATTAAATTATTGAAATGAATGATTACATGGTGGTGTATGGATTGTAGCAGTAAATCTGTATGGTCATCATCATGATTAATAGCTACTACTAGGTCCTATAATTGTCCATCAGTGTTGAGCTCTTATTATCATCATTACCAATATGGTAGTGGAATTCTTTTTCTTATCGTTGACCGCGGCGATATCAATCGAGGCTGCTAGTGCTAACATGCTTGAACATTTACATTTGACAATAATACTTCATATAATTAGTTTCCTTTAAAAGAAACTTCCCAAGTTAAGTTAGCTAACTTTCTCATAGCAACATCTTACCAACGTCGTTTCTGAGTATAAAGAGAAGTTAAGGGTTAAGGCCTATTGAACTGTGAATAACGGTCGATCGTGCTTCACTTCCATCCGCAAGCATATTGAGTACAGGGTAGCTGCCCTGGTATGGCGACATCACCAGCTAGGGCCTCGCCCAATTTACCTCCGAGAGCAATGCTGTCTGACTTCGGGTATCCATAAATGACGTCATGCAATTTTGGCCAATTTTTAACCTCCCTCCCCCTCGTCACACGTCATCACAAAAAGTAACACCCCTCTGAAAATTACGTCACAAAGCTCTGACCCCTAAAACCAAATTTCCATGGCGAAGCAAAATGCTCCTTCATGGAACAAATAGGGAAAGCATGAATATTTTAAAATCTAACGGTGACCAAATATTGAAATAATTAGAAAATTATTAATAATGGTGCCCGTATACATTAAAATAATTAAAAAATAATGAAAATTTAATCCTCAAAATTAGTGCTGTTATTAATTAAATTAAATTGTTGTTAATTGTTAAATTTAATAACATAGACCTGGTGTGACGTCACACTTCTCGGACCCCCATGTCACACATCATCACAAATTTCCGACCCCGACCCCCTAGGTGCGTGACGTCATTTATGGACGGCCCCGTATCTAAGGACATCGTCCCCAATGCTTTACGGAAAAGGGAGTTCTCTTGGTTTCACTCGCTCGTATTAAAAAGTAAGTAAGTAAGTAAGTGTGTTCTTTATTAAACGCTGGCAAACGCACGGCGCTGTACATACAAAGTTATACAAAGTTATCAAATAGTAGTGAAAAAGTTAGTAAATAGTAAACTAAAAAACACTATATGGCTTAGCTGTACAACATCCTGGCCAGGAAACCACGCCTGGTGAGGGAATCAAATCTAGAAAGAACACGGTTATGTGAGCGTGGGCGCAAATCATGACCAGTATATAGGACAGGGGGTAGTAGGTAATGAAGGATATGTCCGGGATTATTTAAGATATTTCTAAAAAGGTCATGGTCGGCTTTTTACAGAGTTCCTCAAAAGTGGGGAAAGATTTTGGTAGGAAGCCAAAGCGTACCAGCTTGCGGACCACAGCACTTAGAGAGTCACGTTCCTGTTTGCTGGCAAAGCCCCACCACACTTGGGAACAATAAAGCATTCGGTTGACAGTGGTGGACCGGACCACATCATATAACCTGACTCCCAAGAGCCCGTGCGAGATTAAAATACGATGGGCATGGAGAGATTGCTTGGCCCGTACACAAATCTTTTGGATATGGGAGGAAAAACCGAGCTTTGCGGAAATCTCGATACCCAATATATTCAGGGATGTGACCCTTTTTATGCCACGTATAATTGGAGGACCTTGTTCAAGATTCACATTTGGTCTGGTCAAGATAATTTCGTTAGATTTAGAATGGTTTAGGTGGAGATTACATTTGCGAACCCAGGCACTAATGTGATCTAATTCTGCATCCGTGGTGGAAATATTTGAAGCCAAGATCAAAAGATAGCAATCATCAGCATATTTGAAGATATAATTGAAGCTGTTTAAGACCAGAGATGGCCACTAAGAAGTTTGCTGGGCCCATGCGAGAACCCTGTATTATACTAGCATTGATGTGAGCCAAGGAAGAGATCATGCCGCGGAACTTGGTACAATGACTACGATTGCTCAAGAGGGAGAGAATCCAGTTGAAGATATTAATAGGTATAGGTAGAGAGGCCAGTTGATCGGCCAAGTAAGAGTGCCTGACAGTATCAAAGGCCTTGGAGAAATCTAGAGAAATAAGGCGGACATAAGGTTCAGATTTAAGGGTATTGCAACTATGAAGAATCGAGCCTTTTCTGTGGTGGGCCCAGTGGTTTGGAATGCTCTTCCTTTAGAGCTACGCCTACACACCGAGACTCTATCTGAATCCTTCCTCAACAAACTCAAAACTGTACTACACAAACAGTGTGTTCATAAAATGCCCAGGCGCTTTTTGGGCTCTGCTGCAGATAAAACTCTGGGCATCTTTCTGAAGTGGACCCACAGACTGCATTTGAGTAACTTATCATTTCGAACTAAATCGACAATTCTTTGACCTTTCGCTTACTATTATGATTGGTATACAATCTTTAACGTAAAAAAACAAGTCTTTTCTTATAATTATTAAGACAATATCTGCAAAGCACTATGTCTGATATTCGTTTCAGAGAGCAGTTTATCAATGCCGTTAGTTGAATGTGTTCATGCAGAATCGATTATCATGGGTGCCTTTGTGGAACAGTTTGACTCTAGGCATGACTGTCTTAATTAAATTTGCATTTAATTAAAAGTGTATGTATTGTTTGTAGTTTATAGGTTTTTACTTTTAGCAAATTGAGTCTGTGTCAAATGTCTTTAACTTGAAGCTGTTGATTAAACAATTCATGTAGCTTCAGTCTCTTGTCACAATTCTTACTTTTGATGAAAATAGACTGGCCCCTCCATCTGTTTCCCCGGCCCCTCCGTGCCCCCCCTGTTGCAAAAGTCTAGAGCCGCCACTGCACAAGACAATTTTATAGGGCAATACTGCACAAGACAATTTTATAGGGCAATACTGTACGAAGTTCCGAACAAAATACAGTTTGTACGAGAACTTTGGAGACCGCTTCTACAAGAGAACAAGACTTTCGCTTCGAGACAGTTTCCAAAAAGTCAAGAAATGATCTCGAGACCGAGGGGTCCGAGACATCAAAAACCTGTCTCGAGACCGAGACAGTGTCTCGAGACAATCCAACTCTGGACTATCATAGCTTGTATGTTACAATAATGCATTACAGGTATCTCATTTGTTTCACAATGAGTGAGCAAAGCAAAGAAGCACGTTGAATAGAATCATTAATCTCAGTTAATAATCAAATTTTTTATTAATTGGCAATGCACTAATCACAGTAGTATAATGCATAATTAGCACTGTCAGTGTCACCAGAGTCACATTATCACAGTAACATTCACTAAAACCTACTATCGACATAAGATGAAATGTGACAGCTAATTTTTTTGGCTTGACCTTTCAGCTGGCAGTCCAGTTGAATTATGTCGGCTTGCTTTCTGCAGGACTTGCAGTAAAAAAATTTCACAATCTGACAGTTTTCTATCTTGACTATATCCACATCGAAAGAGTCGCCTAATTTCTAATTTCCATGAGATACACGTGCTCAACTGTACATTATTATTCGACTTTGGCACCTTCACCGCCATTGTTGTTTTCACAATCTCCGAAATTAGTGACGTTACAAACTTATGAAATAACATTATGCAGGAGGTGTCCATCACGTTGTTATGGCCAATCATATTGCATGAAATTGGAGCGATCAGTCAGCAGTCATTAGGTCATGAAAGGCTGCTTTCCAACCGCATTCACCGCTGGTGAAGTAAGTAAAAATTACAGTAAGGGGTCATTGCATAATTACATAACGCTCCTGTCCTTGAAAACATTACGAAATCGAAATGTGAGGTGGGTGGGTGGGTAGGTGGTGCTGAACGTTACGTAATGCTTTTACCAACAGTTTAGTTATAAATGAATTTTAAATAAACATCAAATGACACGATGTGATCGATGTTCAAATTTCGTGCCATTGATTTAAAACTTAACTAAAACACGCAATAGTGTAAAGCAAGCATTTATTGAGCATTATTTTAAAATTAAAAGTTGAAATTTAATCTGTTTTTATTTGTAAAAATTTAAAGAAAAATTAAATTTTTTAGACAACAATCGATTTGTTCAAGAAAAGTAAAGTTAATCATATGCCAGATCTTTACCGAGATCTAACAATAAATACGTAACACTGGGGTGGGTGGGTTGGTGGGTCTAGGGAAACGTTATGATGTGTTATAGGGTGGGTTGGCCAAAAACGGTCATTTTCGGCATTACGTAATTATGCAATGACCCCTAACGTAAATTAATAAAATAAAATAATGGTCTGGCTCCAGGTTCCTCTTGGAGTCTAACTCATTGAACACAATCAATTTACTGATCGACCAGACCTTTGTTAGGCGATCGACCAAGGTATTACAATTTTAGGGCACAATTATTTATACCTCATCCTCAGATAGCATCAAATGCTATGCACTTGAAAGTTTGGCTTCATACTTCTAAGATATCAAAAGTTTAAAAATGTTATGTTGTACATCTTTTAACACTTTACAATGGCCAAGGAAGTTTGTAAAACACAGTGTTGTTCAGTAATTGAAATACATATAATTGAATTAAGTAAATTGAATTACAAGTTCTGTAATTGTAATTGTAATTGAATTACATTTTAAGTCCAGTAATTGTAATTGTATTTCAATTATAATATTGCATGTAATTTGTAATTGAATGAAGTGTAAATCAACAAATTACTTTCATAAAGTCAGCAAAGATGCCAGCCTGCCGGGTTAACCCGGTCCACCAGTTTAATTGAATAAACTGCTCTGCATTATGTTTGCATGGCAACATAATTGTCAACATTATTCTTTCCTTACACCCCTCTTACAATCTTACAGCATACTTTGATAGACCTCAGGGGCAAGGACTAACCATCATTATCAGACTATCCATGCAGTCATGCACTCATTCTTAGCTAGCTTACTGCGGCTGCTTACAGAAAACAGTGGCTTCCATCTTCAGCTCCAGTTGAGCGTCTTTTTAGCACTGCTTGCCAAATTGACTCACTCACCAAGGCGCAATCAACTGAGTTAGAACTAAGAAGACTATCATTTCGAAAAACTTCTACTCAAAATCAAATAAACTCTTAACTTGTTTTAATGAATCATAATTGCAAATCGTATTTTGGATAGCTGACAAACATATAATACAATTGAATGCATATAATTTTATTATTACAATTTACAGGCCATTGGTCCATAGGACATTTTAGTTTAAAAATAGAGTAATTAAAAAATTATCAAAAAATTCTAAATCATTTGAATAATTGAAAAGTAATTGGTAATTGAATTACAATCAAAATATAATTGTAATTCAATTACTTTCACAATCAAGTAATTGTAATTGTAATTCAATTACATTTACAAGCATGTACTTACAATTATAATTGAATTACATTTAGAATGTAATTGATACAACACTGGTAAAACATGGCCTTATAAATACCACCTGTATCAACTCTCTTTCTTCTTCCAGTGACTGGATGCTTCCATTGTGTCTGCTTTGTATGGTGGCTGTCAACAAGATAACAAACAGTAAGGCATCAAAATAGCCACCTGTTATATAAAAGAACTTACAAATGTAACTTAATCCATTGGCTCACTTCATCCATTGCGTAAGAAGAATTGCAGTAGCAAATACATTTAGAACCTATCAGATCGACAAGTAAAGCATCAAATATGCATAAACTTAATGTCTGTTGTGTGAAGTGCTTTGATTTGCTCTGAGGATTAGATTTATATTAATGCTAACAAAACTTGTAACATCTGTAAGTATTAATTGAAATTTGAAGTTGCACAGGTTGCGCTGAGACATTAGCTAGAGGAAAGGTGTTTTGGGTAGCCATTTGGGTGTTGTGCATGTGGTGTGATGCTTTCTGGTTTGTTGGGAGGATGAGTGACTAACAGAGTTTGTGAGTTTGTTTCACTAGCATGTCAATATTGGGGTATTCGTGGATTCTACTCTAATCTGAAAACATTTGCTCAATAGTGGTGTTTGGGGACTGATTGGGGAAGTGAAGACTGTAAATAAGAAAGGGACGAGCACAGATACCTTTGGCACTCCAGCGGTACTGATGCCCACCTGCTGACTCCGGCCAACCAGGTAAGAAGCTAACCAGTTTAAAGCTATCCCAGAGACACCATAGCTTTTGGTGAGTCTAGAAAGGAGTAGCTGATGGTCTTTGGTGTCGAAGGCTGCACTGAGGTCAAGACATACTGAGAGACAGGCTATACCATTGTCAACGGATGAAAAAATGTTATCCAGTGTAGAGGCAAGAGCAGTCTCAGTGGAATAGCCTTTGCAGTAAGCTGACTGATAAGGACTGAAGTTGGGAGAGGAAGGGATATGTTTCAGATTGATAATAGTAAGAAAGAGACGATCAAGGATCTTGGAAATGTTATTGAGGTTCGAGATAGGTCTGAAGTTAGAAAAGTTGCTGGTCAGGGTTTTTAAGCAAAGGTGCAACTAGAGCAGAATTGAAACTATACGTTGGTCTGCCAATGTCCATGATAGCTGTCGTCAATCCAGCTCCCACTGAAAGAATTATTTTCATCAATCCAACTCCCATTGTTAGAAGTCTTTTCATCAATCCAGCTCCCATGGAAACTAGTCTTTTCATCAATCCGACTCCCATTGAAACGAGTTTTTTCATTAATAGGGCCTACAGCTCCCATTGCAACAGTTCTTTCATCAATCCAGCTCCTGTTTAAGCAATTATTTTCATCAATCCAGTTCCACTTGGGTAAGCAATGAATTATATTCATCAATCCAGCTTCCATTTCAAATTGAGAGCACGTGCAACCATAGGCGCAACCACCCTATGGGACCCGTGGGACGCGTCTCCCCCAACTTTCGAACGGGTTGGGACGGTCCCCTCGAACTTTTTAAAATTGTGAGGCAAACAAGAGCCCAAAATGTACTCCATTTTGCATGAAATGCTCAAAAAAGACCCCGATGGGGGGAGCTTACGACGCTCCCCCATACCCCTTAGTCGTTAGTGGCTTCTTGCCTTCGGCAATCGCAGCTTCGCGCCTTCGGCAATCGCAATTCCCCCACTCAGACATTCTACTAGGTCCCCCCAACTTCTGGACCGTGGTTGCGCCACTGCGTGCAACGTTTTCCCGATGTTAAAATAATTTGCCAACCTAAAGTACGGGATTGAAAGCATGATCTGAATTTACCAACCTAAACTACGGGCTTACCTTAAAATTGTATACCTCAACCAGTGATATTTTCGTCAATAAGAAGTTAAGTATGAATAATTATTATTTGATTTTCGTGTCGTAGAAGTTCGATTTCGCCCGTTTGCTCTTCACCATTATAAACATGCTCTTTATTTACATTCGCCCTTTTAAACATGTGCCCTTTTGCTATTCACCCTTTTAAACATGCGCCCTTTTGAATTGTTACCCTTTAAAATATGCACCTGTTTGATTGCGCTCTTTTGATTTGTGCCCCTTTGATAGTGAACTGTGGAGGTGAATTGGGCGATAAGGTAACCAAAGTCCACACTCAGGCGGTGAATTATCATTTCACTGGTTTTCTTTTGATTCAACTTCAGGTTACAGTCAATAGCACTTTTGAGTTGGCTATGGAAATAAGAAGTTCTTGAATCGTATAATAACTGTCTGTCATCAATCCAACTTTGATTTACGCAAAGAATTATTTTCATCAATCCAACTTCTATTTAGGCAAACAAAATTATTATTTTAAAGTATTACAATAATTTACGTGCTAAACTACACTTGGGTAAACCCGTAGTCTAGGTTGGTCAATTATTTTATATCATCAAATTAAAATGGAATCTGGACTGATTAAATAAATTGTTTCCCTAAATGGAAGTGGGATTGATGAAACCATTTGTGTTTAAATAGAAGTTGTATTGATGGAAATAATTTTTACTGTAAATAGAAGCTGTATTGATGAAACTAAGTTTTTCTCGCAATAGAAGCTGGATTGGTGAAAATTATTGTTTCCGTAAGTAGAAGCTGGACACATCAGAATAGTTCTTTGCTTAAATAAAACGTAGTGGATCCGTTCATGCCCCGGGCGTTAGCGGAACCCCAGTACTACATTCACGCCCGTCACGTTATTGGCTAAAGCCTGTCACGTGAAGTTGTTGTCTTCCCTTGGAATTTTGAAATGGCGGACATCTTGAGGTCGGTTAGAATCAGGTTAGGATTCGTTAGGGTCGTCAAGGGTCAGATTAGGCGTCGTGAGGGTCGGTTGGGTCAGGTTAGGCGTCGTGAGGTTCAGTTAGGGTCAGGGTTAGGGCTAGTGTCGTCATTAGAAAACACGGTGAACAACCTTCCACCGCAATAGGAAATGTTTGTCGGTCGGTTCGTTTCAGGTAAACAAAATCATGTGACATGTATTGACCAATTGCGAGGCGGGCGTGATTCTAGTCCGAGGTATTAGGATCACGTCGGGCATGACTGTATCCACGACCTAAATAACAGTTCCATTGATGAAAAATATTTTTCGGGTTAAATATAAGTTGGATAATTTTTAACGATATGGAAGCTGGATTGATTAAATATATTTTTTGATGAAATGGAAGCGGGATTGATGATAGAACAGTTATCATGGACTGCTCATAGGTAGACTGCTTACTTACCCACATGAAGTACGGCATTGAAGACATTCAAATAATTTACCAACCTAAACTACGGGACAACCCTACACTTTTACCTAATACAATACAGTGCTTACCATGCATAGAATATTTTTCCGTCTTCAGTCACCCGCTCTTCCCAACCTGCTGGCATTTCATCTTCACTGTCGGTATCTAATACTGCATCTTCGGACGATTTGACCGCCATATTTTCGTAACTCGTTTTAAAACTTAGCAACAATTGAGGGCTCTCGATCATAAGAGGTCGTTGCTCGCCATACAATTAGTATTAATAGTATTGTAGGGCCTACTTGTTTGGGCGATAACCGGGGGGTCAGAAAATTTCACATCTTGTTTTCATAGTAAACCATAGACATCTTACATTTAATATATATTTAATATATATTTAATATATAATGTAATGTAATGTAATGTAATGTAACAAAAGATTTATAAAGCGCCACTTACGAGTCTCTCAGAAGCGCTCAACACGTGGCCATCAAACAGCTGAAAAAATGCGTCTTTAAGAGTTTAGAGAAAACCATATAGCCGCGTGCAGCACGCACAGACGGTGGAAGATATATGGACATTTTTAAATATGATGTCTATGTAGTACACGCTACAGTGATCAGTGCCGTTTTAAGGCCAAGGCATGCGAGGCACGTGTCTAGGGCCCCGCGCAACAGAGGGCCCCGCGGCGGCCCAAAAACAATAAATACATCGCGACTACGTAATGACAATACGATAATATTAAATATTATTTTTTTATTATTATTTTAAGCATTTCTACCCGGCTTCGCCCAGGTTTTCCCCAGGCGTAATTTTTAACGGCTGCAAATAAAGGCTACTTACCTACTTACTATATTTGCTGATGGGCTTCAAATATTTCAAAATGTCCATATATCTGAATGGAAACGATATTTAGAGGTCAACAGTACTGTTGCTTAATTTGGCGTGTACTGCGGCCAGGGCTATCGATAGAAATTCCGGCCTCCTAGGCAGAGCAGTCACGGGCCCCTAACTATCCTTAGACTTTATGAGAAACTTTTTTTAAACAACCTGAAATAATAATAGTGCGGGTACAACCCTTCAAAATTAGGCCTATAGGGCACCTAGGCTGACCAGACGTCCCGGTTTTCCCGGGACAGTCCCGATTTTCTGCTAGCTGTCCCGGCTGCCGGGAAAGGTAGGCCAAACCCTAAATATGTCCCGGTTTTTAAAACTTACCTGACTTTCCGATCTTATATATGATGTATTTCATGTGCGTTTGTCATGTGATCAAATAAAGGATATACTTACTTACTTTATCAACGTCTCCTTGATTTTACTACTGGCTTCTGGCGAGTAAATTAATTTTTAATCTAACTTTTATTTATTTCCATGCATAATACCTCTTCCGGTTCTAGTCATAGTCATAGTGATAAATTGATAATATTCCGATAACACATAACATTTTCATAAAACAGTTCAATCTTTTAAGGCCTATGCAACTTCGTTGGAATATTTTGACATGACTGTGGGAAGTTAGTTATGCACCATTCAAGCTGTTCAGTTGGATGAATTTGAGAGGAACAATTACTCGGGATATGTTTGAAAGACTGCTTAGGATCTTATCAAAATTTGTAAGCCAGCTGGGTATGACATTGACGACAATGCAGTTTGATGAAATGACATGCGTTTGTAATTTTGTTAGTCGAGAAAAAGTGGAACAATGGAATGAAAACAATGTTGCGGTGGATAGCAGATGGGTGCAGATTTTCAATGATCTACAAGAAAGAGATATAATTATTCCAAATTTGAAAATGATTCTACAATTCTTGTTAGCAATTCCTGGAACTAATGCTCCAGTTGAGCGAGTTTTCTCACTGATGAACTCCTATTGGTCAGATCAAAAAAGTCGATTATCAGAAGAAACTCTTGAAGCTGTTATGATAGTGAAAGTGAATAATGAATATGGAAGAAACATGTGTTGAATTTTATGACAGAATATTAGCAGACAAAAAACTTTTAAGAAGCATACATTCAAGCGCCAAAAATGAGTGACTGATTTTATAAATTTAGAATAATTAAATTTAAATTTAAAAGCAAGATTTGTTATGATAGAATGTTAGCAGACAAAAAACTTTTAAGAAGCATACATTCAGGTGCCAAATTTGAGTAACTGATTTGAGAAATTTAGAATTTAATTTTAAATTTAAAAGCATGATTTGAATAAAACCTTTCACTTACACCAATATAATAAGCATAAAATAGATATTTGTGCATTGAAGTTATAGACCTATTATATTAATTATTGACAACATCACAAATTTATTTTGTGATTGAAGTGTCCCGGTTTTTAGTTTCCAATATCTGGTCAGCCTACTATAGGCCTATTTATGCCTATGTATGCAACTATTGTAGTTAAGTGTCCGTAATATTATATTTTAAAAGGCATAAATCAAACTTTGTGTAACTGATTAATACTATTTTTCATCAGTTGATTGCTGGGCCCAGCCCAGGCCCCTAAAAGTCGCCGGGCCCATGGGTTTTTGCCCTCTGCCCTCCCTCTCGGCGGGACTGACTGCGGCTAACTGCACGGGTAATCTCTACCTTATATATAGGCAATATTATTTGCTGCCCGTTCTACACGGGTTATCTCTACCTTAAATAGGCGTATTATTTGTTCCCCGTAGGCTACTACACGGGTTATCTCAACCTTATAACAGGCGTATTATTTGTTCCCCGGGCTAAATATAATAGACAGAAATTCGGCCATTGTTCTTTTACCTCGTTGAGCTCGGCAATGTTCCACCAATCGCTCTTATGTTTCGAAGCGTAGTCGCAGCCTTATGACGAATGACCTGATTTGCATATTTAGCACGAGTGACGTAAGATTGCATATTTAGCCCACGTGACGTGGACAAATGGCCATACTATGGCCGGTATTCAGATAGCCTCGTTGAAACAGTTGGAAATTTAAAATGTCCATATATCGGCGTTTAAATAAAATTGCGAGCTGAAATAGTCGCGTTGACCTAGACGTGGCGTAATTAATGTTTTTTAAAATTTTATAAATCGCTAAAGCGTTCCGTTTCGGAACCTTTAGACTACAGACAAACAAACAAACATACAAACTCCCAATCAATGCTAGCATATATCAAGGCTCTGTCTTAGGACCTACCAACTTCTCTATTACTGGTTCAGACCTGCACCCTCCTCAGCCCCTTAATCTTATGTTCAAATTTGCAGATGACACTTACCTCATTACTGGATCCTCTCAAGCTCATACTATTCCATCTGAACAGACTTGTCTACGAGACATAAAACTCGAGACCGAGACAGTGGGGTCCGAGACCAAGGACGAGACAGTGGGGTCCGAGACCGAGACGAGACACCAATTCCGAGACAGTTCGAGACCGTTCAAAACGAGTGAAATGCACATTGGACCCAAAAATCCAGAAACAATTTTTCTCAACTTTTGAAGTTTAATACAAGGTCAAGTCACTGAAATCAGCCGATCACATGAATTGTATAAACTATAAAGAAATTAAATATTTCAGCCATTCTGAAATCTTCTAAATGATTCTAAAATTTAAACCAACAAAATTCCATAAAGCAATGTTATTTCAGTTATGGTTTTTCAGTTATAGTTACAGTTATAGTTATCTAATTTATGATTTTTCAGTTAAAGTTATAGTTACAGTTAACTTAAATCAGATTTTTCAGTTTCAATTATTTTTTTTCAATTTTTCAGTTACAGTTTCAGTTATTTCTCTTTATTTTTCAGTTATAGCATCAGTTATTTTTTTCACAAGTCATGACTAATGATACACTGACCACAAGTATTCTGAACAGTTACCAGAAATATTAACGCAGCAAATCAATGCGATTTAACGTATTGTCGTTTTACTTTAAGGAAAACACGATGTTCCAGATTAACACTTGCTCTGTTCCGACAATTAGCGTGCCACACTAATGGTTTTCAACATCGTAATCGTAATCGTAATCTCCAAATTTCTAAAGGGCCACTCGAAAGGTCAAGCGCAGGGCACCAGCTTATTCACGAGCGCTGAGCTTATTCACGAGCGCTGGAGTTAACATCCTTGCCAGCAACGGTACGTATGAACACAACATCGACTTTTGTCGTCTGCGGCTTCGTAAACAAAATGTTCCCACACGCCACTTCTACTTTTCGACCACTACTTGGCTTAAACATTATTCTCGTAGTCGTGGATTGTTATACGAATTTACGGTTTAGCGCCAACAACAACACAACGAAAGGAAAAGGAACCGGAAGTGAAACGAACACAGAAAACTGAAAAGTAACCAGAAGTGAAATGAGTATAGAAAACTGACCGTAGACTAGAGTAGAATTACCATTCAAAAAGTAAGTAAGAAAAACACTCATGTTTTATTTTTCAGTTAACTTTTGTTATTTTTCAGTTATACAGTTTTCGTTTTTCAGTTACTATTAGGCCTACAGTTTCAGTTATTCAGTATTTTTCAGTTTCAGTTACAGTTACAGTTAACTGCAAGACATTTTTTAGTTATTTTGCTATTTCAGTTACAGTTACAGTTAATAGAAATAACACTGGGCCCTAGGCCTATTAGCGATTTAGCGACATAAGTCACATAACTCACCTTGAGAAACTAGATGTTGTTCCAAGCGTTTCGCTTATGTTGGCTTTACACAAACGACGAACGGCATGCCATTTATTTTGTTTTTCATTGATTTCAAACTGCGTGAATGCAAATTTCACGACTTCAGGTTCTTTTACTTCTTTATGAGACATTTTAAGATATTTGGAAATTTTGGACTGAAAGTGCAAACTTAATTGAGACTGCTTTTTTCAATACTCTTAAATCTTAATACCAGAAACACCGCTTTTTAAAACTTCCTGTCTGTTTGGTACTTCCGATTAACTAGTTATCCGTTCGGCACAAGACAATTTCATAGCGCAGTACTGTACGAAGTTCAGAACAAAATACAGTGTGTACGAGAACGTTGGAGACCGCTTCTACAAGACAACAAGACTTTCGCTTCGAGACAGTTTCCAAAAAGACAAGACTTTCGCTTCGAGACAGTTTCAAAAAGTCAAGAAATGAGACCGAGACCGAGACAGAGACATCAAAAACCTGTCTCGAGACGTCTCGAGACCGAGACAGTGTCTCGAGACAATACAACTCTGCATCTGAACTGCATTTAATCTCTACCAATAATAATCTTCTGCCAATAACCTTACCTTAAATGGCTCTAAATCTAAATAAATAATCATTTTCCGCCCTCGACACCAATTTTTCCCTCCTCCTCCATTACCTGATATTACCCGAGTTAAAACTTTGAAGATACTGGGTGTCATCTTTCAAGATAACCTCGACTAGATCCGGCGTCTCTTTGGCGCGCGATTAACGATGGTCTTGGCAGGAAGGGAGATGGCGCCCCGAGTCCGGCTCCTGGACTCTCTGCCGAGGCCTTCGCTGACTTCTTCGATTAGAAAGTCTCTGATGTCAGGTCGGCCACCGATGGCGCGCCACCACTGGTGTTGCGTGACATCCAGACGGCTGATCGATTCCTGTCATTCGCGCCCGTAACATCCGATGTCGTATGCCGGATGGTCAACGAAGCTGTCGACAAATACTCCATGAAGGATCCCATGCCGACGTGGCTGCTCAAGTCCTGTATCGATCTGCTCGCTCCTTATATCGCGTCAGTTTTCAACACATCGCTGTCCTCCGGCGCCTTTCCGACGTGTTATAAGGACGCGTACGTCACTCCTCGCCTGAAGAAAGCGACGCTTTCCCCCTGCGAACTCTCCAGCTACCGACCGATCTCCAACCTCTCATTCCTGTCGAAGCTTCTCGAGCGCGTCGTTAGCGTCCAGCTAACCGATTACCTGTCGTCGGCCGGTCTTCTGCCGGTCCATCAGTCGGCCTACCGGAAGTACCACTCGACCGAGACCGCTCTCCTAAAGGTGGTAACTGACCTCACGGAGGCGATCGAGGCAGGCGACTACGCTCTGCTTGGTCTGCTTGACCTCTCGGCCGCCTTCGACACGGTAGACCACGATGTTCTGGTGGAGCGCTTGTCGAGGACGTACGGGATCCGCTCGTCAGCGCTGGACTGGCTTCGCTCCTATCTCTGCGATCGCCGACAGACGGTCCTCTTCGACGGGGTCCTTTCAACCGTCCGCTCTCTCTCCTGCGGCGTCCCTCAGGGCTCCGTACTTGGGCCGCTGCTGTTCCTGCTCTACACCGCCGACGTGGGTGAGCTTGCTTCGAGTCTCGGCCTGTCATCACACTTCTATGCCGACGACTCTCAGCTCTACACGTGGGGACCTCCATCGACAGTCGAACAGCAGCGGCGACGAATGGAGCTTGGCATTGAGCGGATCGCTGAATGGATGCGGTCCAACAGATTGCGACTCAACCCCGAGAAGACGGACTTTCTGTGGTGCGCGACTAGCAGACGGTGTCTCCATCTCGACACCGACGCGCTGAATGTCTGCGGGGCCCCGATACGACCCTCGACCTCTGTGCGTGATCTCGGCGTCCTGCTGGAGTCTGATCTGTCCATGAGGCAGCATGTCGCGTGGACCGTCTGCTCTTGCTTTCGCCAGCTCCGTCTCATCGGGAGCTGCATCAAGTCCTTACCTTTTCAGGCTGCGAGAGAGGCCGTCGCCGCCTTCGTCGCTTCCAAAGTGGACCGCTGTAACAGCCTGTTGGCCGGCGCGCCTGCATGTCTCTTGGACGGACTCCAGTCGGTTCTCAATGCCGCGGCGAGGCTTATCTGCAATAGGAGGAAGTACGACCACATCACGCCGCTCCTCCGCGATGTCCTGCATTGGCTGCCTGTTCCGTTCTGCATCGAATTCAAACTCTGTCTGCTTGTCTTCAAATCACTTCACGGAGCTGCGCCCGAGTACATGCGCAATTGCTGCACTCATTCCTCCGCATCCGGGCTCCGGCTCCGATCGCTTGCGAAGACTGATCTCCGTGTGCGGAGGATGAGGACGCGCTTCGGTGATCGTGCTTTCTCGGTCGCCGGTCCTCGATGCTGGAACAGACTTCCTCCTGCTATTCGATTGACCGACTCATTGGACTCTTTTAAATCCATGCTAAAATCACATTTGTTCGCCAGGGCTTATCCCGATTGTTGTTAGTTGTCTTGTAAGGCGCCCTTGTAACGGCATGGCCGTGTTACGGCGCCATATAAATTTTCGTAATTATTATTATTATTATTATTATTATTAACCTCAAACTCACAACATATAGACCCACCTCACAGCCACTTGCTCCTCCTCTTTTTATGCTATCAGAAAACTCAAAACCCATGGCCTTTCTTCCTCATCCATCCATAATGTAACCAAAGCCACTACCGTTGCTAAACTTCTATATGCCTCCCCATCCTGGTGGGGTCTCACCTTGGCTTCCGATAAAGAACGCCTGGAAAAACTCCTAAAAAGAGCCAAACACCTAGGTTACCTAGAGCAATCCTTTCCAACAGTCTCTGAACTTGCCAATATAGCCGATGCAAAATTCCTTTTCTCCATATTGCACAACCCCAAGCATGTACTTCACCAACTCCTACCTCCACTCCGACCCCTCTCTTCTCACCAATTAAGACCTAGAGCACACAACCATACTCTCCCACCCAAGGACAACTCTCAATTTATTCCCAGATCATTATAATTATAATAAAATACAGCCCGTAAAAACAAAGTTTTTACTATATCCATCTAGTATCCTATAATGGGTCTTATGAAGCAGTTACCTCTACAAATATATAGTCCGCGTTCATTTTACGACATAGCGTGCGTTTAATGAGGCAGCGCGCCCGTTTCTGTTGCGGCCAATGGCAACGCTGGCCAATGGCAACGCTGCGTATCGGAAAAGGGGATTCCCCGATTCGAAAAGTTGAGTCCCCGATTCTATAAGCTATCCTTTTTTGGGGAGCTGAAATTTTTATAGAATGAAGTGTCTGCGAGGGCGAGTCTATCTGCCAAGTTTCATGACGATTGAATGATTGTAAGTGATCGAATTAGTCGTCGCAAGATTTGACTTTTTAGCCTGTGGCTCAAGCAAGCAAGCAAGATTTCCGCAAGTTAAACTAGATGGATAAAAATATTTACTAGTTTATTCTAAACCTTTCTAATGAACTTTAATTATTCATATCACTCATGTTAGCATTTCTTCTGCGTTTTTGTCAGATTGTTTTTCTCAATAAACGAATATATATATATATATATATATATATATTGTATTGTATTTTAGTTTATTCAAAACTGGCTGTCATAACGCAGCCAACGACAAAAGTGCGTAACTTATGGTTATAAGTAAAGAGCCTTGACAAGTTATAGATATGGATATTGTTCATATCTGTCCTGGATAATGTATTGTTAATGTGTTGGATTGTTATACACTATATGGGATGTGAGACTACACAGGGCAGCTAGTAAGTGTTTTTGTGCAGCATGCGCGGTAGAAATATATATACAGGGTGGTCCAAAATAAACCGCACAATGATAAATTGATAGTACTTTAGTCAGACCAATTCAAATATAACCGTGAAAATTCACAAAAACACAGCAATTATTTTTACTGTAACATTACATGGATGGATTTCGTTACATAAAATGTTCAATGTGTCCTCCTTGCTGCTGGACAACGCATTGAAGCCGACGACGCCATTGATCAATTGCGAGGTCAATGAAACGCTGTGACAGCTTGGTCCACTCTGTGACGATTGTTTCTTTCAGCTGATCCACTGTAGTGAAACTTCTACGACGGTATACCATCTGTTGAAGGGCGCCCCAAACAGCGTAGTCGACTGGATTCAAGTCCGGGCTGTTTGGGGGCCACATGTCAGGCTCAATGAAAGAAATGTTCTCACGTCGCAGATACTCCATAGTGTTCTTGGCGGTGTGTGATGGAGCGCCGTCCTGCTGTAGGGTCCAAGTGTGGTGTTGGCATATTGCACGGATGTCAGGTAAAAGACCATCACCAAGAACGTGCTGACAATAATATTGACTGTTCACCTTCGCACCTGGCTCAATGACGACAATGCGTGACTTTCCCATTTTTGATATGGCGACCGAAACCATGACGTTACGGCTGAAGTGCTGGCGCTCACGGATAAGTCTCGTTGATGAAACATCACGTTTCTTCCTTGCTTGTGCGTATACGCGATCGTTCTGGGGACGGTCCCCCCAAAACTTGAGGTGGGGGGGACGGAGCTGCTTATATCCCCCCCAATATTTCTGAAATATTTCATGAACATAATAATAATAGCTACAAGTGACAGCTGGTTCTTATCAGCACTCAAATAATAGAGCAATTTTGTTCAGATGACAGCTTAAAATGCTACCATTACAGTGTGGAAATTCAAAAATTTTAGATAGGGGAGGGGTCACATCCCCTCCCCAAACTCAAACACGACTCAAACTACATGTTAGCTAAGAGTGACAGCTGGTTCTGAATCAGCACTCAAATAGTAAAGCAATTTTGTTCAGATGACAGCTTAAAATGCTACCATTACAGTGTGGAAATTCAAAAAATTTAGATAGGGGAGCAGGGACGTCATTTGGGGGGGGGGGACAGGGGGTGGCATTTGCTCCCCCCTGAAAAATCAACTATATGTATGTCAGTGCATTTGATGAAATAATGTAACTTAATTCGTCACTAGGAGTCTAGGACAGCAGCCCTTAATATAGTCACTTGTGATTTTCTAAGTAGGCCTATTGATTTTTGTCTACCTCTTCGTATGCACTTTGCACGTAGCCCGAGGTACCGAGACAGTTAGAAAGATGTACATAATCATATGAATGAAATTTGTAGTAGGTCTGCTTTAGCTATATAAGTACTATGTAACTGGAGACGAACAGGCAATCCAGCCTTTCAGTCACACAGATTATCTCATATACCGACTGGCCGAGAGAACACAGAGTTGCCTGTCAAAGGCGACTAGCCGAGAGAGCCCACAGAGGTACCGGTCAACGGCATAGTTGTAAGATTGATAGCCCCTGATAGCCTCTACATGATGTAGGTCAATGCTAATGTTCATGCTTTCTTTCATTATACTCACCTTATATGACCCTTTTCCAACATTCCCATGCAGCTTCACCATCAGGAAGATATCTCTCATCAACTAGCCTCCCACCCACATTCTGGCTCTCATGCATGAAACCAGGTTTTGCAGTAGACCTATATCAAATTTCTAGCCAGGAGCCCTTGCCTAAGCCAAAACCTTTCAGTCACACAGATTGTCCCATTGGTATATTATATACATTTTGGATTGTCATTCTCTGCACGTTTTGTTTGGATCGAGTGATGCGGCTAATGGATAAAACTCTTATGATACATAGGGCCTACATGTAGGTGTAGATGTAAATATCAATAATAAACTGACACCTGTGAAGGTAAGCTAATTTGCTATTCATCAGTCTTACATTATAGAACTTATTTCACAGTCAAAGTTTTCTTATGTTATGCATAATTAATCAAATTTGGCAGAAAGGTTTCATTTCTTGTGGAAATATCTAACCACGTCTGCAAGTGAGTTGGCAGAAAAAGCTGTAGCTTCAGCAAAGCAATATCCTGCTGACCTCAATAACAGAAATTCATCATTTACCCCTCTGTACATAAGGCAAATTTTGAATGCCTACCCATTTAACACCACAACTCAAACACGACTCAAACTACATGTAAGCTACGAGTGACAGCTGGTTCCTATCAGCACTCAAATTATAGAGCAATTTTGTTCAGATGACAGCTTAAAATGCTACCATTACAGTGTGGAAATTCAAAAAATTTTAGATGGGGAGGGGCACATCCCCCTCCCAAACCCCTCCCCCTGCTCGGCGCTGCGCGCCTCGCCGATCGTCCTTCGAACCAGTCCCCCCAAACCCAAGACCAAGTCTTCCTTGCTTGTGCGTATACGCGATCGTTCTGTGTATTTACAGGTGTAGCAACAGTAAATGTTTTTTCATCAGTAAACCAGATGCTACGAACTCTACGATCAGTTGGAAAACGCTGCAGAAGTTGCTGACTGCGCTGAATCCGTTTCATCTTGCAATCGCTGTTCAACTGCTGTCCAACTTTGCGCCTGTACTGGTTAAGTCCGAGATCTTTCTTTACAATACGTTTAACCGTTGAACGTGAAATGCCGGTTTCACGTGCGATCTCCCGTGGGCTCTTATGGCTTAGCGGTTTGTCTTCCTGGCTACAGATAAGGTCGCTTACCAACTTGATATTTGCATGTGTTCGAGCTGATTTCGGACGTCCGCTACCCGGCTTCCTAGCTGTGGTACCTTCGGTGTCAATTTTTTTAATGAGGTCATCGATAGTACGACGTTTCCATGTCTTATTTGGAAATTCTTTCATCATACGCAACGACCCCCAATGTTTCTGAGTTCGTAGATTCCAAATTAGACAACGGTCATTCTCAGTTAAGCGTCCCATGATCACAATCTCTTATAAACAACAACTTCTTTACCATAAACTATGATAAACAATGATGAAGTCAATAATGACGTCAGAGAAAATGTATAAATAAGTAAGAAAAATGGCATTAAACATTGAATTGTTATACATTATATCAAGAAAACTGTCACTGTGCGGTTTATTTTGGACCACCGTGTATACAAACGGAAGGACAACGTAAACAGACTTAGACTTATAGTATAGATTCTGCAGAGTAAGAACAAATAACCCATTTTTAAACAAACATCTGCATTTTTAGTTAAACATAATCATCACTGGTAATAGACGCAGAGCGCTATAGAAGTTAGACTGAAATAAATCAATAATTTTAACGTATGGCGCACAGTTTCCTGTAATCCCTGTTTGTCTTCATTCGTCTGCTCACAGCACAGAGTAGAGACGTAGGCCTAGTGTGACTACCAGAAAATGTTCGTCTGCCATGTATTAGTTGAGTTTGGTCTGCCGGATAAGTTCCGAAGATCTTACTTATTAATATTCATGAGGGGCTCTACGTGTGGAATGTTCTAGAAGGTGGTCATGTGACTGAAATAAGTTCCAGGATTGGCTGAGGAAATGGGGTGATCCAAGACGCGGCAATGAGGACGTCGCTGATTGGCTCACGTGACGTAACCGCCAAAATTAAGCGCGAAAGAGACTGCAAAGACGCAGTTGGACGCCAGATTTTGTTTAGAGCAGTCGTTTGTTGTGAGCACGGTGAAAAGTGCGAACAATTAGCGATATTTCTTTCTAAATAAAATACAGCCCGTAAAAACAAAGTTTTTTACTATATCCATCTAGTATCCTATAATGGGTCTTATGAAGCAGTTACCTCTACAAATATATAGTCCGCGGTCATTTTACGACAGCGTGCGTTTAATGAGGCAGCGCGCCCGTTTCTGTTGCGGCCAATGGCAACGCTGGCCAATGGCAACGCTGCGTATCGGAAAAGGGGATTCCCCGATTCGAAAAGTTGAGTCCCCGATTCTATAAGCTATCCTTTTTGGGGAGCTGAAATTTTTATAGAATGAAGTGTCTGCGAGGGCGAGTCTATCTGCCAAGTTTCATGACGATTGAATGATTGTAAGTGATCGAATTAGTCGTCGCAAGATTTGACTTTTTAGCCTGTGGCTCAAGCAAGCAAGCAAGATTTCCGTAAGTTAAACTAGATGGATAAAAAGGTTATAAACTTGTACTAATTGATACAAAGCGAAGAACCGCTGGATTGAAGTGAAATCGGCGATGAACTGTAACTGTGTGAAACTCGACAAAAGACTAGTTTGATTCAAATGCATAAATTTCTTCATGGGACGATGAACAGTGACAACGAACTTTTCTAACGGGCAGAACTCTTGACCCCTCTTGCTGGCGTGACCAACGTGTTTATCAGAAAGCGGGGAAGTATATATTTTATATACTTTATATTATTTGCTTGCAAGCTCGATATCTGGTCTTAGTTAATTAATAAGATAATTCCACGCATAAATTGTGTAAGGGTATTTTAAGAAAATGTGATTCACAATAAGACTTAGTGGAAACCTTATTCCACGATTTCTGTTCCTGTTAGATTAGAAATAAATGAAAGAAAGATAAAGATAAGATTAAATGTAATTAGTACATATTAAACTGTTATTCTGTGTAAGCAATCTGTTTTGTTATAACTAAAATCGTCAATTGAGCATACATAGTGACATCTCCTAGTAAAAATGGTTAGCTCCTCCCGGTCTGATCGACCGGAGTCCCCAGGCCAGTTATCGCTTCTGGAGCGTCAGAGCAGGGTGGAAATCCTATGCCAAAGTTCAGCTGAGCGACAGGATCGCATTGAGGAAGTCCTGCTAAAATTGAACGACCGGCATGAGTCGATGGAAGGCATACTCAGTCAGCTTGTCCAAAATTCTCAAATAGCCCGGGAAAGACTCTATGTGGAACCTGAGAAGAGTGGGAGGGGAGCCCGAGGATTGGGAATGGATGCCGCAACCTTGGATAGGGGTTCGAACCCAGATGAGTACCGAGGTACTGTCGCCCCAGACCGGGCAGCCGTGGACATTCAGGCAGCCAATTCCCTCCTGGATCTAGCTCAATCGGGGCGCTCGTTTCCTCCTTTCACTGGATCGGCTAAAGAGTCATCAGACCCTTCACGACCAAAATTCCAGATGATCACTGACCCAAATCCTCTCTGTATCCATGACCCCGTGAAACGGGTGGGTCCAAGTACCGAGTTTTACTTGAGTTTGGATGGGGACACTCTAAATAGACCTCTGAATGATGGGCGTTCGCCAGGGGGCGGCGCAGGCGTCACACTACTACGACAGCCAGCGACGAATGACTTAAAGAAATAATTATGCGAATTACATTTTGGAAGGTCCTTCAAATGACACTGTTAGGGAGGCGAGGAAAAAATTTAGAATTCAGACCTACTTGCGGTTGAGCCACTTGAATCCAGATCCGGTTAAGAAGTGTTGGTCTGTCTTAGTGAATTTAATGCGAGGAAGTAGGCCTACGTCGATCGTCTACGTTATGAACTGGATTTCGATGGAAACTGGATGTCTGGAGATTTATCTGCCCGATTGACGAGGATTACCTGTGGAATTTATGAAGAATACGCCCGAAATTCCTACTGTCTGCGCTGGTGGACAAATACGTCTCTGTATAATTAGGCCTACCCTTTGTTGTCTGTGTCTCCTTCTGTGCTAGTGTGAGATTGTATAGGCTAAGGTGGAAATCACGCTGTCCCAGGGATAAATGATAAACATAGACAACAGATTTATGATCGATAAAAAATGATTGTACGAGTATATTTTAATAAAATTTCTATTGTAAGTGTTTCAGATAAGATTACTCTTCTTATTGTCAGTATTCATTATAAGCGAGTCAGAATAATTGTTTATTTCAATTTGCTTATTTTGTGAATTATACGTCGTTTTGACAATTTGTTAATATTCATAAACATGTCTCAGTGTTCGATTCGTTTACAAGGTAGGGATGAAGAAGATGGAAGATGAGGAAGGATTAGGGGTCGTTTATTAATTATGTCAACAAAAGAGGGTGGGGAGGGGGTTTGGAAAGTTTGACAGTTGTTGACAAGGGGAGGGGTTCAGTACAATTTGACGTCGACAAATTTTTTTCCAATGAATCAACACAGACCCTTCAAAATGGCAGCAAAAACATTAAGTAATTCGAAAAATGCATAAAGTGCTTAATGTTTAATACTACTAAAACGTTGGTTTTAAACTAAACTCATATATTTTGAAATTCGAGATTGCATTTTTTAGTGTAAATTTTAAAAAAATGAGTACATGTATTGAGCCATTGTGTTTCTCTTTTTTGTAGGGGGGGGGTTCTGGGATTTCTGACATAATTTTTTAGGGGTCCGTCAATGTTTGACAGTTCAACAACTGTTCAACAACTCCCAGAGGGGGAGGGGGTCAAAAACTGCCTAAAATTTGTTGACATAATTAATGGACGACCCCTTAGCAGAAGTCAGCATCTCAATTTTCACGTCTTCCATCCGCCGTCGACATCCTTTTAAATAGGACAGATTTGCCACTAATCACGTCATCAGTCGGAATCTGACAGGAAAGTGACGGACATAGCGCGCCATCAGATGGACATGTCCACATTGTCCAGGCGACAGTCCGAATCAGACAGGGTCCTTCCGAAATTGTTAATCAACAGACTGACAATCTCTTCGAATTAGTTGAACGAATAGATCGAACAAGGTTCCCTACATGAGTTGGATTCCGTGGGAAAACCTCCTGACCCAAGGTGTACTAGGTCTACAATTGCCATGTTAAATACCGCCTCCCTTCAACCATTCGGCACCTCGGGAATTCCTAATGGCGGTAAGGTATGGTATGCGCTGGAAGCCATCGCAACGGCTGTCAATCACTGCAGACGTAACGACAGGGTCCGATTTGTCGGGGGTTGGACCCCCTGCTTCTTCCTTTGAACCCCTTGCTTCTAGCCTTTAGCCGACCCCCTCAAATTCGTTACCCACAGTCCTACACCAAACGACTCCATTATGACCAGTCGGCCTGGCCCAGCTTCTCCCTCCCTCTCTCCTACTCTCTCTGAAAGCCCATGCACCGATATATATATATATATATATATATATATATATATATATATATATATATATATTATATATAATTATATATAATTATATATATATATAATGGTCACCGTTGTCTTGAGTAGGCTAGTAAAGTTTGTTCTCTCTACTCGATCACTTTCCTCCTTTTCCTCTGTCTCTCTGTGTTGCTGTTTGATATATTATGCATGTCACGTGAAAGCACCATCTGCTTTTGGATTAAGGTAGAAGAAAGTTATCTTTCAACAACAAAACTTCTACACCGGTTATAGTTAACAGACCCATAGGATCAGGTTTCCCCCCAGTATGCTTCAGGCGTGGACTCCGGGTATAGGAGCCTGGGTCCATGGCACTAGATAGTCGCCCTGCTGACCTTTCCTCTTTCCCTTTGCCAGGCGGGGAATCCGAAATATTTAGTACTTCATGGGCCAGGACAGTAGCGCTGAGTCATAAGCCGTGGGATACCAGTCTGTACGCTTGCCGTTATCGAAAATTAAGCGACATCAACTGAACGGAGCTCGGTTTAAGAAATTGTAAGAAAAACGTTCAACAGCTGCAACAAGTTCCATGGTGTTCATGGCAGCTATTTTGAGGGCACTGATTGCTCAGCAATTTCAGATAAACAAGACATTGAACCGAATCATGCCACAGCGGTTTTATCAGCCAGAGTGAAGTAGCGCATCAATAAATGTTGCTGAAGAGTGAAGACTTTGCAGATATATCAAAGATAGAAAAGTTTTGTGTCTGGTAAGAGCCACATATTCATATCATTGAATAACGTTCACTATTGTATTGTATTGCATTGTATTGTATTTATTAATTTATATGGCGCTACTCACAGCAGTGGCCATTCAGTAGCGCTCCCAGTACGAGAACCCCTAGAGAAGTAAGAAGGTTTTGAGGAGGGAGAAGGCTGTAGGGAGAGACCCAGAAAGAATGGTAACAAGTGGACAGGAGGGAAGGGCATTGTGGCATCTAGTGTGGGATCTAGTTTGGGCCACTACTAACATACGCCTATAATTATTTTTAAACTGAAAGTTTTGTAGAAATAGTCGCAACCCGAGAGGTTTCATAAAGAAACGTTTCTTATGAGTAAAACTAACTTGGAGAAAAATAGTTGATATTATGGTCAACGGTGCCGCTGATCTGCCGTTAGTAGGCCTAAGGGCGCAATGCTCTCAAAAAGGTTGGGAATCACTGCCATAATTATTCATCGATTAGTACATTGTGTATTTTTTTACACTGATGCATTGTAATTATAATAATTATTATGCGATAGCCTAAGTAAGCCTAATGTAATGTAAATCTTCAGAATTTCTCAGCGCCACACAAAAGGCACCAGCTTATTCACAGGTAGGCCTACTATTGTCTGTTTTATCAAATCCGCACTAGTCAGGTTGTTTTGTCCGTTTCCGTGTCAGTTCAGAATCCGGACAGAGGCTTAATATTGGCACCATGTGTTTTGAGTGTGTCATTTTGTGTTTTACATGCTAGGATTTACGATTCTTTCCGTAATAGTCTACGGCAAGTGAGTGAGCCTTTCGAGGTTAGCCAGCTGTTGTTGGATGTTTTCGAGTCTTGCCAGCGACTCAAGTGCAGACTTTTCCACTCCACTTAACCGGTTCTCTAATTTTCCAAGGGCGAGAGTAATTGTCCCTTGGCCATTATAGAGATCGATCATGCTGATGCTTCCATCGCTGACAAGTCTCTTCTGCTGTTTAATCTGTCGGAATACGTGTAATGCGGCCATAAGGTAGCGGTGATGATAGTACGACATGCGACTGTCTGCCCCGTTTTTTGACCGCGCTCTATGCAAGAGCCAGGCACATCGAACGATATTAGCGGCGGCCACCTTGTAGCTGCTCTGCAGTTGAACTGTCGTTACGAAGTTATGAACATATCGTTCAGCTGTTGACATCTCTAGTTTCTGTGTTAAAACGGCAACAACTAGGGCCATGCAACCAATGCCGAAGAAGCCGGTGAAGACTGCGACCAGTTGGCCGCAGTAGGACCGAGGCACAAGGTCTCCGTAGCCCACAGTTAGGAAGGTTATGAGGATGAGCCATAGGGAGCTGGGCAGGCTAAAGTGACTGGGATCGCACGCTCGCAGCGTCCATGAGGCGGTTATGAGAACGACGAGGATAAGGCAGACGAGAACTCTCACTGGGCTGACGAGCATCATCGATCGAAAGATAAAGGAGAACGTAAAGCGAATGCGGTTCATCGCTCCCAAAGATTGCATCGACGCATCAGTGCACAGTTTACTGTGTAGAACAACAGCTCGACAGATAAGGAAGCCGCGCAGAAACATCAGAATCGATAGGTATATGTCAACTGGAATCACGTCTTCATGTGGAAACTGCCGAGCCTGCCGCCGCAACTCCACAGCCTCCTCTTCCTGATTTACCAACAGCTCTTCGGTTGACCGAAGGCTTTCTGCGACGTATAAAATTCCAGGTGGAGGTGGATGGATGGCACATGCAAGCAGTTCAAGACAGGGAATGATCAAGCGCTTTGGCGTCATCACAAGCAGCCAGCTGTCGACGAAATTGTCATTCATTTGAAGTTCTATGTCCGTTTTGTGGTACCAGACGAGAAAGACGAGCAGAAGAGCAGTCGAAGCAGAAACAGCCAACTTCAGAAAAAAAGTTGGGGGATCGTTTGAAGAACAAATTCCTGTCAGTACCAATTCCACTTGGAACACCATTAGTGCAATTCCCATCATCGCCGTTCCCAGCGTAATATCGGAAATCAGCCGCAGCTTCCAGGACAGAATCCTGCGTCTGGCAAGTCTGTATCCGGCGTTTTCTGTCTTCCAAAACTGTTTCCGCGACGATTTCATTTCTTATCGAAAAGTTTCTGAAACAGTAGTATGCAAACAGGCCAGATTAGTTTTAGATAATTACTGTAGGCTATGCATGCACTGCATAAATGTTTTTTGATGTATAAAGAAATATAAACAAAACGGGACGTGCACGTTTCAAATTTGCGGTGACACTTCTCAGCTTATAGCGCGTTCCGCTCTTTCTCCGTTAAAACCTCGGAAATCTCATCCCAATCATGCCATCTCACCTTTGGTGTTCTGCAAGGTTCTGTTCGGGGCCTCTTCTGTTCATCCTCTACAGTCTACACTACTCCACTCAGCTCAGTTATCAAAGCCGGGACGTCATTTCGTTTTTTTTTCAGGGGCAAAATTTGCATTATTTATTTATTTTGTACGAAAGCTTGTGGAAAGACTGGGGCTTCGCCAGTAAGCAGGAACTTGACTCTCTGATCGCGCTGGTCCGCAAGTTGGTACGCCTTGGTTTCCTACCTAAATCTTTTCCCACCTTTGAGGAGCTTTGCTGATATAGACCTCTTTAGAAACATCTTAACTAGCCACACCCTCCACGACCTTCTCCCCCCTGTCAATTGCACTGGATACATCTGCGCCCACGCTCACATAACCGTGTTCTCCCTAGATTTTATTCCCTTCCCAGGCGTGGCTTCTTAGCTAGGATGCTGTAGCCTACTTTAGACATATGTTTTCTGGTTGACTTAATTTTCTTCTAATTATCGTTTTTTTCTTTACACATAAATTATTTCTGACTTTGTATGTAAAGCGCTGAGCGTTTGCTTGCGTTTAATAAAGAACATTCTTACTTACTCAGGGGCCGTCCATAAATGACTTCACGCTATTTTGGCCGATTTTTAAACCCCCTCCCCCCTCGTCACACTTCGTCACAAAAAGTAAGACCCCCTCTGAAAATGACGTCACAAAGCTCTGACCCCCTAAAACCAATTTCCATGGCGAAGCAAAATGCTCCTTCATGGAACAAATAGCGAAAGCATTAATATTTTAAAATCTAACGGTGACCAAATATTGAAATAATTAGAAAATTATTAATAATGGTGCCCGTATACATTAAAATAATTTAAAAAATAATGAAAATTTAATCGTCAAAATTAGTGCTGTTATTATTAAAATTAAATTGTTGTTAATTGTTAAATTTAATAACATAGACCGGGTGTGACGTCAAAACGTAAACGTAGGGGAGGGTGTACCTACGTCAGACCACCCCACCCCATGTCACACATCGTCACAAATTCCCAACCCCCGCACCCCCTAGGTGCGTGACGTCATTTATGGACGGCCCCTTACTTAAGTTGTATTGCGGTGACCTCATTTTACGCCACAACTTAAGCAAGCAAAAATATATCGAAGGAAAACTCAACGCCAACGCATGATGTAATAGGCCTATAAGATAACGTGTGCTGTTACTCATGAATAAGAAGTTAACCCTCGGGCTACCAAGGGGGTTGGTACACCCTCCCCTACGTTTTTATGCATACGTTTTTTTCATATGGAATATAATTTTGACATTTTAGGTAGCTGTAGCAGATTCATTTGGGCACATTTTGAGGTAAACATCGTGGTGGTATCTCACGCCATTAAAAGTTATACCCGATATAGCCGAGGTACCAGAGGGGGTGGATACCACCCCCCTTGGTTTTTCGACTATAGCGCATTCATTTTTCTTCCTGGAAGAGAAACAAATATGCCGTTCTGTAGAGGGAATGCAGGGCTACATTTGTCTTGCTTACTTTTTTCTCTTTTGAAAATTGGAAGTGATCATAATAAATAATAATACCCATCATCTGGGTGAAAATGGCTGATGCAACATCACAACGTAAACCGATATTTCTACATAAAATTTTGTCGACAGCTACAGATTTAGAACTTATATTAGCTTAAACAGATAGGCCTACTGAAGGTGAAGTGAGAAGCCAGTTTACAGGAAGCATTCGCACAATCCAACGGGAGTAACTTGCAATAAATGCAAGGACCACTGACATAATTAGATCTATTTCACTGCCGTGAACAACAACGTGCTTGTTTCATGTTGCCTTTAGATTTCGCTACAAGCCTACAACTAAACAGACTATGGACTAGTTTGTTGACTATTGTTACAAATGAAGCATCATTAGGCCCTATGATTAAAATGTTCTTGGATACATAGATCAATTTCAAAACACACATAATCTGATATTTGTTTATCCAAAAAGTACAAAATGTATACGCAATAATATAAAATATCGCTAATTATCGGTTCCGTTGTTAAAAATTATGTAATTTCGAGATGCATTCACATAATGTACAACTAAATATGCCATTTTGTTCAGAAATGAATGCTGAATCCATTGCTGTATTACAAGATACGATATGTGAAACCAAACACGAAATCCATGGGGGTGGTACCCACCCCCTGGTAGCCCGTGTTACAAAAAACCTCGGTAGCCTGAGGTTTAAGAAAAACATGAAATATATACAAGTGTGAATAAACTCGTACCCAACCTTCAAATAAAATATGATATGAGTCATATAACATTCTAATAATCACTCTATTGTAGCCTACTTTGTGATCTGGCGATGATTAAATATGTTTTCTGTCGTTGGATGATCTAACATGTTTTCTTCTTATTATTATTTTTTCTTTATGTCTTACTGTGTTTGATTTTCTGCTGTCCTAGACTCCTATAGTGACGAATTAAGATATACTATTTCATCAAATGCACTGATATACATATAAAAAGTTGATTTTTCCATCAAATTCAGGGACATTTGCCCGCCTGCCCTCCCAAAATGACGTCCATGCATCAAAACCTCCTCAGTTGATCATCATCAATATGCCGACGAGTCGACGACACCCAACCCAATTAGGCCTATTCGTCTCTTTTTCCCCAAAAGCTTCTCCGAGCATCTTCTCCATGTGGTTACCCAAATCTTCTCCTGGATGACATCAAATATCATGTGCCTGAACCCTCTAACCTTTGGGCCGGTGGCCGGGGATGGCCGAGGCAACGAACGATCATCACGAAGGCCTATAACTCTTAAACCGTGCCTGACTGCGTTTCACATGTAAAATACTACATGCCGTCGTCACACCATTCATACACTACATATGTATATATATATATGTATATACATATATTATTATTATTATTATTTATTGCGTCAGAAACAGAACAAATAACAGTACACATCATGACAGAAACAGATCAGTCACTGCGCAACAGGAAGCCAGGAAAAAGCTAAAAGCTTATACCACCCTGGCCCCTAGTACCTGGTTAACATTTCAGTCAACGTTTAGTGTCACACAGATCCAGAACAAATTATGAGAACAAATTATGCTAACAGGCAGCTAAGTTCAAATAGTTTTAGTACTATACATTAGACATTTTACACATTAAACAAATCATTAGCAAGTTCATAGAGCAAACAAATCTATATATACATATATACATATGTACATGTATATGTATATATGTATGTATACATATGTATATACAATTATACATATATTTATGTATCTACATGTATATGTATGTATATACTATAAATGTATATAGATGTATGTGTATTTGTACATGTATATGTATATATATGTATGTACAAATATGTACTTTTGTATATGTACAAAGAAATATGTATTTATATATGTGTATTTTTGTGTATTTATGTATGTATCGGCATGTGTAAGTATATATATATATATGTATATAATATATATGTGTATTCATGTATATATACATGTATGTATGTATTTATATATATATCTACATACATAATATATACATATATACAATTATACATATATACATAAATACATATACATGCATATATTTACATATGCATGTATATATACACACATGTACATATATATACGCATATACATATATATAGATATATATACATATATATACATATACATGTACATATACACATGCATCTATATACATATATAGTATATACATACATATATACGTATAAATGTATATACATATATATATAAATATATACATATATATATAGAAATACACACACACATATATATCATATATATACATATCTCCATATATATAACATATGTAGGCTACATGTATATAGATATAATTTAACAGTGTTGGGTATGAGTTAACTCAGATGAGTTTAAACTCACGAGTTAACTCACTTGCTGTGATTTATGAGTTTGAGTTAACTCATCTTAAAGAGTGTGATTTATGAGTTTGAGTTAACTCATCTTAAAGAGTGTGAGTTATGAGTTTGAGTTAACTCATATTTTCTGTGAGTTTGAGTTATAACTCAATTATTTCAAACTCAACTCACTCGGCACATATTATGTTGAAACAAGCCGGTTTTTTAAATATCGGAACAGGCTGTCACACACCAACTTTTAAAAACTTCTGCTTAAAGCTAATACCAGTCATGTTTGAGATGTGAAACATGTGGACTGTGGTGTTTACTTTGACTCAGTAATAATAACCTGATTTATCCATTATCCCATTAATAATAATAACAGTTATACTAGTAATAATAAACTGATGATACCATTTCCTGTTAACTGTGTATTTGTACAACGTTCGATTAGAACGTGCTGGTATGAGACAAGTGAGTTGATGAGTTAACTCATTTAACAACTGAGTTTGAGTTAACTCATTTCACTTAGGATGAGTTGAGTTTGAGTTTAAACTCATTTTGAGGTGCATGAGTTGAGTTTTGATTTAACTCATTTCTTGTGTGAGTTTACCCAACACTGGATATAAATACATACATATACAAACATATATATATATATAGATATATAGATACATATACATGCATATACATATCGTATCGTATCGTATTTAAGCATTTGTAAAGCGCCTCTCGTAGGGTGAACCGTTCAGAAGCGCTCCCAGTGTGCTAAGCCCCGCGAAAATAAACAGGTTTTGAGAAAAGCGAAGGAAGAAGAGAGACTGCCAGAGAGAATTTTAGAGCGAACAGAAGGAGAAAGAGCATTCCAAAGAGAGGGACCAATTGAAGCAAAGGAACGAGCCTGAGCCATAGCAGTTCTACTACGGGGAACCAAGAGGTCAAGTCTATTGCAGGAACGAAGTGGACGGTGGGAGGAAGCTGAGTGTGGCCGAAGTAGTACGCCAACCAGATATTGCGGGGCAAGACCCCTCTGAGCCTTGAAGATCAGAGAGAGGATTTTAAATTGTATGCGAGCATGCAGAGGGAGCCAATGAAGTTCATCAAACATAAAGGAAGAGATGTGAGAGTACCTGGGAAGGCGCGCTATAAGTCTAGCAGCTGTGTTGAGGACCGACTGAAGAGGAGAGAGACGAATCTTAGGAAGACCAACAAGAAGGGAATTGCAGTAGTCAATCCGAGAAAATACAAAAGCATGAACTAAAGTTGTGAATATGGAGGAGGAGACAGAACGACGAATGACCCTGAGACGCCTTAAGTGAAAATAGGAGGAGCGTGAGAGATTAGAGATGTGATCGGTAAAGGTAAGTGAACTATCAAGGGTAACACCCAGATCACGTACACTTGACGAGAAAGAGAAGAGTGGGAACATATACATATAATGTACATATACATATAGCCTATATATATGTATATGTACATATACATATATGTTTTACCATGAAACCTTGGGACTATCGAACCTTCGGACTATCGAACCTTCGGACTATCGATACGTAACCCAATAGGCCTGCGTGAGCAACTCAAGAAAATTCCAGATCCCTGTTTTCGTACTACTATTCCTTTATTTCAAAAACTCGTTGACACAAACGCAACAAGATTACAAAATCAACAGTTTAGATATCGATTAGACAAAAAATACTATATAGTCAAATAGATAAGAGGGTTAGGAATGTATTAGTGACTGAGACCTATTGCTAAAGAAAATTATTGTTTAGCCAATACACCATAAAGTACTCTATGCATATACATATGTACTCTAGGTATAAAATTTCGATCATCCCTATCCGGCAGAGTGAAATCATGAGGCCGGGGTCGCAGATTATAATGACGAGTAATTATTGGTGGAAACAGTGAACGTAACACAACCTTTACTCAGGCCCGCCGAGAGGGGGCAGGGGGGGGCAAAAGCCCAGGAGCCCGGCGACTTTTAGTGGCCCGGGCTGGGCCCAGAAATCAACTTATGAAAAATATTATAATCAGTTATACAAAGTTTATGATTTATGCCTCTTAAAATATAATATTACGGACACTTAACTACAATAGTTGCATATCTAAATATAATTTTGTAGGGTTGTACCCGCACTATTATTATTTCAGTTTGTTTTTAAAAAGAATTTCTGATAAAGTCAAAGGATAGTTAGGGCCCGTGACTGCTCTGCCCAGGGGCCCGGAATTTCTGAGGGCAGCCCTACCTTTACTCAGCAACATTCCACCCACACTTTCACCGAAAATTCGCCTGTCTGCAACCTAAGTGTGTCTTTTACGAAAACTTTTAATCTTTCCCGATACTGCTTCATGTATATCCGCGACCTTCGCAGAACGGTATAGACCTACGGGCGATTGGTCATAGGACGGTTGGTCATAGGACGATTGGTCATATGGACGATTGGTCATAGGACCTACAGGTCATAGATCATATGAGTCATAGGGCCTTTCCGAGTTTCCGTCATAGGTCCTATCGGCCATATATAGGTCCTATCGGCGATAGGGCTATCGAACAGATAAGTTTTTAAGACATGACCGACCATTTAGGCCTACTGGATCATTTACTGTGAAATACGTAATACGAAATACGTACAATACGTTGATGCCTGCATGTAATTATCCTGATAAGTTTCTTGATTGGCACTGATTGTATTTGTCTAAAAATGATCAATGTCCCTAATTGATGCCTTTTATACTTGAGTAACATGAGGTAAAACGTAATTATTTCGACAGAACGTTAGGCCCTAAGTTCTTTGAAGTGAGTTGATACCTATAAGTAATTATCCTAATAAGTTTCTTAATTGGCACTGATTGTACAAAAACGATGAATGTTTCTAAATGCAGCTTATTTTGCGTTCGGTGTGTTAAGTTTAAAACTAAGAATGTCCATAACTAACGACGACAACCAATTATGTCGGTTTATTAGCGGCATATGACCGATAGTCCTATGACCAATAGGCCTTATGACCAATCGTCCATATGACCAATCGTCCTGTGACCAATCGTCATATATGACCAATCGTCCAATGACCAATCGTAGGCTGCTACTCCTATAATCAATCGTCCTATAGAACCGCAGAATCCACCCTATGCTCGACTTCAAACTTGCGTCTACAATCGCTATACATCTATTGGTCACGCTAAATTATACTACTGCAATTCTCTTTCTCAACATAGATATCACCCAAATAAACCGCATCCAATCTCTTCAGAATGTTTCGCCCGTGCTGTCACCGAACCCCAAAATCCACCCCACCACATCACGCATGTCAAAAAATCACTCCCCTGGTTCAAAATACCTGAACGAACAGAGTATAAAGACAAATCACTCACCTATATAACACACTTCAATCCTCCCAGTCCTCCTACCTCCGTCAGTTGTTCACGGTCTAGCCACTTCGGACTTCGCTCAACCCCCTCCTCTCCGCCCTTCCGTCACCTCATCACTAAAATTTGCAAATCGCTCCATGGCCATAGCTGTTCCGCCTCTCTGGAAAATCTCCCGCCAGTATTACGGAAAATATCTGATCCATCCTACGAACTGACCAAAACGTCGCCTCTTGCTATCTCTCCACAGGTCTTTTACTCAAAACTGAAAATACAAATCCTATCCCGATTCTTCCTCTTCCCCTCACCCACTCGCAGTTTCAACTCTAAACGCCACCCATGCACTTCAGCCATCTGACTGTCTGCCTGCCTGTCCCTTGAACTCCCTTCGGATCTTCACCATCTGCATGCCTATCGATTCTGTTTTGGTTAAGCACCAGTGAATAAACTACAGTACCGCTCCCGAGAATAAACCCGTTACAGTGACTAAATTTCGCATCAATGGCGCAACAATGTTTACCAAAAAATTTTCTCTAGCGCGTAATTCTCCCATCATTCTCACTACTGTCACCAAGATTTGATCTTGATTGACATATGTCCGTTGCATGTCAGTCTCAGTCTGGTGCTGTTGAGACTCCGCCCACAGATCATTAGTTGTGTCGTTAATTACGGCGGCCTGTGGATGAGCTCTTCGTTATGAGCGGGGTTCAATTAAGTGCACCTCTACACTCTGAAGAAGGCTACAAGCAAACGGGGGGGGAAGGGGGTATGAACGCATACAAATTGCATGTACATGTACATGTATACTGTACATGTATGTTGAGTGTAGGACACTGGACATTGTCCCCCCGGACATTGTCCCCCAGGACATTGTCCCCTGGACATTGTCCCCCCAGGGTAGGACATTATCCCCCCCAGTCTAAGATATAATCGTATAATAAGCATGTATACATGTATATATATGTATTTCCGTATATATGTACTTATGTATATATATGTACATATATATGTATATGTGTATATGTATGTATAGGCATGTGCAAGTATATATATATATATTATATATATATACTTATATATATTATGTATATATATATGTATATATAAATATTATGTTTGTGCATGTATATATATGCACTTTATATGTATGTATATGCATGTATATGTATCAATATATATATATGTTTATATTTATTTATGTATATATGTTATATATGTTTAAATACATAAATACATGTATATATACATGACTACATATATATATATTATATATACACACGCAAACGTATATATGTATTTATATATATACGTAAACATATCTATACATACATAGGTACATATTCATATATGTGTACATATACATATATATATATAAACATATATATATATAAGTACATATGCACGTAAATACATATATACATATACATGTACATTGTACATATACACATACATCTAAATACATGTATAGTATTTACATACATATATATATACATATATATATATATATATATACGTAAACATACCTATACATACATATGTATGTATATTCATATATGTGTACATATATATATATATATACATATATATATATATAAGTACATATGCACGTAAATACATATATACATATACATGTACATTGTACATATACACATACATCTATATACATGTATAGTATTTACATACATATATATACATACATTTTGTATATATACATAAGCACACACATATAATTATATATATCATATATATACATATACTTATATCCATATGTATATATAAGATAACATATGTACAATATATGTATATATAAATACATATATATAGAAACATATCTGTATACGCTTATATATATACATACAATGTACATATACATAAATATGTACATATATTAATATATTTACACAGATGGGGGATTTTGTCCGGGGGGATAATGTCCTACGCAAAATCGGGGGGACAATGTCCGGGGCGACAATGTCCGGGGGGACAATGTCCGGGGGGACAATGTCCGTTCCCCTGTATGTTACAGGAACTGAGTAAAACCAAGCATCGTGAGATTTTTCAACAATTTGTAAAATTCTTGATTCACTCAGGTACTTCTATCTATCTATCTATCTATCTATCTATCTATCTATCTATCTATCTATCTATCTATCTATCTATCCATCTATCTATCTATCTATCTATCTATCTATCTATCTATCTATCCATCATCCATCCATCCATCCATCCATCCATCCATCCATCCATCTATCCAAAGTACCTGAGTGCAGGCTCTATGCCAATTTTACAGAAGTTGGAAGTGAGACTGAGACTTAAATATTTTGTCAAATAGCAACAAAACTTGGCGCAGGGGCCCGGTCGGGTTAGGGGGATATCCGTGCGCCGCACCGATTGCACCTGTGTTAGAAACGGCCCTGCAAGGCTCCCCATGTGCCCTCACTTCCACCCCTTCCCTCATGCCTTGCCCCCTCTGTGCACGCCCAACCTGCTACATGTACGTGTGTGGCTGATATGAAACAGGTGGGTAGAGGCGACTCTAGATTATCTCTCCATTAATGTCCCAATCCGTCGGTTGAGGTCGTTACATGTACATGTACATGTATGTACATGTAGCTCCTCTGAGATTGCCGTGCCCGGTTGGGTGGCGGGTTACTTAAAGGGGGAGTAAGAGGCTGTTTGCGGAGAGAAATACGGGAAGGAGGAGGATATGGGAAAGGGGTAGGTGAGTTCGACCGAGGCCGCCGCTGAGACAGGTTTAGGGAGTTGCTGAGAGAGTGGGAAGAAGGGGGTGTTGGAGGGTAGTATTGGCCAGCAGAGCCGTTGTGCCTTCACCCCTTTGGTTGTATCTGTGTAAGCCTTTGTGGTGCCGTGTTATTTTTCTTCTCTTGTTTGACCTGTGAAGAGTGACTCTGTGTCCCAATAAAATATCTTCCATAACAAATTTTATAACAGCGAATTTGGTTTCACACGACATTTTCAACGCTTTTCGGAGTCCCTCTGTTTTCCATCCGTGCTCTCTAACTTTCAGCTCTTTTCCGCATTAGAGTCCTGCTGTTATATATCCCGTGTGTCTCTCTGTCTTGTCTACCGGTTATGTGCACTTTACTCTGTGTGTCTCTCTATCTCATTCTCTCTCTATCGCGAATACGGTTTGACACGCCAATTCGAAATTTCGGACCCCACCGATAATGTGGACGTAGGCCTATCGCCCCGGCGGTAGACCAGATGTCTTTACGACCTCTCTCGTGTATTCTTTATAATCGTATAGACATCCATGGGCGGACTGGCCCGCCGGGAAATGTTTGGAGATTTCCCGGTGGGCCCCTGCCCATTTCCCAATTAAAATCGGCTGCCTATTCTCAATATCGGTACATGTATACATATATGCGGTATACATATATATGCACATATTCATATATATGTATGTATGTAAATATACATATATACATCTATATATATATGTATACATATGCACACACATATATCATATATCCATATATGTACTTATATCCATAGCTGGTTATATATGTACATACATATATATATGAAGCCAAACATATATATATTAAAGAAGATGCTTTATATGCTACTATAATGCTACATATGTTTTACCAGCGAAAACTGGACGGACTATCGAACCTTCGGACTATCGGAACCTTCGGACTATCGATACGCAACCTGAATGAAATAGCCAACAAAAACAGCAACTAAGGTTTATCAATGACATGCAGACTATAGGCTATTTACACAGAGGGGGGATAATGTCCGGGGGATAATGTCCTACGCAAAATCGGGGATAATGTCCGGGGGATAATGTCCGGGGGCGAATACGGTTTGACACGCCAATTCGAAATTTCGGACCCCACCGATAATGTGGACGTTAGGCCTATCGCCCCGGCGGTAGACCAGATGTCTTTACGACCTCTCTCATGTATTCTTTATAATATAGACATCCATGGGCGGACTGGCCCGCCGGGAAACCGGAAAACCGGGAGATTTCCCGGTGGGCCCCTGCCCATTTCCCAATTAAAATCGGCTGCCTATTCTCAGGGAAACGGACATTGTCCCCCGGACATTGTCCCCCTGACATTATCCCCCCGGGCATTGTCCCCCCGGACATTGTCCCCCCGATTTTGCGTGTAGGACATTATCCCCTCTGGACATTATCCCCCCTCTGTGTAAATATATGTATATGTACAGATTTATGTATATGTACATTGTATGTATATATAAACGTATACGTATATATGTTTGTATATATATAATAATATTTATGTATACATGTTACATATGTTATCCTATATATATATGGATATATATATGATGGTACCCTATCAGTATGATATACTTGCCTTAGTACTAAATAAGTGCAAAATTTTAAGCTTGATTGATTGATATTTAGTGGTCGCTCAATGCTCGTGACTTTTCACTATATTGACTAATCACGATAATATTGCTCTTCACAGGCTAATGCCGAAAAATAGACAAATCAGCTCATAAAGTATTAACAAAAACTTGTTAAACCAAAGAAACAAGCTGGACAATGTAGACTGTAAGAGTTTGAAGTGACAAACAGATCTACTGAATATTGATATAAAGTCAGTCATTTAGTTTTTGAGTAATAGAAAGTTGCTGCAAAGACTGCCATTTACTGAACAATATCTGCGTAACAGATTTAGAGTTTTAGATTGTTGGAGTCCCAGAAGTAGCACAGACTTCTTTGCCTCAGAGAACTGAGCTCTGTGCTCAGATACAGCCTGCAATAGGTATTATTTTGCTCTTCATTTTGGTGATAGGAACCAGCTATCACTCGTAGCTAACATGTAGTTTGAGTCGAGTTTGAGTTTGGGGGAAGGGTTTGGGGAGGGGATGTGCCCTCTCCCCTATTTAAAATTTTTGAATTTCCACACTGTAATGGTAGCATTTTAAGCTGTCATCTGAACAAAATTGTTCTATTATTTGAGTGCTGATAAGAACCAGCTGTCACTCGTAGCTATTATTATTATATTCATGAAATATTTCAGAAATATTGGGGGATATAAGCAGCTCCGTCCCCTCCACCTCAAATTTGGGGGGACCGTCCCCCGCTGTCCCCCCTAAGTCTCCACCCCTGCTTATAAGCATACATAGGGCCTACATACATACATACATATATACATGCATATAATGCATAATTACTGTACATAGCCTACAATAGATGATGCATTTATATGTAGGCAATTTTCAATTCGTTGTTTCAGAGTGAAACTATGCAGAGAAGAAACGTCGCTCAAGTTTACGTGAGAAGCAGGCTGCAGGTAGATATAACTAGGCCTATTCTAGCTCTTGACATATTAAAGACTGGATCTTTGTTGTAAAGGCATTAAAACTGATTTGACGAAAAGTACCGGAGGCGGAAGAACGCCATAAGTTATCTAAGAGTAAGAAAAGCAGAAGCAAGTTCAGATTTTTAAGGAAAACGAGGAAGTTCTCCTCATAGCAGCAAACTATTTACCACTTAAGTAACATTTCCCTCATACATCTGATATCGTTTTGTAGCGTAGTGCTGTTATAAGAGCACACAAGAGTGACAAGACATCAGTAGATGATCTCTTTAAATTAAATCGCAATTAAAATTCACAATCCATTGGAGAGACCAAGACGAAAATCGATCCTGACCTCCATGGGTCTTCCCTCCTTCTTACAAGAAATTAAACCTTCAGCAGTGTACGACGAGCGGATTCTATCCCTACGGATTCAATCCTGCCTTGCGACGGTTTCTGTGTGGAACCCTTGAGCAAGTCCATTATGTTTCTTTATAGTTTGTTTGATTTTGAACCCAAGGCTTACTCTAATCTAAGTATCGATTGGCTGTCTCTCATTTTCATTAATCTTTAGGTGTCGCTGTTTAGCGGGATCCATGAGACCTTCTGGGCCTCCGTGTAGCCAGCATAGGCGCAACCACCCTATGGGACCCATGGACGCGTCCCCCAACTTTCGAACAGGTTGGGACGGCCCCCAACTTTGGAAAATTGTGAGGCAAACAAGAGCCCAAAATGAACACCATTTGGTATCAAAATTGCGTCGGGGGAACTTACGACGCTCCCCATGCCCCCTATAGTCATTATAATATAAGAACTTCTTGCCTTCCGCGATCTCACCCCTCTCTACCATTAATGCCAGTAGCCAAGGCTCTGACCTTGGACCTACTGATTTTGTCATAGCCATTTCTAGCCTTAAACCTAAATACAGTGGAAACCGTCTTCCTAAATATGCCGACGATAGCTACTTGCTGGTCCCTGCTTCCTGCATTGACAGCACTCTTTCTTAACTTGGCCATATCTCTAAGTGGGCATCCATTAGCAATCTTAAATTAAACCATGCTAAGACCAGAGGAATGGTTGTCAAACGACCGAGGTTCAAACCTAATGCCCTCCCTCCTCTCATCCCTGGCATCGAGCGGGTCCAGGAGATGGTTATTTTGGGTGTCACCATCTCTGATCGGATTGGCATTGACAAAATATGCTGCAAAGCCCGAAAATCCATGTTCGGGCTATTTGTTTTTGTCGCCCACGGTCACCACGATCAACGTTCTCTTTGACGTTATTAGAGTTACTACCCTTGCACGGCTACTTTATGCCTCCCTGTTTGGTCGGGATTTGCCACTGTAGGGAACATAAACGCCTTAACAGTAGGCCTATACTCTGAGAAAATTGACCCGTTCAGGCTTCCTCCCTGCCGATATTCCTAGTTTTGACAGTTCTAGAGCTTATTCTCTTTTCCGTTCAATTCTCTTAAACCCTTGTCACGTCCAGTTTATTCATATAATAAAGTCACATTTTTCACAGATCTCGATGGTTTAGGCACTGGTGAAAAATTTGAGGTAAATTAAAGCCCAAAATGCACTCCATTTGGCATCATAAGCTCAAAATTGCGTCGAGGTCTGAGCCCCAGATCCCGATGAGCTTACGACGCTCCCCATGCCCCCTAGTCGTTGGGGGCTTCTTGCCTTCGGCGCTCACAATTCTCCCTTCCCCCCCACTCAGACATTCTAGTAGGATCCATGAACTTCTGGGCCTCCGTGTAGCGGCTGGTAGCCAGTACATGTCGAACCGTTGCCTGGTTGTTTCATTTGTTCTTTTTCTCTTCTGATGGCTACAGAAATAATTATGATTTGAATTAACAATGGCATCGCACCTCAAATTCAGATTCACTGAGAGTACTCGCAGGCCCCTAATATTATAATTATGTAATAATGATGATGATGATGATGATGATGATGATGATGATGATGATGATGATGACGATGACGATGACGATGACGATGACGATGACGATGACGATGACGATGACGGCTACGGTAATGGTATTGGTAATGGTAATGGCAATGATAATTTAATTTATAAAAGATATAAGCATTATATTCGCATTTTGTTTAGTGTTTGAGCAAGAATAAAGGAAGCAAGAAGTTGTTACGACCAAGGCCAAAGAGACGGAAAAGCGAAGGAGGACCAGCTCCGAGAAAGACCACCACAGCCAAACAGGTATTTCGTCTGCAGAATGTCAATCGTTTGCATCAGTGTACGTCTTCTGGCATTGAAGACTTGAGTCTACAGGTATTTTATCGGCAAAAAGCCTTTGGTTTTTGATATCTTATTAGGTTAGTGGATAAAGCTTTAAATTTTAGCAGGTAGGCCTATACGGTGAAGGATGTCACGAGAAGCGTATACAGCATCTAAATATAGATAGATAGATAGAATATTGCTTATTAGTGGACCAATTGCAAAACGCATTTTGGCTTACAGACTTGTTTGAATTCTACTACTGGCGCCTAAAGTGCGTAAGTAGCCTAAGTAGTTAGAATTGTTTTCTCAACTCCAGATTTCTCTGGAGACTTTTTGTTATCTTATTTAGGTGTTTCCAAATTGTCTAATCCGCAGAGTTAGGTAGTTATATTTTATAAATCATCCTAATTCTAAAGGTTTTTCTGGTCAGCTGGGAGACCAGTGGGTGTATTTCTAGATCTGATCAAGGGGCGGAGTCATGTCGGTATGTTTTATGGGGAACATGTCATATTTCTCGATCATGAGCAACATGGGAACATGTCATATTTCTCAATCATGAGCAAGTGGCAGAGTCATGTCGGTGTGTTTTATGGGGAACTTGTCGTATTTCTGGATCATAAACAAGGGGCAGAGTCATGTTGGTATGTTTTATAAGGAACATGTCATATTTCTCGATCATGAGAAACATAGGAACATGTCATATTTCTCCATCATGAGCAACATGGGGAACATGTCATATTTTTTCAATCATGAGCAAAAGACAGTCACGTCATTGTGTTTTATGAGAAACATGTCATATTTCTCGATCATGAGCAACATGGGAACATGTCATATTTCTCAATCATGAGCAAGTGGCAGAGTCACGTCGGTGTTTTTTTTATGGGGGACATGTCGTATTTCTGGATCACGAGCAAGGGGCAGAGTCATGTTGGTATGTTTTATAAGGAACATGTCATATTTCTCGATCATGAGCAACATGGGAACGTGTCATATTTCTCGAACATGAGCATCATGGGGAACATGTCATATTTCTCAATCATGAGCAAAAGACAGAGACATGTCGGTGTTTTATGGAGAACATGTCACATTTCTCGATCATGAGCAACATAGGAGCATGTCATTTTTCTCGCACATGATCATTTCGGTATGTTGTATGGGGAACATGTCATATTTCTCGATCATGAGCAACATGGGGAACATGTCGTATTTCTCGATCATGATAAACGGGCGGAGTCATGTCCGTATGTTTTATGGGGAACATGTCATATTTCTCGATCATGAGCAACATGGGAACATGTCATATATCTCGATCATGAGCAACATGGGGAAAATGTCTTATTTCTCGATCATGAGTATGGGGCGGAGTCATGTCCGGTATGATTTATTTTATGGGAACATGTCGTGAAAGAGAAATAATTAATAAATTTGGCACCGGTCTTGCTGCAGTGGGAAAATTTCTGCCGGTCCGTGACACTGAAAAGCTAATTCCTGCTGAAAAAGTTTGGGAAGCACTGATGTCCTCGGTTTCTGTGCACTGCTAAGAAAAGGCTGGAGTCCGCGTCGTGGCATTTGCTGCTCTATGGTTAGAGTGTCTGAGGGTCGTCTGTATGTAGGCCATTGTAGGGTCGTCTGCTTAGACGTCGCAAGAGCGCCTACAGCCCCGCGCGCTCTTTATGGGTAGTTAATCCCCACAGAGAACCAATACCAGTGTTGTTCAGTAATTGATATACATGTATATGAAATACATGTAATTGAAATACATGTAATTGAAATACATGTAATTGAAATACATGTGTTGAAATACATGTAATTTAAATACATATAATTAAATTACAAGTTATGTAATTGTAATTGTTATTGAATTACATTTTAAGTACAGTGATTGCAATTGTATTTAAATTACAATATTGCATGTAATTGTAATTGAATTAAGTGCAAACTACGAATTACTTTGATAAAGTCAACAACGATGCCAGCCTGCCGGATTGACCCAGGCCAACCTTTAATTGAATAAACTGCTCTGCATCATGACTGCGTGGCAACATAATTGTCAATATTATTGACAACTGACAAACTGACAAACATAGGCGCCGACTCCACAGGGGCAACAGGGACTTTCGCCCCAGTACTCGCCAAGGTTCTGGGGCGAGAGTATAGTTTTGCCCCAGTACTTTTTGGCCATTGAAAATTCAAAATGTTTAATAAAACTTATTCATTTTTAGTTAAAGAACAAGGAGCGCCTCTGCGGCCTCCATATTCAGAAAAATGCCATATCAAAAGCCGCTTATAAAACGCTGGGTGACTCGAGCGGGTTGCAGGCTTCATTAGAAATTTGATATGCCTACATACAAGAGACTCTTAGAAAATGGCAGGCCCGCATGTGTGATAGGATAATTCGTTGATGGACATGTTTCATCTGTCTGAGCGCTGAAACTATAGTTATGTTGGGTAGAGTATCATATCGAGGGTGAATCATTCACTGTGCATGCGTTTTGTATGGGGCTGACTCAATCGGTTGCACTTGGGAACCTTTAGCCTATACATCCTGAGAGTAAGACACTTCGCTCCATCGCAGTTAGGGTCAATTTAAGGTCAATCTTGCATGGCATGTCAATGCTAGCTGTCTCTCTAACCCCTCCGTCCCTCCTTCCCTCCATGCTTACAGACGTTAGACAGAACAGCAAATAGGGAAGCACATTTGACCGTAGACCTATCGGAAAATTATTGGGTAACGCGCAAACGGATCGGTACGCCACTCTCTGAAAGCTTGGTGTTTATAAGTGTTAACAAATCTTTCAGAATTGAATTATTGATGGTCACAGTCTTAAAGGTTACTAACTAGTGACTTACTATTGCAATTGCAATGGAAAAGTTTGCTGTGAAACGTTCGCGCTTAGAAGTACCGCAACAGGAGAGTGTGCTGCTGCCGCTGCCGTCGCCGGTGAAACTGTCACATCTCACTGAAGCGGCTGTAGCGGCCGCTGGTACTAGAGGTACTGCTTACACAGTGCCTGAAAGCGATGGACGTGCCGCCCGTGCAAGTACCGGTAAGCGACCATTCAATAATAAATAGCTCACGAAGTATCCGTGGCTAACTGTACCTGTCACTACATCGTGACTACACGTACTTCTCAAAGGGCCTTTTCTGGTCTTAGGCGACTGAAAACGTATCTGCGAAACACTATGACACGGACAAGATTAAACACCATTGCAGTTTTGAACTGTCATCGAGCACACCTGGAAGCAGTGGACATTGACACAGTTCTGTAGGAATTAATAAGTAAATGCACTGTTCGGCACAATACATTCGCCATGAAGTTGAAGTAAGACTGTAACTCAAGTGTCTTAACTGGCAAACTTTATGGGTGTATCTGTAGCCTAACTGCGATAACATGAGATTTGTTAGTGAAAGTAGTTTGTTAGTATTAGTTAGTAGTTACAGAAAACTGAAATTTTTGTAAGTAATACTCATGGTTGTTGTTTGCTCGTCTTTATGATTGAGCAAAGAGGAAGCACTGCATGTTGCATAGTTGGTCCAGTTGAAAGGGCTGGATTCGGGGAGAGGGAAGACAGGGCTGACAGGTTCGTTTTAAGGTCGTCGTAGACCCTAGGCACTCTTGCTTTCATATGCCCCAACTCAACTGCCAGCTCTGAAATTGATGTTTTTAATGGCGAGCCAGTGGCAATATTTTTCCAGCAAGTGGCGGGACAGGGTGCCGACGGCACCTGAGCAAAATGGGGTAGGGTCTGGGAGGGAGCTTGGTGAGCCCGTCCATATAAAAGTCTTGCAAAACTAAATCTTAAACGGTGCGGTTTTTTTTTACCATACAAACAATCAAATTAGGTTTAAAATCTTAATTTTGACCTTCATTAGGCTATCAGTACAAACATAAAATAAAACTCACGAATGCGCTAAAAATGACAAATTTAATCTTTATTCTCAAATTGCGTAGTCTTTAGGCAATTTTCCGAGGGCCAAAAATAACTCATCGGTGGACCATAAATTGCCATTGGGCCGGCTCTTTGACACCCCTGTAATATAAGTGATTTTGCTAATTCAAACAGCTGTAAAGTTCACATAGTCTAGGCTGTTGCACAACTCAACTTAACTTTAAGTTAATAGGCCTATCTTAAAGTTAAACCGTTTCAGTACAGTTACAAAAATATTAATTTAGAAATTGAAATCTCCTTTTTTTCATTTTCGAGTCAAATTCAAACATTAAGCTTATTTTTCAATATCTCATTTTCAGACTTTCGTAGGCCCCTGAAAGGTTCGTAGGCCGTAGGCACAGTGCCTATATAGGATAAAACGGCCCTTGAGCAGGATAGGCGAAGGGATCGTCCGATCACGGAATCATGGGAACAAAATTCTTGCCCCAGTACCTTTTACTAAAAGTCGGCGCCTATGCTGACAAACTATTATTTCCAGAAGTACAATGCTATTGTGCTTCTGGAATTAAACACAATTAACAACAATTATAACTGGACTATTATATGTAAGCTTACATATCGGTGTATTGGCTAGGTAACAGGGGAGACCCAAAAGGGGCACAAGCCCCGCTTAATTAGGGCCACCCTTTTAAACTATATTCAATTATGGATGGTTAGTCAGTTTAAAAGAACGAAAGGTTCATAAGCTCAATAATGTTCTTAACTAAATAGTAAGATATTCTCGTTAGTATACCAAAGTTTCTGGAAATTTTGCCAGCAATAAAATTAATATGTTCAGTCCAAGTCAGACATTCGTCAATACATATTCCGAGAAATTTCTATCCTTACACCCCTTTACAATCTTACAGCACACTATGATAGACCGAAAGTGCAAGGGCTGATTATCACTATCAGACTATCCATGCAGTCATGCACTCATTCATAGCTAGCCTACTGCGGCTGCCTACAGATAACAGAGCTTCCATTTTCAGCTCCAATTGAGCGTTTCTTTAGCGCGGCTGGACAAAATTTGACTCACCCAGTTGCAATCAACTAACAATCGTTTTGAAAAACTTCTACTCTTACAATCAAATAAACTCTATTGTTAACTTGTTTTAATGGATCACAATTGTAATTTACTATTTTCAAATGAGAAGCTCTGCTGGGTTCTTGTCCAAACTGATTTATCACTCTATCTATGAATCCGTCTTTGTTGGCTGAAATTTCATCCAGGTTTGGGATTGGTTCCGAAGCTAGCGGGATACCGTATGTTAAAAAGTCTGGCAGAACGTGAGTTAGATGGCATCTAACTTTCTAAGGTAATAAGCTGATTACTTAGTTGCTCCAGCCAGTGTCAATTATATATGTTTATATATACTGTATATATTTCATATATAAAAGGGTACATGTATCATACACATATATAGGCCTACAACGTCCTGACTACGATCGAGGTTCACCAGCCGGAACTATTATCTCGCAAGCGATCGGCTAAAAAAACACAAGGAATATGATACCAATTAGCCGATACGATTGAAGGCATTTCGCCGTCTCAGGGTTGACAATGTGAATTTCCATATTACCAAGAGAGAACTCTATGCGTTAATTTTTTTAATACGCCTAAGCAAAGATAGGCTATAGGTCCTTTGCAGAGCGTATCATAATATTTTAACGGTCGGTACACTATACTATCTTACTAATTAATCTTACGCTTTCTGTGTTAATTTTAAATAACTACCTAAAGAATTTAGTGTTTTCCGATAATCACGTTGAAAACCGTGTTGTAATAATAATATACAAATAATCAAAATGTATCTGCAAATATACGCAAAATCCTGGGGGCGCACATGCGCCCCCTTGCGCCCTCTGCGGACGCCCATGTTTGTAAACCGCATTTCGAATACTTGACAAACTTACAATACAATTGAATGTAGATTATATTCATTGAATTCAAATACAATTTACAGGCCATTGGACCATTGGATGTTTTAGTTTAAAAATAGAATAACAAACGAAACTGCTCATAAGATAAAGTTCTAAGAGATTCCAATCATCTACATCCACACGCTCTCTCTTCCAGTTCAAGAATCAACTCAAAAAACAATAAAAAAATTCTCACAGAGACTAGTCCTGTAGATCTACTCTCTCGCTCTCTCACTGCCTCTTTCTCTCTGTCTATCTAACTCCTGTACTCTTCGTGAAATGTGTTTTAATGTCTGTCTCTTTCTACGAATACATGAATCCCGCTGTCCTTCTTTCTCTCTGTCTCGACCATTCTCTCAGTCATTGGCTTCCTCTGTTGTTCTTTGTCTTTCTTCAGTCCATTCTCTCTGTCTTTGGCTTCCACTGTCGTTCCTCCACGTTCTTTCGTCAATTCTCTCTGTTTTTGATTTCCGCTGTCCTTCTTTCTCTCTGTCTCGTCCATTCTCTCAGTCATTGGCTTCCTCTGTCGTTCTTTTCTTTGTCTTTCTCTAAGTCCATTCTCTCTGTCTTTGGTTCTTCCGCTGTCGTTCTTTTGTTTTTTCTTTAGTCCATTCTCTCTGTCTTTGGCTTTCCGCTGTCGTTTCTCTTTCGCTGTCGTTCTTTCGTCAATTCTCTCTGTCTTTGGTTTCCGCTGTCGTTCTTTCTCTTTCTTTCGTCAATTCTGTCTTTCTGTCTTCTTTCTTCAATCTGTTCTTTCTTTGGCCTCTGTTGTTCTTTCTTTCTTAGTCCATTCTCTCTGTCTTTGGCTTCCGCTGTGTTCTTTCTTTTTGTTTCGTCAATTCTCTCTGTCTTTGGTTTCCGCTGTCGTTCTTTCTCTTTCTTTCGTCCATTCTCTCTGTCTTTGGTTTCCGCTGTCGTTCTTTCTCTTTCGTTTAGTCCATTCTCTCTGTCTTTGGTTTCCGCTGTCGTTCTTTCTCTTTCTTTCGTCCATTCTCTCTGTCTTTGGTTTCCGCTGTCGTTCTTTCTCTTTCTTTCGTCCATTCTCTCTGTCTTTGGTTTCCGCTGTCGTTCCTTCTCTTTCTTTCGTCAATTCTCTCTGTCTTTGATTTCCGCTGTCGTTCTTTCTCTTTCTTTCGTCTTTCGTGCATTCTCTCTGTCTTTGGCTTCCGCTGTCGTTCTTTCTCTTTCTTTCGTCCATTCTCTCTGTCTTTGGTTTCCGCTGTCGTTCTTTCTCTTTCTTTCGTCCATTCTCTCTGTCTTTGGTTTCCGCTGTCGTTCTTTCTCTTTCTTTCGTCCATTCTCTCTGTCTTTGGCTTCCGCTGTCGTTCTTTCTCTCTTTCTTCGTCCATTCTCTCTGTCTTTGGTTTCCGCTGTCGTTCTTTCTCTCTGTTTCGTCCATTTTCTCTGTCTTTGTTTCTTTCCGTTTCCTTCTTTCTTTCTGTCCATTCTCTCTGTCTTTGGTTTCCGCTGTCGTTCTTTCTCTTTCTTTAGTCCATTCTCTCTGTCTTTGGCTTCCACTGTCGTTCCTCTCTTTCTTTCGTCCATTCTCTCTGTCTTTGGTTTCCGCTGTCGTTCTTTCTCTTTCTTTCGTCCATTCTCTCAGTCTTTGGTTTCCGCTGTTGTTCTTTGTCTTTCTTTAGTCCATTCTCTCTGTCTTTGGCTTCCACTGTCGTTCCTCCTCGTTCTTTCGTCAATTCTCTCCTGTCTTTGATTTCCGCTGTCCTTCTTTCTCTCTCTGTTTCGTCCATTCTCTCAGTCTTTGGCTTCCGCTGTTGTTCTTTGTCTTTCTTTAGTCCATTCTCTCTGTCTTTGGCTTCCACTGTCGTTCCTCCTCGTTCTTTCGTCAATTCTCTCTGTCTTTGGTTTCCGCTGTCGTTCTTTCTCTTTGTTTCGTCCATTCTCTCTGTCTTTGGCTTCCGCTGTTGTTCTTTCTCTTTCTTTAGTCCATTCTCTCTGTCTTTGTTTCCGCTGTCGTTCTTTCTCTTTCTTTCGTCCATTCTCTCTGTCTTTGTTTCCGCTGTCGTTCTTTCTCTTTCTTTCGTCCATTCTCTCTGTCTTTGGTTTCCGCTGTCGTTCTTCTCTCTTTCTTTAGTGTCATTCTCTGTTCGTTGTCTTTGTCCATTTCCGTCTTTCTTTTTCGTTCTTTTTTTCTCTTTGTTTTTTTTCTTGTCTTTGTTTCGTTACTGTTCATTCTCTCTGTCTTTGGTTTCCGCTGTCGTTCTTTCTCTTTCTTTCGTCCATTCTCTCTGTCTTTGGCTTCCGCTGTCGTTCTTTCTCTTTCATTTTCGTCCATTCTCTCTGTCTTTGGTTTCCGCTGTCGTTCTTTCTTCTTTCTTTCGTCCATTCTCTCTGTCTTTGGTTTCCGCTGTCGTTCTTTCTCTTTCTTTCGTCCATTCTCTCTGTCTTTGGTTTCCGCTGTCGTTCTTTCTCTTTCTTTCGTCCATTCTCTCTGTCTTTGGTTTCCGCTGTCTTCTTTCTCTTTCTTTCGTCCATTCTCTCTGTCTTTTTGGTTTCCGCTGTCGTTCTTTCTCTTTCTTTCGTCCATTCTCTCTGTCTTTGGTTTCCGCTGTCGTTCTTTCTCTTTCTTTCGTCCATTCTCTCTGTCTTTGGCTTCCGCTGTCGTTCTTTCTCTTTCTTTCGTCCATTCTCTCTGTCTTTGGTTTCCGCTGTCGTTCTTTCTCTTTCTTTCGTCCATTCTCTCTGTCTTTGGTTTCCGCTGTCGTTCTTTCTTTTCTTTCGTCCATTCTCTCTGTCTTTGCTTTTCCGCTGTCGTTCTTTCTCTTTCTTTCGTCCATTCTCTCTGTCTTTGGTTTCCGCTGTCGTTCTTTCTCTTTCTTTCGTCCATTCTCTCTGTCTTTGGTTTCCGCTGTCGTTCTTTCTCTTTCTTTCGTCCATTCTCTCTGTCTTTGGTTTCCGCTGTCGTTCTTTCTCTTTGTTTCGTCCATTCTCTCTGTCTTTGGTTTCTTCTGTCGTTCTTTCTCTTCTTTAGTCCATTCTCTCTGTCTTTGGCTTCCGCTGTCGTTCTTTCTCTTTCTTTCGTCAATTCTCTCTGTCTTTGGTTTCCGCTGTCGTTCTTTCTCTTTCTTTCGTCCATTCTCTCTGTCTTTGGTTTCCGCTGTCGTTCTTTCTCTTTCTTTAGTCCATTCTCTCTGTCTTTGGCTTCCGCTGTCGTTCTTCTCTCTTTCTTTCGTCAATTCTCTCTGTCTTTGGTTTCCGCTGTCGTTCTTTTCTTTCTTTCGTCCATTCTCTCTGTCTTTGGTTTCCGCTGTCGTTCTTTCTCTTTCTTTAGTCCATTCTCTCTGTCTTTGGCTTCCGCTGTCGTTTCTTTCTCTTTCTTTCGTCCATTCTCTCTGTCTTTGGTTTCCGCTGTCGTTCTTTTCTCTTTCTTTAGTCCATTCTCTCTGTCTTTGGCTTCCGCTGTCGTTCTTTCTCTTTCTTTCGTCAGTCCATTCTCTCTGTCTTTGGCTTCCGCTGTCGTTCTTTCTCTTTCTTTCGTCCATTCTCTCTGTCTTTGGTTTCCGCTGTCGTTCTTTCTCTTTCTTTCGTCCATTCTCTCTGTCTTTGGTTTCCGCTGTCGTTCTTTCTCTTTCTTTCGTCCATTCTCTCTGTCTTTGGTTTCCGCTGTCGTTCTTTCTCTTTCTTTCGTCATTCATTCTCTCTGTCTTTGGTTTCCGCTGTCGTTCTTTCTGTTCGTTCTTTCTCTTTCTTTAGTCCATTCTCTCTGTCTTTGGTTTCCGCTGTCGTTCTTTCTCTCTTTCTGTTTTCTTTCGTCAATTCTTTCTGTCTTTGGTTTCCGCTGTCGTTCTTTCGTTCTTTTCTTTTCTTTCGTCCATTCTCTCTGTCTTTGGTTTCCGCTGTCGTTCTTTCTCTTTCTTTAGTCCATTCTCTCTGTCTTTGGCTTCCACTGTCGTTCTTTCTCGTTCTTTCGTCAATTCTCTCTGTCTTTGATTTCCGCTGTCGTTCTTTCTCTTTCTTTCGTCCATTCTCTCTGTCTTTGGTTTCCGCTGTCGTTCTTTCTCTTTCTTTAGTCCATTCTCTCTGTCTTTGGCTTCCGCTGTCGTTCTTTCGTTCTTTCGTCAAGTCGTTCTCTCTGTCTTTGGTTTCTCTGTCGTTCTTTCTCTTTCTTTCGTCCGCTCTCTGTCTTTCTTTCCGCTGTCGTTCTTCTCTTTCTCGTCCATTCTCTCTGTCTTTGGCTTCCGCTGTCGTTCTTTCTCTTTCTTTAGTCCATTCTCTCTGTCTTTGGCTTTCACTAACTGTCGTTCCTCCACGTTCTTTCGTCAATTCTCCCTGTCTTTTGATTTCCGCTGTCCTTTTCTCTCTCTGTTTCGTCCATTCTCTCTGTCTTTGGTTTCCTCTGTTGTTCTTTCTCTTTCTTTAGTCCATTCTCTCTGTCTTTGGCTTCCACTGTCGTTCCTCCTCGTTCTTTCGTCAATTCTCCCTGTCTTTGGTTTCCGCTGTCGTTCTTTCTCTCTGTTTCGTCCATTCTCTCTGTCTTTGGCTTCCGCTGTCGTTCTTTGTCTTTCTTTAGTCCATTCTCTCTGTCTTTGGTTTCCGCTGTCGTTCTTTCTCTTTCTTTCGTCAATTCTCTCTGTCTTTGGTTTCCGCTGTCGTTCTTTCTCTTTCTTTCGTCCATTCTCTCTGTCTTTGGTTTCCGCTGTCGTTCTTTCTCTTTCTTTAGTCCATTCTCTCTGTCTTTGGTTTCCGCTGTCGTTCTTTCTCTTTGTTTAGTCCATTCTCTCTGTCTTTGGCTTCCGCTGTCGTTCTTCTCTTTCTTTCGTCCATTCTCTCTGTCTTTTGGTTTCCGCTGTCGTTCTTTCTCTTTCTTTCGTCCATTCTTCTGTCTCTTTTTCTTTGTTCTTTCTCTCTGTCTTTGTCCATTCTCTCTGTCTTTGGTTTCGCTGTCGTTCTTTCTCTTTCTTTAGTCCATTCTCTCTGTCTTTGGCTGTCACTTCGTTCCTTCTCTTTCTTTCGTCAATTCTCTCTGTCTTTGGTTTCCGCTGTCGTTCTTTCTCTTTCTTTCGTCCATTCTCTCTGTCTTTGGTTTCCGCTGTCGTTCTTTCTCTTTCTTTAGTCCATTCTCTCTGTCTTTGGCTTCCGCTGTCGTTCCTCCTCGTTCTTTCGTCAATTCTCTCTGTCTTTTGTTTTCCGCTGTCGTTCTTTCTCTTTCTTCTCGTCCATTCTCTCTGTCTTTGGCTTCCTCTGTCGTTCTTTCTCTTTCTTTAGTCCATTCTCTCTGTCTTTGGCTTCCGCTGTCGTTCTTTCTCTTTTGTTTCGTCCATTCTCTGTCTTTGGTTTCCGCTGTCGTTCTTTCTCTTCTTTAGTAGTCCATTCTCTCTGTCTTTGGCTTCCGCTGTCGTTCTTTCTCTTTCTTTCGTCAATTCTCTCTGTCTTTGGTTTCCGCTGTCGTTCTTTCTCTTTCTTTCGTCCATTCTCTCTGTCTTTGGTTTCCGCTGTCGTTCTTTCTCTTTCTTTAGTCCATTCTCTCTGTCTTTGGCTTCCACTGTCGTTCTTTCTCGTTCTTTCGTCAATTCTCTCTGTCTTTTTTGTCAGTTTGGTTTCCGCTGTCGTTCTTTCTCTTTCTTTCGTCCATTCTCTCTGTCTTTGGTTTCCGCTGTCGTTCTTCTCTTTCTTTAGTCCATTCTCTCTGTCTTTGGTTTCCGCTGTCGTTCTTTCTCTTTCTTTCGTCCATTCTCTCTGTCTTTGGTTTCCGCTGTCGTTCTTTCTCTTTCTTTAGTCCATTCTCTCTGTCTTTGGCTTCCACTGTCGTTCTTTCTCTTTCTTTCGTCAATTCTCTCTGTCTTTGGTTCTGTCGTTCTTTCTCTTTCTTTCGTCCATTCTCTCTGTCTTTGGCTTCCGCTGTCGTTCTTTTCCTTTCTTTCGTCCATTCTCTCTGTCTTTGGTTTCCGCTGTCGTTCTTTCTCTTGTCTTTCGTCCATTTAGTCCATTCTCTCTGTCTTTGGTTTCCGCTGTCGTTTGTCTTTCTTTCGTCCATTCTCTCTGTCTTTGGTTTCCGCTGTCGTTCTTTCTCTTTCTTTCGTCCATTCTCTCTGTCTTTGGTTTCCGCTGTCGTTCTTTCTTTTCTTTCGTCCATTCTCTCTGTCTTTGGTTTCCGCTGTCGTTCTTTCTCTTTCTTTAGTCCATTCTCTCTGTCTTTGGCTTCCACTGTCGTTCTTTCCTCTTTCTTTCGTCAATTCTCTCTGTCTTTGGTTTCCGCTGTCGTTCTTTCTCTTTGTTTCGTCCATTCTCTCTGTCTTTGGCTTCCGCTGTTGTTCTTTCTCTTTCTTTAGTCCATTCTCTCTGTCTTTTTGGCTTCCGCTGTCGTTCTTTGTCTTTCTTTCGTCAATTCTCTCTGTCTTTGTTTTCCGCTGTCGTTGTCGTTCTTCTTTCTTTCGTCCATTCTCTCTGTCTTTGGTTTCCGCTGTCGTTCTTTCTCTTTCTTTTTCGTCCATTCTCTCTGTCTTTGGTTTCCGCTGTCGTTCTTTCTCTTTCTTTAGTCCATTCTCTCTGTCTTTGGCTTCCGCTGTCGTTCTTTCTCTTTCTTTCGTCCATTCTCTCTGTCTTTGGCTTCCGCTGTCGTTCTTTCTCTTTCTTTCGTCAATTCTCTCTGTCTTTGGATTTCCGCTGTCGTTCTTTCTCTTTCTTTCGTCCATTCTCTCTGTCTTTGGCTTCCGCTGTCGTTCTTTCTCTTTCTTTAGTCATTCTCTCTGTCTTTGGCTTTCTGTCGTTCATTCTTTCGTCAATTCTCTCTGTCTTTGATTTCCGCTGTCGTTCTTTCTCTTTCTTTAGTCCATTCTCTCTGTCTTTGGCTTTGTTCTGTCGTTCTTTAGTCGTTCTTTCGTCCATTCTCGTTCTGTCTTTGATTTCCGCTGTCGCTTCTTTCTCTTTGTTTCGTCCATTCTCTCTGTCTTTGGTTTCCGCTGTCGTTCTTTTCTCTTTCTTTTCGTCATTCTCTCTGTCTTTGGCTTCCACTGTCGTTCTTTCTCGTTCTTTCGTCAATTCTCTCTGTCTTTGTTTCCGCTGTCCTTCTTTCTCTTTCTTTCGTCCATTCTCTCTGTCTTTGGCTTCCGCTGTGTTCTTTCTTTTCTTCTTGTCTTTCTTTAGTCCATTCTCTCTGTCTTTGGTTTCCGCTGTCGTTCTTTCTCTTTCTTTCGTCCATTCTCTCTGTCTTTGTTTTCCGCTGTCGTTCTTTCTCTTTCTTTTCGTCCATTCTCTCTGTCTTTGGTTTCCGCTGTCGTTCTTTCTCTTTCTTTCGTCCATTCTCTCTGTCTTTTTGCTTTCCGCTGTCGTTCTTTCTCTTTCTTTTCGTCCATTCTCTCTGTCTTTGGTTTCCGCTGTCGTTCTTTCTCTTTCTTTCGTCAATTCTCTCTGTCTTTGGTTTCCGCTGTCGTGTTCTTCTCTTTCTTTCGTCCATTCTCTCTGTCTTTGTTTCCGCTGTCGTTCTTTCTCTTTCTTTCGTCCATTCTCTCTGTCTTTGGTTTCCGCTGTCGTTCTTTCTCTTTCTTTAGTCCATTCTCTCTGTCTTTGGCTTCCGCTGTCGTTCTTTCTCTTTCTTTCGTCCATTCTCTCTGTCTTTGGTTTCCGCTGTCGTTCTTTCGTTTTGTCTTTCTCTCATTCTCTCTGTCTTTGGTTTCTCTGTTCTTTCTTTCTCTTTCTTTCGTCCATTCTCTCTGTCTTTTTCTTCGCTGTCGTTCTTTCTCTTTCTTTAGTCCATTCTCTCTGTCTTTGGTTTCCGCTGTCGTTCCTCCTCTTTCTTTCGTCCATTCTCTCTCTGTCTTTGGTTTCCGCTGTCGTTCTTTCTCTTTCTTTCGTCCATTCTCTCTGTCTTTGGCTTCCGCTGTCGTTCTTTCTCTTTCTTTCGTCCATTCTCTCTGTCTTTGGTTTCCGCTGTCGTTCTTTCTCTTTCTTTCGTCCATTCTCTCTGTCTTTGGTTTCCGCTGTTTTTCTTTCTGTCGTTCTTTCTCTTTTTCTTTCGTCGTTCATTCTCTCTGTCTTTGGTTTCCGCTGTCGTTCTTTCTCTTTCTTTCGTCCATTCTCTCTGTCTTTGGCTTCCGCTGTCGTTCTTTCTCTTTCTTTCGTCAATTCTCTCTGTCTTTGGCTTCCTCGCTGTCGTTCTTTCTCTTTCTTTCGTCCATTTGTCTCTGTCTTTGGCTTTCTCTGTCGTTCTTTCTCTTTCTTTCGTCCATTCTCTCTGTCTTTGGCTTCCGCTGTCGTTCTTTCTCTTTCTTTCGTCCATTCTCTCTGTCTTTGGTTTCCGCTGTCGTTCTTTCTCTTTCTTTCGTCCATTCTCTCTGTCTTTGGTTTCCGCTGTCGTTCTTTCTCTTTCTTTCGTCCATTCTCTCTGTCTTTGGTTTCCGCTGTCGTTCTTTCTCTTTCTTTCGTCCATTCTCTCTTTGTCGCTGTTTGTCTTTCTTTTTCCGCTGTCGTTTTTCCTCTTTCTTTCGTCAATTCTCTCTGTCTTTGATTTCCGCTGTCCTTCTTTCTTTCTTTCGTCCATTCTCTCTGTCTTTGGTTTCCGCTGTCGTTCTTTCTCTTTTTCTTTAGTCCATTCTCTCTGTCTTTGGCTTCCGCTGTCGTTCTTTTCTTCTTTCGTCAATTCTCTCTGTCTTTGGTTTCCGCTGTCGTTCTTTCTCTTTCTTTCGTCCATTCTCTCTGTCTTTTGGTTTTTCTGTTGTTCTTTCTCAATTCTCTCTTCTCGTCCATTTTCTCTGTCTTTGGCTTCTTCTGTCGTTTCCTTTTTGTTTTCTTTCGTCCATTCTCTCTGTCTTTGTTTTCCGCTGTCCTTTTTCTTTCTCTTTCTTTCGTCCATTCTCTCTGTCTTTGGTTTCCGCTGTCGTTCTTCTCTTTGTTTTTCATTCTCTGTCTTTCTTTCCGTGTCATTCTCTCTCTGTCTTTGTCTTCCACTGTCTTTGTTCTTGTTCTTTCTTTCGTCAATTCTCTCTGTCTTTGGTTTCCGCTGTCGTTCTTTCTCTTTCTCTCGTCCATTCTCTCTGTCTTTGGTTTCCGCTGTCGTTCTTTCTCTTTCTTTAGTCCATTCTCTCTGTCTTTGGCTTCCACTGTCGTTCCTCCTCGTTCTTTCGTCAATTCTCCCTGTCTTTGGTTTCCGCTGTCCTTCTTTCTCTTTGTTTCGTCCATTCTCTCTGTCTTTGGTTTCCGCTGTCGTTCTTTCTCTTTCTTTAGTCCATTCTCTCTGTCTTTGGCTTCCGCTGTCGTTCTTTCTCGTTCTTTCGTCAATTCTCTCTGTCTTTGGTTTCCGCTGTCGTTCTTTTCTCTTTGTTTCGTCCATTCTCTCTGTCTTTGGCTTCCGCTGTCGTTCTTTCTCTTTCTTTCGTCCATTCTCTCTGTCTTTGGTTTCCGCTGTCGTTCTTTCTCTTCTTTCGTCAATTCTCTCTGTCTTTGGTTTCCGCTGTCGTTCTTTCTCTTCTTTCGTCCATTCTCTCTGTCTTTGGCTTCCGCTGTCGTTCTTTCTCTTTCTTTCGTCCATTCTCTCTGTCTTTGGTTTTCGCTGTCGTTCTTTCTCTTTCTTTAGTCCATTCTCTCTGTCTTTGGCTTCCGCTGTCGTTCCTTCTCGTTCTTTCGTCAATCAATTCTCCTGTCTTTTGTTTCCGCTGTCGTTCTTTCTCTTTTCTTTCGTCCATTCTCTCTGTCTTTGGTTTCCGCTGTCGTTCTTTCTCTTTCTTTAGTCCATTCTCTCTGTCTTTGGCTTCCACTGTCGTTCCTTCGTTCTTTTCAATTTCTGTCAATTGTCCTTCTCTGTCTTTCGTCCATTTTCAGTCATTGGTCTGTTCTTTCTCTTTCTTTAGTCCATTCTCTCTGTCTTTCTTCCACTGTCGTTCTTTCGTTCTTTCGTCAATTCTCTCTGTCTTTGGTTTCCGCTGTCGTTCTTTCTCTTTGTTTCGTCCATTCTCTCTGTCTTTGGTTTCCGCTGTCGTTCTTTCTCTTTCTTTAGTCCATTCTCTCTGTCTTTGGCTTCCACTGTCGTTCCTCCTCGTTCTTTCGTCAATTCTCTCTGTCTTTGATTTCCGCTGTCGTTCTTTCTTTCTTCGTTTCTTTTGGTTTCCACTTCTCTCTGTCTTTGTCCATTCTCGATTTCCATCTTTCTCTCTCTGTCTTTGGTTTCCGCTGTTGTTCTTTGTCTTTCTTTAGTCCATTCTCTCTGTCTTTGGCTTCCACTGTCGTTCCTCCACGTTCTTTCGTCAATTCTCCCTGTCTTTGATTTCCGCTGTCCTTCTTTCTCTCTGTCTCGTCCATTCTCTCAGTCTTTGGCTTCCTCTGTTGTTCTTTGTCTTTCTTTAGTCCATTCTCTCTGTCTTTGGCTTCCACTGTCGTTCCTCCACGTTCTTTCGTCAATTCTCCCTGTCTTTGGTTTCCGCTGTCGTTCTTTCTCTCTGTTTCGTCCATTCTCTCAGTCTTTGGCTTCCGCTGTCGTTCTTTCTCTTTCTTTAGTCCATTCTCTCTGTCTTTGGCTTTCCGCTGTCGTTCTTTCTCGTTCTTTCGTCAATTCTCTCTGTCTTTGGTTTCCGCTGTCGTTTCTTTCTCTCTGTTTCGTCCATTCTCTCAGTCTTTGGCTTCCACTGTCGTTCTTTCTCTTTCTTTCGTCCATTCTCTCTGTCTTTGGCTTCCACTGTCTTTCTGTCGTTCTTTCGTCAATTCTCTCTGTCTTTGTTTCCGCTGTATTTCTTTCTCTCTTTCGTCCATTCTCTTTTGGTTTCCGCTGTCGTTCTTTTCTCTTTCTTTAGTCCATTCTCTCTGTCTTTGGTTTCCGCTGTCGTTCTTTCTCTTTCTTTCGTCCATTCTCTCTGTCTTTGGTTTCCGCTGTCGTTCTTTCTCTTTCTTTCGTCCATTCTCTCTGTCTTTGGTTTCCGCTGTCGTTCTTTCTCTTTCTTTAGTCCATTCTCTCTGTCTTTGGCTTCCGCTGTCGTTCTTTCTCTTTGTTTCGTCCATTCTCTCTGTCTTTGGTTTCCGCTGTCGTTCTTTCTCTTTCTTTCGTCCATTCTCTCTGTCTTTGGCTTCCGCTGTCGTTCTTTCTCGTTGTTTCGTCCATTCTCTCTGTCTTTGGTTTCCGCTGTCGTTCTTTCTCTTTCTTTCGTCCATTCTCTCTGTCTTTGGTTTCCGCTGTCGTTCTTTCTCTTTCTTTCGTCCATTCTCTCTGTCTTTGGTTTCCGCTGTCGTTCTTTCTCTTTCTTTCGTCAATTCTCTCTGTCTTTGGTTTCCGCTGTCGTTCTTTCTCTTTCTTTCGTCAATTCTCTCTGTCTTTTCTTTCCGCTGTTCGTTCTTTGTCTTTCTTTCGTCCATTCTCTCTGTCTTTGGTTTCCGCTGTCGTTCTTTCTCTTTCTTTCGTCCATTCTCTCTGTCTTTGGTTTCCGCTGTCGTTCTTTCTTTCTTTCGTCCAATTCTCTCTGTCTTTGGCTTTCCACTGTCGTTCCTCTCTTTCTTTCGTTCTCTCTGTCTTTGATTTCCGCTGTCGTTCTTTCTCTTTCTTTCGTCCATTCTCTCTGTCTTTGGCTTCCGCTGTCGTTCTTTCTCTTTCTTTCGTCCATTCTCTCTGTCTTTGGCTTCTGCTCTGTCGTTCCTCCTCGTTCTTTCGTCAATTCTCTCTGTAAGTTTCCGCTGTCCTTGGTCTCTCTTTCTCTCGTCCATTCTCTCTGTCTTTGGTTTCGCTGTTTCTTTCTTCTTTCTTTAGTCCATTCTCTCTGTCTTTGGTTTCCGCTGTCGTTCTTTCACGTTCTTTCGTCAATTCTCTCTGTCTTTGGTTTCCGCTGTCGTTCTTTCTCTTTCTTTCGTCCATTCTCTCTGTCTTTGGCTTTCGCTGTCGTTCTTTCTCTTTCTTTAGTCCATTCTCTCTGTCTTTGGCTTCCGCTGTCGTTCTTTCTCTCTTTCTTTCGTCAATTCTCTCTGTCTTTGGTTTCCGCTGAGTTCTTTCTCTTTCTTTAGTCCATTCTCTCAAATGTTCTCGTACAAACTGTATTTTGTTCGGAACTTCGAACAGTATTGCGCTATAAAATTGTCTTACGTTTCGGAGCCTTTAGCTGGGTCACGGAAGGACGACTCAAAATTATATATAAGATTGCGCCAACACATTTTTATATCTAATTTCAATAAAAAATTTGATTTACTTGCTTTATTTTTCCGGAATTTGCCGCACCTTGAAAACTGCCGCTCTAGGCCGCTCCTATAATTATCGCCTATACCTAAATCCGGTGTCACAAAATAGAGTATCCCCATACACGAGTATCCCCTTAGCGAAATGGAGTATTCGGTTTAATTTGCATTTTTGGCGGTTTATAAGTGTATTCAGTCGTACTGTTTGGATTTATTGGACACATAAAATATTTTAAGTTGCGTATCTGTAGTTTATACGTCGACCTGAAATCAATTTACTTCGTTTTGGGTGATTTTGACTGGATTTTCGTCGAGGCTATCGTGATGCGTATGACGATGGGGGATAGAATGGTTTATCCCACCGGATACTCTAAACCGGTTTATTCCATCCGGGGGATAAATTCATTCATCCCCCGGATAGTCATAGGACGGATACTCTATTTCGTGATACCGGAACTGGACAGAATGAGAAAAAGACAGACAGAGAGAAAGAAAGGTAAGAAGATGACATCATAATCAGAACAGCAGCAAATTCTAATTTGGATCTATGTAAGGCATCGTGCTAATAATTGTGGCCTGCCTCCTGCGGTGTGCCGGAGGAGGAGGAGGAGGAGGGAGGAGGAGGAGGAGGAGGAGGAGGAGGAGGAAGAGGAGGAGGACGCACCTGCTCCTGCAGTCGGGGGATCGTTGCAATCGACTGCATCATTCTCTGATCGCTGCTGCTTCGGTCGGTCGGTCGGTCGGTGGTTGCCTTCTTCTATTGTAAGGAGAGTCGTGGGTGCATCAGCCGCCGCCGGAGGTAGATCTTCGTCCTCTCTTGAAAACGTGTCGTCGTTGATGGCAGGCACCAAGGGGCGCTGCACTGTCTTCCATCCTTTGCCTTCTAATTCCGTCCTTCCCAGTTGTATCGTCCTTCGGACGTTCTCAACAACGAGACACTGTTGGGCTAAATCTGAACGAAATACTCTCTGGGGACGTCCGTAGGACCATCGTTGCTGCATGCTCAGGCATAATTTACGAGCTTCGGACACAGTCTCACTCTCGACCACAGTGTATACGTCTAGATGAGGTGCTTATAAGAACAGATGCGGAATGCGCAGATCTTTCACACGAGCGTCGACGGTTTGAATTCCACTGAGTGCTCTAAAAGAAAAACTGCAAGTAATAATGATCTTATAGATCAGATCAGAAGAAGTAGTAGTCATGAGATGAGTCCAACATGCATGGTTCAAAAGAATCTCAGTCTATGCTGAAAATATGACATGTTCCCCATGTTGCTCATGATGGAGAAATATGACATGTTCCTATGTTTCTCATGATCGAGAAATATGACATGTTCCTTATAAAACATACCAACATGACTCTGCCCCTTGTTTATGATCCAGAAATACGACAAGTTCCCCATAAAACACACCGACATGACTCTGCCACTTGCTCATGATTGAGAAATATGACATGTTCCCATGTTGCTCATGATCGAGAAATATGACATGTTCCCCATAAAACATACCGACATGACTCCGCCCCTTGATCAGATCTAGAAATACACCCACTGGTCTCCCAGCTGACCAGAAAAACCTTTAGAATTAGGATGATTTATAAAATATAACTACCTAACTCTGCGGATCGTTTAGCTGATTTACATGTAGACCTGTGTATCTTATGTGTCTGCAGCATGCGTATTATAATTGTTTGTGTGACATGCATATATATATATATGCTATATTCATCGGTATATTTCTTATTAGTCCGTGTATCTTTGTTGTCTATATTGTGATGCCACGTATATTGTAAAAAGTGGTGACCCGTCATAACGGCCCAGGACAAATCAGCCCCGACAAAACGGCCCCGACAAATGGGCCCCGACAAAACGGCCCCGACAAAACGACCCCCGTCAAAATGGCCTCGACAAAACAGCCCCGTCAAATCGGCCCTCGTCAAATCGGCCCCGTCATATCGGCCCCCGTCATATCGGCCCCCGTCATATCGGCCCCAGTAATATCGGCCCCCGTCATATCGGCCCCAGTCATATCGGCCCCAGTCAAATCGGCCTCATACAAAAAATCCAATGTTCCAAGTACTTTTAAGGTTACGTTGACAAACTATGTTGAAATGAGGCCTCAAGCGACGGTTCAGCTGGACAATGGACTGCGGGGACCATCGTCTAATGCTAACTGGTTGGCGCATTTAATTATGTAAATGCTTTCAATGACAACTATCATAAATCCAACTTCTATTTACGCAACGAATTATTTTTCATAAATCCAACTTCCATTTTAACGCCAAAATTATTTTCAGCAATCCAACTTCCATTTTAAACTGGCCACATAAAATAATTTGGCAACGTAAACTACGGTTTTACCAATCCGAGTTCTATTTACGCAAAGAATTCTTTTCATCAATCCAACTTAAAAGTACTTGGGATATGGGATATTTTGTGAGGGCCGATGTGACTGGGGCCGATATGACTGGGGCCGATTTGACGGGGCCGATTTAACGGGGGCCGATTTGACTGGGGCCGATTTGACGGGGCCGATATGACGAGGGTCGATATGACGGGGGCCGTTATGACGGGGCCGAAATGACGGGGCTGTTTTGTCGAGGCCATTTTGACGAGGGCCGTTTTGTCGGGGCCGTTTTGTCGGGGCCAATTTGTGGGGGCCGTTTTGTCGGGGCCGATTTGTCCTGGGCCGTTCTGACGGAGTACCGTAAAAAGTATACAAATGACCGCTGTGTCTGTTAGACAAAATGGATAAATGGATCATAAATATATAAATATGTAATATACTAAAATGTAAGTTGAGCAACTGAGAGTCAAACTTCGAGGACCACATGCATCAAAGACGGGCAGATGGAAGTCACAAGGACGCAGTTGGTAGTACCGTAGCATGTCCTATTTTGAACCGAGTGATAATCATCGTCGTCATATCGTCGTTATCATCCTGATCAGTAGCCTATGTAGGCCTAGAATAGGATTTGGATGTCGATAATTGATAGGCTGACGCTTTTACCTGTAGCCTAAACACAACCAGAACAAAGGGAAACCTTAGTTAACATAATATTGTTAGAAGCAACCTTGCTGAAGCCAATAAGCGTATACATGTAGCTGTGTCTTCAAGTCAAACGAAGGAGTTTGTCGATCGCTTATAAACGATCGAGGTGATAAGCTTAAGTCCTAAGTGGACGTGAACTGTATAATAGCGAAAGCGTTGCTGCTGATGCAAAGGCCAGAAGTCGTCGATCGTCAATGAAACCATTGAACGCCTTGACCTCCTCACAGCGTTTTCGGTTAATCTATATTATAATCTAAAGTCTGATTATTCTGTCCTTCCGTATGTTTGTCTGTCCGGCTAAAGGCTCCGAAACGGATCGCTTAAGCTATTTGAAAAAATTTACTAAACATTATTACGCCGCGTCTAGGTCAACGCGACTATTTTCAGCTCGCAATTTTATTTAAACGCCGATATATGGCCATTTTAAATTTCCAACTTTTTCAACGAGACTATTTCAATACCGGCCACAGTATGGCCATTTGTCCACGTCACAAAGGCTTAAATTAATATGCAATCTTACGTCACGCGAGCATCTAGGTCAACGCTCTGATTCGCAACCAATCACGATGACCGTTGATTTCAAAATAATCAGAAGTGGTCACGCCCACGGCTGAATTTATAGGTCATCGGACTTAAAAATTCGCCAATGCAACACTTTAGGGATACGAAATTTTTAACGAACGTTTTCATTTGAGTTTCTATAGATCTCAACACAACTTTATTTCAACCCAAAATTTACTTGAAATTCCGATATTTGGACATTTTAAGTTTCGATGTGGTCATAGTCTGTTTCAATGCCATTGAAATCTAGCTATGCAGGAGTATATATTGCATAGAGTTGCAATTAAACAATTTCAAGCCAGCGCGTAAATTCGCCAGAAGGATACACGAAAAATTTGCACATCGTTAAATTCAAATTCACGGGCGCCGACGAAGATGTCGTTAAATTCAAATACACGGGCGCTGAGGAAAACCCGGGCGAACGCCGGGTAAAAACTGCTAGTAGTTTATAGACGAATGTGAATACATGGATTCTAGCATTTTTATATAGACTTAATATATAATTTTATATATGTATATCAATGGCAGAGTGCATATGCACACACACACACATATATATATATATATATTATATATATATATATACAGGGTGGGCCAGTAGGAATGGAACAACTTTGACGCGTTTTAACGTGAATACTTTTTATCTGAGCGTCTTGTCCATATATCAGATTTAAGATAATTATCCTTTTTATCAATCTTCAAAATATCTACGAGATACTATTACGACGTTTTGAGATAATGCTATTAATATTCAATGTGCCATTTTTTTACCACAACACTGCAAGAAAAAACAAAAGTCTGAAACTGAAGATGTCAGTTCTAAACAATCACTTAGTACTAACAATTAATATCTTGAGTGAATTTACCATCAGTCAAACAAATACCACGTGCTTTAATGACTGCATCAACACGAGATGACCACTGATCGATGGCTGAGTCCACCAGTGCTTGGGTTATCGCAGCCCAGCAGCAAAGAATGACTTCTTTCAAATGTTCAACGTCACGTATCGGTTCACGATAGACCAGTTGCTGAAGACAATCCCAGATCGAATAGTCAACCGGGTTTAAATCCGGACTGTTCGGTGGCCAGTTCTCCGGTTCAATTAACTCTGGCACGTTAGCGTTCAGATAGGCAACTCTTGGACTTGTGCAATGTTCGCTGCTGTGCGCGCAGAACGTTTGCGACCACAGTTGCGGCTGTTAGACGTTCCCGCAGCATCAATTTGTTTAATCAATCGACGTAGAGCATATTTATTCCATTTTCTAGAAGGGAATTCTATCATCATCTGATGTGCATTGTATCCTTTTCTGCTCTTAAAATTCGGATCAAAATTGTATCCTCTTCGGTGAGCGGCGCCATGATGTTCAGTATTTACATTCAAAATTGAGAGGTGTGCGCCACATCGAAATTTTATAACAACGGTGCCGCATATCAGTGCAAGATTTGACACAGTAGTAGAGTGGATAATTAATTTCAATTTAGTATATTGGACACGATGTTCGAATAACAATTGTTCAAGTTGTATCAATTCAAATTAGTTGCATTTCTACTGGCCCACCCTGTATAATACATGCATGCATATGTGCACATGTGTCTGAGCACGTGTATAGGCGTGAGTATGTATACTATTATATAATAGGCCTGTATAATATAACAGCTGGATACATAACATGGGAATGTGGAAGCAGAGACAGAAGCCGAGTAGACAGGTGAAGGCTAAGTGAGAGGGAAGGACAATCGTTATGGATATCCTAAATAGACGACAAGCCCTGAGGGAAGAAAAGTAAGAAGTAAGGGGAGTGAAAGGGTGTAGGGAAGAGTCATGAGGGAAGAGTCATGGCTCATGCATCGGACAAAAGGTCGACCGCAATCGATCGTTCTGTCGCTGCTGACGAAATCTTGGCCTCTGCGGGGTAGATATACATACGTAGACGACGTCTTATTTATCAGACGAAGACTATGTATACTTGGAAAGGCAGCTCCCTCGATCGCGACGACTGAGAGAGCTACATTCCACGAAAGACTGACCCTTCGTCTTTGCCCAAGAATGCATGCAGCGTCTGTAGAGTTATGGTATTCATCAGCGAATATATTTAGTAACAGGCCACAGTATCGTCACTATCGTGCGACATAATATATTGCAGGACAAAACAATGCAGTATAGGCCTACAACTGAAATACCGGTATTGCAATATCCTCTTTAACAGTCCAGACGTGTACATTGAAACGGTAACCACTAAAAATTATATTAAAGCAACCTGCATGGAAGAGGTAATTGTAGAGCGAAAGGTATACAGAGTCGCTTTCGTGAGCTTCCATGAGAGTTCTAAGTGACAAGACAGTTTGATAGGTTTTGATAATATGACATTACACGCAGTGAAGTTAAGTGGTAGAATCATTTCGCCAACCTCAGTCAGTCAAATGCTTATGAGAAATGCATATGCAGCAACAAATTAAGATCAGATAAATCGAACTACATGGTAATTCCTTGATCAAGAGATGAAGATAGCCTACAGTATACTCTATTGCTTATCAGGCCATGCTTGCTATATAGCCTATAGCCTATAGGCTCCTAAGGCTTAGAGAGAGGTCGTTCTCGTCGTCTGGTCTCATCCGTCCCAGCGCTTCCTCGGAGCAGATTCTTCTGCTTCAGTGATTGCCTTCCTCAGACTCACTTTTCCTCTTTCTGAGAGTGTTCTCCTTCGTCGTTTATTTAATCTGATTCTTAGTTGAATAGGATGAGACAGGCTAGGCCTAGATGATGCCTCCGTTATAGACTAGCGTTCCAATCAGGTTTAAGCCTAAACACATAATATTATAGATCTACGTTGTATCAGCTGAAGTCGACTGAAACTAGGTTTGATTGGTTCCAGGGTCCAAACATGTCTTTTCTTAGGCTCTTGTAAAATAATTATTATATGATACATACTCACTACCAACCTTTCTTTTTCTCTTAGGCTGACGCTCTATATTGTCTAACACCGTTATATGCCCTTCATCTGGTTCCCTAGTTTATTCACTCAACATCATCTTAATCTGGTTCAGCAGTTTTTCATCTGAACAGAACAATCGAACTCGTCTACATATCACACCATGTAATAGGCCTAATAAGATGCGCAGCTCCAATAGCGATAACACGAGTAATGTCCCACACGCCTCCATAGCCAGCAGAACTATGGCTCTACCAAAACTTACCTGACCCAGTGCGACTGTTCTTTCTTGGATCGGAGTGCTGATGCATTTTGCGTCGTCGGATGTTCTGTTCGTGAATTATGATCGATGGCTGTTGAAGAAGACAGGAATAAAAGGAGGGCAAGTCACAAAACACAGACGGACGGACGGACGAATGAGCGGACGAATGAGCGGACGGACGGACGGACGAATGAGCGGACGGACGGACGGACGAATGATCGGACGGACGGACGAAATGAGCGGACGGACGGACGAATGAGCGGACGGACGGACGAATGAGCGGACGGACGGACGGACGAATGAGCGAACGGACGGACGGACGAAATGAGCGGACTGGACGGACGGACGAAATGAGCGAACGGACGGACGGACGAATGAGCGGACGGACGGACGGACGAATGAGCGAACGGACGGACGGACGAAATGAAGCGGACGGACGGACGGGCAAATGAGCGGACAGACAGACGGACGAAAACAAGCGAAACAGACGGACCTGACGAATGCAAACGAACGGACGGACGAATAAAGCAAACGGACGAACGGAACGGAGAAATGAACGAACAGACAGACGGACGAACTTGAGCGGACGGACGGACGGAACGAATGATCAGACGGACGGACGAGCGGAAACGGACGGACGAATGAGCGGACGGACGGACGAATGAGCGGACGGACGGACGGACGAATGAGCGAACGGCAGACGGACGGACGAACAAACGGAACGGACGGACGGACGAAAAAACAAACAGACGGACGGACGAATGAGCGGACGGACGGACGAATGATCGGACGGACGGACGGATGGACGGACGAATGAGCGGACGAAAGAGCGGACGGACGAATGAGCGGACGGATGGACGAAAATGAGCGGACGGACGGACGAATGAGCGGACGGACGGACGGACGAATGAGCGGACGGACGGACGAATGAGCGGACGGACGGACGGACGAATGGGCGGACGAAAGAAAAGCGGACGAATGAGCGGACGGACGAATGAGCGGACGGATGGACGAATGAGCGGACGGACGGACGAATGAGCGGACGGATGGACGGACGAATGAGCGGACGAAAGAGCGGACGGACGAATGAGCGGACGGACGGACGAATGAGCGGACGGACGGACGAATGAGCGGACGGACGGACGAATGATCGGACGGACGGACGAATGATCGGACGGACGGACGGATGGACGGACGAATGAGCGGACGAAAGAGCGGACGGACGGACGGACGAATGAGCGGACGGACGGACGGACGAATGATCGGACGGACGGACGAATGACGAACGGACGGACGGACGAATGAGCGGACGGACGGACGAATGAGCGAACGGACGGACGAATGATCGGACGGACGGACGGACGAATGATCGGACGGACGGACGAATGAGGCGGACGGACGGACGAAACAAACGGACAGACGGACGAATGACGAACGGACGGACGGACGAATGAGCGGACGGACGGACGAAATGATCGGACGGACGGACGGATGGACGGACGAATGAGCTTGGACGAAAAGAGCGGACGGACGAATGAGCGGACGGACGGACGAATGGAGCGGACGGACGGACGTTTAAAGTGTCTGCGGACGGACGGACGAATGATCGGACGGACGGACGAATGAGCGGACGGACGGACGAATGAGCGGACGGACGGACGAATGAGCGGACGGACGGACGGACGAATGAGCGGACGAAAGAGCGGACAGACGAATGAGCGGACGGACGAATGAGCGGACGGACGGACGAATGAGCGGACGGATGGACGGACGAATGAGCGGACGAAAGAGCGGACGGACGAATGAGCGGACGGACGGACGAATGAGCGGACGGACGGACGAATGAGCGGACGGACGGACGAATGATCGGACGGACGGACGAATGATCGGACGGACGGACGAATGAGCGGACGGACGGACGAATGATCGGACGGACGGACGAATGAGCGGACGGACGGACGAATGAGCGGACGGACGGACGGACGAATGAGCGAACGGACGGACGGACAAATGAGCGGACGGACGGACGGACGAATGAGCGAACGGACGGACGGACGAATGAGCGGACGGACGGACGAATGATCGGACGGACGGACGGATGGACGGACGAATGAGCGGACGAAAGAGCGGACGGACGAATGAGCGGACGGATGGACGAAATGAGCGGACGGACGGACGAATGATCGGACGGACGGACGGACGGATGGACGGACGAATGAGCGGACGAAAGAGCGGACGGACGAATGAGCGGACGGACGGACGAATGAGCGGACAGACGGACGAATGATCGGACGGACGGACGGACGGATGGACGGACGGAATGAGCGGACGAAAGAACGAACGGACGGACGAATGAGCGGACGGACGGACGAATGAGCGGACGGATGGACGAATGAGCGGACGGACGGACGGACGGACGGATGGACGGACGAATGAGCGGACGAATGAGCGGACGGACGAATGAAACGGACGGACGGGCGGACGAATGAGCGGACGAATGAGCGGACGAACGGACAAATGAGCGGACGGACGGACGAATGAGCGGACGGACGGACGGACGAATGAGCGAACGGACGGACGGACGAATGAGATAGACGGACGGACAGACGAATGATCGGACGGACGGACGGACGGATGGACGGACGAATGAGCGGACGAAAGAGCGGACGGACGAATGAGCGGACGGATGGACGAATGAGCGGACGGACGGACGAATGAGCGGACAGACGGACGAATGAGCGGACGGACGGACGGACGGACAGACGGATGGACGGACGAATGAGCGGACAAATGAGCGAGCGGACGGACGAATGAGCGGACGGATGGACGAATGAGCGGACGGACGGACGGACGGAATGAGCGGACAGACGAATGAGCGGACGGACGAATGAGCGGACGGACGAATGAGCGGACGGGCGGACGAATGAGCGGACGAATGAGCGGACGGACGGACGAATGAGCGGACGGACGGACGGACGAATGAGCGAACGGACGAATGAGCGGACGGACGGACGAATGATCGGACGGACGGACGGACGGACGGACGGACGAATGAGCGGACGAAAGAGCGGACAGACGAATGAGCGGACGGATGGACGAATGAGCGGACGGACGGACGAATGAGCGGACAGACGGACGAATGAGCGGACGGACGGACGGACGGATGGACGGACGAATGAGCGGACGAAAGAGCGGACGGACGAATGAGCGGACGGATGGACGAATGAGCGGACGGACGGACGAATGAGCGGACTTGAGACGGACGAATGAGCAGACGGACGGACGGACGGACGAATGAGCAGACAGACGGACGAATGAACGGACAGACGGACAGACGGACGGATGGAGACAAAATGAACGGAACGAATGAACGGACGGACGAATGAGCGAACGGACGGGCGGACGAATGACGGACGAATGAGCGGACGGACGAATGAGCGGACGGACGGGCGGACGAATGACGGACGAATGAGCGGACGGACGGACGAATGAGCGGACGGATGGACGGACGAATGAGCGAACGGACGGACGGACGAATGAGCAACGGACGGACGAAAGAGCGGACGGACGAATGAGCAACGGACGGACGTCTACGTCGCGATTTGTTGGGCGCCGTAGGGTGAATGGACGAGATTCTATCTGTAATAATTACCAGGTAGCCGAAGGGAAGGAAGGGGATCGGTTGGTGGGTGGATGTATAATGATGTGTGTTTGCAATCCGTGTGGCTGGGACGCCATTTGCCGTAGCAATCGGCTGTGATTATGGAACATGTATCATTCCGACGTTGTTCTGTTGCACAGCAGGCGCCAGAGGCCAACGACCGACTTCAGACCATCCACACGTCTCTTTAATAGCATATGGACTGATGGGAGCTCATATGGACTGATGGGAGCTCATATGGACTGATGCCATGGGAGCTCAACTTCTATGTGACAATTTATTAATTTGCGCTTTGACGGCAAGCGCAGATTGTAGAGCGTTAATTCTCTGTTAGGCCTACGAACGAACGAACGAACGGATGGAATAAGCGTCCTTGTCGCGATTGTTGGAGTTATCTTTTCAAGAGGATATTTGCTTTTGATAATTCAATAAATACTGTTCATAAATGTCTTTATATAGATTAAATAGTTCTTGTACAGCATTCATATTTGTCTATTCACATAGGCTATAAAATAAAAGTCATGCACATAATTATGTCGCGCCGTGATGCTGTGTATTATAGGCCTACGATGCTGAGACAACAGCCATGCAGGGTATAGGCGTACAAGCAGCATGGAACACTGTTTCAGGCTGCCACTTTGATGGTGACCGAGTGATGCCTAGGCTATAAACAAGCATGTATACGCAGCCTTCACCTTTACCTTGTATGTATATGCATGTCGTGAATGTATACAAGAGCGGATGTGTAAAGGCGCAATGTACAATCCATTTGGGTGAATATCTCAGACTTCTTTTGCAGCCATGCGCCTCTCCTACCACGTCTTGCATACAGTATACTGTGCACTGTCTGCAAACGAAGAGACAGGTTCCATAAGTCCTCAGAAATCCGAACTATTCTGCCTATCAGAAACATTTTCTGCTTAGATGGCCATATTCCAACACCTATACAAAACACCTTACAAATCCCGTAGCTTTGGTTCAGTTATCATCTGGAAAGACGTCCAAGAGACGACATAATGTGGAGCGGAGAAAACATGGAGGTTGAAAATAATTGGTGGAAGTCACGGTTAGTTTGAGGAGTCATCAGTTGACCAGCGAGGAGAGTCTTAACAACGCCGAAGAACAATGTCTCATTTTATCACGTATGTACACTGACGCACGGCGATAGCGCTATGTAAAGCAACCATCAGACAGTGATATAGCGCCGTTTCACACTATACAAATGTCAGTGGTGTTTCCGCTTCTGTATATACGGGAAGTATAGTTTTCGAAATGGTCGTCTTATCCAGACGCAGCTATAATGTGGTTCACAGTCACTGCAGAGGCGCCGGTTAATTGGTCCGGCCAATCAACTGAGAAGAGACTTACTGGCATGCAGAACCTGTATACGCAGGTTACAAGTACATGCAGCTCAGCCACGTCAGTCGAATTTAGACTGAGCACTGGTGTTTACGCACTGTTAACGCTTAAAACCTGTAGCAACTTACTCATCGTTTTTGGCATAGGCTATAGTTGTTAAAACCGTTTTTTTGCTTTTCTTATTTGTTTTCAAAAAGTCTCCTTTTTTATTTTTCATCACGTTTTCTCCGTTTTTTTATTTTTGTATGTAACTTTATTTATTTATTTACTGTGTGTTATTATTTTGTTCAATTTTATTTTTGTCTGATATCCCTTACGTTGTCTCCGTACACTCAAAGATTCAGCTAATTGATGTCATTTTATTTGAATTTCTAAGTTATCCAAAATGTTAAATGTTGTCTTTGTACACAGTAATCTTAGATTACTGATAAACTGACTAATATTACTGCATGACAAGTTCTTATATAAGTAAAAATTGTAAGTACAATTTTTAATTTAGTACACTATACTTACAAAGTTTAGTTTTTTTATTGTGTTAGTTTATGTCAGCGTGGACTTATGTGGATTTATGTTTACAATTTCAACTTGAAAAGATTTCAATATTTTTAATTTCTCAATTTCTTGTTAAACCAAACCATAGATTAATGTTACTTAATTAGTGTTTACTAATAAAGTTGTGTTATTTTGCTGATTAAAATAAAACTGTGTAAACAAGGTCTTTAATTTTAAAATGCAGTATAAAGATGTAACAAATTCAAATTATTTTCTGTTTAGCTTTTTTGCCGTTTTTCGTTTTACATTTTCTTAAACGACGTTTTTCCGTTTTTCTAAGTTTTTACCGTTTTTAACAACTATGGTTTTTGGTGTTGGATAGGAGAGGCGCATGGCTGCAGAAGAGAAAGAGTCCGAGATATTCCAACAAATGGCTTGTACATTGCGTCCCTCCGCCGACCCGTTCGTCTCTCGATCGGTCGGTCGGTCGGTCGGTCGGTCGGTCGTGCTACCCAGAGCAGTGCTGCAGGCTGATTTGTCTCAGCTGCTGCTGCTGCTGCTGCTGCAAACTATCAACACGTCCAAACACAGCAAGCACGCTTAGCAGGATCGTCTCTTTAAAGCGCTTACATATATATGAGTATACATGTCATGATGACTGCTGTCGTATTCAACGTTCTGCGAAGAAGAAGTGAAGGAGAGTTTGAGTGGCAAGGTCATAATCGCTACTTACAGGGTCACACATAGTGTAACCCACAGAGGACGAGATCCCCCCCACCTGAAGTCCTTCTGGAGGGTCAGAATGACTGAACGGTGTTCGAACGTCAGTCGATCGGAAAGCACTCTGGATAAGTTCAACGTCTCGCATGAGTGCGCACTCTTTGACTTCGTCGTCTATACGGTCCTCATGGGTTTCCTCTGCTTGTTCGGCATCGTCGGTAACACAGTCGCCCTCATTGTGCTGCTGAGGCAACGCAGTCAGTCAGCCACTAGCTTCCTTCTGTACACCTTGGCTGTGGCCGACTGTCTCGTACTCGTAGCCACCGTTCCACTCTACCTTCTGCCTAACGTCTTTCCCTACACGGGGTTACTCTATGGCTACCACCGTGTCTACCTGTCCATTATACCCTTCCTCTGGCCGTTGCATCAGATTCCATATACCTGGACGATTTTCCTGACGGTGCTTGTTTCCCTGAATCGATACCTTGCCGTCTGTCGCCCGTTCCGCTCCGGTAAGCACCTGTTTGGCACCACTGGTCAAGCCAAACGGCACGTCCTTTACCTGGCTGCCTTCTCCGTTGTCTACAACATTCCGCGCTTCTTTGAGTACCAGAGTAAGGTCATTTGTGTGGGACAGAACGCTTCGAAGGACGTCTTCGAACTGAGTCCAATCGGAGACAACAAGATCTACCGAATTCTCTACGCAAACGTCGTCTACTTCCTGTTGGTCCACGGAGGACCTCTTCTGTCGCTCGCCTTTCTCAACGTTAAACTCATCGAGACGCTCAAGGTAACGTATAATATCAGCCAGGTCGTTTCATCATTTCTAAATCTTAATTCCATGTTTTCTTATAACACAAAATGATCGATTGTGTCGTTTAGGAAGCTTCGAGTGATACCCATAATTATGTGCAATTATCTGGGCATCTGACATACATGTGTAACCTGGTATCGATGACGACGACGGCCGTGATTATCGTTGTGCTGCTGGCACCATTCTTTTCAAAGGAATATATACAGCGGAATTTGTTCGATAGTTTAATCGCATGTACTTCAGACGTCTACTGTATTACATCGTTGTAGTTTACGTTAAAGTCTCTTAAATTGTTTCCATCGCCTCCAACATACACTTATCAAGCGCTATATAATGATGATCAGCTACATTATATTGACGTGTATTGCATTACACTAGGGCCTACTTTATGCGCAACATTTTAGGACTCTTCAAAGTTTAATGCTTATAAGCTATATTATGATATTAAGGAAGTCTTAGCAATCATATTCCACGTACAATAAATGTCAGTATAATTTCATTATCATAATTATATAATATAAATGTAACTTAACTCTACTGCGTCGGAATAGGATAAGGTTTTAGTTTAATGGCAGCTCCGAAACTGCACAACAAGTGAAAGCTCGATCTTCTGCATGAAAAGTTGTCTTCAGTTTCATTGGTTTCAGGATCTCGATTTATGCAAGAAATTGCTTTACTACATGTTTGTATTAATTAGCCAAGCGCTTTTGACGGGACCAACTGCATAATTAACCCTTTAGCACATCAATTGTATTTAGCACATCAGTTGTATTCTATTGTATTCAAACATTTATAAAAGCGCCTCTATTAGAATAACCGTTCAGAGGCGCTCCCAGTGCACAAGGCCACAAGGCCACGAGAGACGAAATAGGTCTTGAGAAAAGCAAAAGGAGGAGGAGGAGGAGAAACCAGCTATATAGAATTTGAGAGCAGAGCAGATGGAGACATCGCATTCCAAAGAGAGGGACCAATTGCATAGCAACCACGGTCCAGAAGTTGGGGGACCTACTAGAATGTTAGAGTGGGGGAATTTGCGAGCGCCGAAGACAAGAAGCCTCTAATCCTTCATACCCCTAGGGGTATGGGGGAGCGTTGTAAGCTCCCCATCGGGGTCTGGGAGCCGACTCAATTTTGAGTATTTTGATGCCAAATGGAGTAGGCTACATTTTGGGCTCTAATTTACCCTCAAATTTTCCATATAAAAGTACCTAAACCCATCTAGATCTGTGAAAAATATGACTTTATTATATGAATAAACTGATATTTTAGGTTTTAGAAGAACACCACTCGCAGTCGCAGCATTAAAATTTTTAATGTCCTCCTATATTATAGGCTTCTACCAAAGAGAGTCGAATTTAAACAAGCGAGATAAGTAAAGTTTTAGAGTGAAATTATAGGCCCTATAGCAACATTCTGTACTGAATTCTGATATACTTGAGTTTAGCGGCTTTATCCTGACCCTTTATTTTATTGGCAGCAGGGTCAGTGATTTGTTGGGGAGGGACCTACTAAAACGTCCGAGTGGGAGGAACTGCGAGTGCGAAAGGAGGAAGACACACAGCCGCGATTGCGGAAGGCAAGAAGCTCCTAACGACTAGGGGTACGGGGGAGCATCGTAAGCTCCCTCATCGGGGTCTGAACCGACGCAATTTTGAGCATTTGATACCAACTGGAGTGCATTTCGGGCTCTTGCTCTTGTTAATTTTCAAAATTTTCAAAAGTTGGGGGACCGTCCCAACCTGTTCGAAAGTTGGGGGACGCGTCCCACGGGTCTCATAGGGTGGTTGCGCCTATGACCAATTGAGGTAAAGGACCGGGACTGAGCCATAGCTGTTCTATAGTATGAGGAACTAGAAGATCAAGTCTGTTTGAAGAGCGGAGTGGCCGATGCGAGGAGGCTGAAAGAGGCCGAATCAGCCTTAGACTTCTGGGAAGACCCCGTTGTATCTTGAAGACCAGAATGAGGATTTTGAATTTAATGCGTGCAGATAGAGGAGGCCAGTGCAGTTGTTCAAACATGAAGGTAGGAATGTGAGTATCGTGGTAGACATGCTATTAATCTGGTGGCCCCGTTTAGGACCGACTGCAGAGGTGAAAGACGAACCTTTGAAAGACCAATGAGAAGGAAATTATAGTAGTTAGTTCGGGAGCATATGAAGGCGTGACCAGCGTGGTGAAAATAGAAGATGAGACAGAACGCCGAACAGTCATGAGACGACTTCAACTGAAAATACGAAGAACGTGCATGTAAGGGTTAGAGATCTATGGTCTTTAAAAGAAATGGAGCTATCTAGCGTAGGCCACAATAGCGTAGGCTAACACTCAGATAACGTAGTAAGTCTCATAGGCATCCAGCAACTTAATCTGGCGCCATTAATTTTGGGAACCTCACGAATTCGTGTCTACGCTGACTTAGATGTTGCTAATGTACAATAAGAGTAGAAAGTCTATCTGTAAGCAAATAATGTTCAGATAACCGGAGAGGTCACCATTCGCATACTCCCGCATACACGCAGAGCCAAGCAGTGAGGTCCCTTCCAGAGTTGTCAGTTGGCATCATGTTCACAGTTCCTGTCCCTACTGCATTGAGAATGAAGAATGGCGAGAGCCTACATACCGACTGGCACTTTATCACAGTAACAGTAAATGTAAATGTAGCCTACACTTGATTATAGCGACCGTGTTATGGCCTTGAGAGGCGCATACCAATGTAGCTATACTGGACTAGCAGCCAGAAGACTCGGCGTCCGGATGTCATCCGGGCCACCATGCAGTTCTGTGCAAGACAAGTAATAGACAGTAGCCGCCCGATTTGTCGTAAAAGCTCTCCAAGATTGACGGTCGAAAACACTTCAGGTCCCTCACCAGTGATTCGCTAAATTAAAGAATTCCTGTCGCATGTTGCATGTATAGACTAAGGAAGATAGTTCAAAGCAGTCCATCGAGCCCGTTAAAGGGCGATCGAGTCATTCGAGTTAAAACTGTGGACAAGGCTGTGATTAGATCTACATGCATTACGACGAATCACTGTAAAAAACCGATCGAAACTGTAAAGCAAGCGCGTTAAATTAAAGCGTTAAATTAACTCAGTTAATTTCAGGATGTTATAATAGAATTATTCAATGAAGCCAATACGTCTGTCAATTAGGACCCAGCGCAACATAAAAACAAAAAAAACTTAAATGTAAATTAAAGGACAAAACGCAACAGCAAACCGTTGTAGACCCTTCTGCAACATATCAGTACTTCACTGTTACTGAATATCAATACTTTTTATATAGATAATTATGTCGGGAATGTCTACGTAGCCAATCAGCATGTGTGTGCGAGTGCGTGTCCGTAGTATTAGGTGATAGTCTGACAATGAGTCTGGGTTTTCGAAATCGTCACTCTTGGCTTTAGCCTACTAATAATATTCACTGGATGTAAGTCCGCGATATTATACATCCTTAAACGAACACAACAGTTGTATCCAGTTCAACTGTTCAGGATTTCCGAGTATTAGGCGAAACCTCGTAAGTTTCAAAATGCTAAAAGTCACATGCATGATACGACGCATCCACGTTCATCTGTTTTCAGCTGAAGGAGTCGGAAGGACAAAGCACATTTATTGCGATTGAACAACGAATGACCCTTTGACCCTTTGTTTCAGAAAGGCACCTGCATCGATTCGAGTCATTGACTGGTTGTAACAGTCAACGCTTGATCCAGTTTAGACACGCAATTACCCATAACGAAGCATTTTGGTTTCACTGCACAACAGTGTAGTTCGACTAATTAATTTTATGGCATGATTGATGCTTTGCTACAATGTCAGGCAAGGAGACGAACAGCCGCAGCGAGGCATGTGAGCATACAGGCAAGCATCGTTAGGAGTGCAGTGTTAAATGACTGCTAATGGATATTCTATAAAGGCACGCACCATTACGAATCGGTAATTGAATGCACTATGCCGTGTTCCAAAGAGCATGCTATAGCTATATATAGGTCAGAGTTAATAACTCTCATATGGAACCTGCTTCTTCTTTAATCCGCTGCCATAGATGCACAGTGAACTTCTTGGCATCATTGTCCTGCTTCCGAATGATGTCATGACAACGTCAGACGACGTCAGCGCCTTTCAGGGTCTCAGTGACGCCGAGTGTAGAACCCAGAAGAACGACCCTCAGTGAAGCGTGTAGGCCTACAGTCTGTCTTCAACGGTTTCGTTAAGGATGCAAAGCAAGATGATAATCTTTAGTGTTACCGAGGGAAACTGGAGATCAAAAATGGAGAGTGCTTCAAAAGATTGTAACATACAGCCTCCTATAGATGTACTTTTTGCTGCTTTATACTGAATGAGGATTAAACAAATGGATGACATGACAAAGACCAAAATATTTATCTGCAAACTTAGGCGTAAATTCTTTGAAGATATCAAGATTGGGGACTAGTGACAAGTGAGTGACACAGAAAATCCGAACCCATCACAACTCATTTTCAGTTTCAACCCCATTATCCATCGCCCCCACACATTCTCTTGTACCCAATGCCTCTTCTTCTTCTTGTGGTTCTCTGCCTGTTAGGCAGGTTCAAATGTCCGACGTCGCCACTTCTCTCGTTGTTGGGCCTCTTCTTTCAGTTTCCTGTAGCCGTTTGTCATCATCCAATCCAGCATCATCTGTCTTGGTCTTCCTCTTGTCTTCCTCCCCTTCATTTTTCCGCTTCTTTTTCTCGCCAGCCCTATATCCCAGTAGACCTTAGATTGTGCCTGATATGATGTGCCCAGCCATATGTAGGCTACTGAGCTTTGTTTGGTCTGTTCAGCCTATGATCACCGTAAAAAAATAAATACAATACAAAGTCATCTCGTGAAGAAAGAAGCGGATCCAGTCCAGAGCTGAACCACTGGTTCCATAAGAGACGGGGTTATAATAATTATTATGTCGCCTCTCTTTGCCTTTAAATATTTCGTTAAAGGATCAATGCAACGTTTATTCATGCTTTATAGAAATTTGTAAAGAATTGCATAACACTGCATTTCCCTTAAAATCAACATAAGACTGTATGAATAAACATATCTTATAACAAACTTGGATGACATATGGATTACTAAAATCTAGTAATAAAAAATCGAGACTATATTATAAATATCTAAGAAAAATCCAACAGAGAATAATAATTTTTTGAAAGAAATTCCGTAATACTTTTTAAGGAAATGAAATTAGCTGAAGAAAGATCATTATTATGCCACTAGGTTTGCAAAAAGCGAAAGAGATAAAAAAAATGGAAGGAACTGAAAGCATTGTTAAACGCTGGCGTTTCTTTAGTCTAGACGTTCTGCTGGCTGATCGTAATTGTTACCTCCAACAGGGCACCAGCTTAATCACGAGCGCTGATCCGCTAAGTATCCTTATCTCCGCCAGCATGCACATTTTATTGAACCCATTTAGGACCAATATTCTCACAAGAGCCCATATAAAAGCCCAATATATTATGTGTTCCATTTTGATTTAATGCCAAAGGAAATGCAACCGGGATATTACTTTTTCTTCCGTAGTTTATTTCCATTTATCGTTCTCAACAGGCGATTTACAGCGAGTCGGACTACGAACAGTTGCTTTGGTGGAAAATCCATTTCTGCAACCTTTTCGTCCTCATATTCTTTGACAGGTAACCAACGGATACAATGCCTGAGAATATTTGTTCTCATAGATGTTGAGATGCTGGAATGCGTCGCCCTGTCGTAATATATTATATATAGCGATCAGTAAAGTATCTGACATCTTAAAAATCTTGAGTGAATGACAGAATGAGCGAGGAGTGAGACAGTCAGGTCCACTGCAGGGTCAGTGAGGGCGAGTGATTGAGACAGTCAGGTCCACTGGGTCAGTGAGTGAGAGTGAGTCAGTGAGTCAGAGAACCAGTCATTAGCCCATTTAGTAAGTAATTCAATCAGTCAGTGACTTCGTAATTGTGGGTGATTCATACGTATATGTATATGTTCATGCTCATACATATATATATATATGATTATATATACGTATATATGGTTTATATATAGATATATAGATGCATTGTTGATCTGCTTGTGTTGTTGCTATATATATGTATAGGTTCAGCAGAGGCGTCGTATGGCCATGGGTAAGTGCATCTATCATCAGCAGGAGATCACTCTCGTCCTCGTCGTCGTCGTCTTCGTCTTCATCTTCAGCCAGACGCCGACATTCATCGACCACGTCTTGTGGACTGCGATCAGTGACAGCCAGCGTTCCTGTGGCCACTGGCACTACTACTACACGGCCGTTGCAGACACACTGGCACTGCTCAGCTCATCCGTCAATTTCATCATCTACGCTGTTACGAGCAGGAAATTCCGAAGAGGGCTTATGGATGCTGCATCGTGCGTTGCTCCGAATTTTGCCCGAACCCCGGAGCGTGTGACCCCCTGTCGGCTCCAGTCCATCATCGTACCTGCCATCCATCTTAAGCTGGCGAGGACGGTCACTGCAGAACCAAAAGGGATGATCAGTGCTTCAGACCCAAATCGTACTGCTCACGTAATAGACCAATAAGTGTATTGGTGTTCTATGACCATAAGAAAATTAAGATATATAGGCCTATCTTCAGCAATTGATGAAAGATGGAACCAGGTAAATGAAGACTCTGACTGGCAACACATAGGTCTAATATTATACCATCAACTCCAAACGGAGCGCATGAAATTCATAGTAGTAATCTCGAGATTTCAACAACGTCTGAAGACAGTAAAGTCACTGGAACCAGCTTAACAAGGCATATATAATTCTATAGTCTGTCTGATCCACTGCAATCAGCAGTATGCAGGTTTCGAACACCAAACACCGATGCAGAGTGTTTGTTACGACGCACAAATTGTCCTATTATTTAACTTTAATTAGGTAGGCCTTCACTGTAGGCCTACCTAATAAACATTGTTTTATTAGTAGTAGCACTATTATTTTTAGCCAGAGGATAATGTAATGTGGAAAGAAATATTATTAATTAACCCGAGGTAACTGTAATTCCTCAGAAATAAGAAATCATGCTTGGAGGTGTGTGAGCGTATGTCTGGAAAATCAGGCCGCCTCCTCCTCCGCGTAGATATCAGTGAACGTGTCTCGAAATGTTATGACAAACAGATGGAAAGGCGCTACATGGAAGTCAGTAACTTCAGTGACTCTCCGGCGGAGATGGTCGAAAGGCGATTGCTAACCTCACGGATTAAATCAACGTCGACAGTATACGCTGCTAGGCTTATGAGTAAAGGCTCTGCATGGACCATTCTCATATCCTATGTTTACTAGCGCTCGTCATTGTTTGAAGCCATCGTCTAAGCCTGTAGTCGACTAGTCGTTCAGAAACTCCTCTCAGTTTTCCTAATCCACCGCTCGGCGGAAGAAGACGTTGCTGTCGTCGGTCCATCTTTCTGGAATAGGTTGCCTATAGTAGCAATCACCGTAATCAACTTCTTGGTCTTTCTTTCCCCTTTTTCGCAAGCGTTTGAAACCCATTCTCTTCGATCGTGGTTTGGTGTTGTCAGGTCGGGAACATCTCTGAGGAATATGTCTTGAAGTGGCGCTATATAAATTTACGATTACGATTTTTGATTGTCCAGGATTCAGCCAAGGATTTCCTTTTACGTATTTTTACTGGTCAGATAGGACGACGTTTCGACCGTCTTGCGCCTTCCTTCCTTCATACGTCATTAGAGGCTGACTGCGATCGAGCGATCGTCAAAGGCGTCGGTTTACTTACGATCGCCTCATTTCCGATTAGTTGTCATGTTATGAGAAGAGTCGGCGATTGACCCAGACTCTATCCATCGGTGATCGTCTGCTGCCAACCATTATCCCGAGGACAGTTGCTGCTGCTGCTGCAGTTGCTGATGTTAATACTGATGGACGTGAAGGAATGATCGCCTCTGCAGGGTCGCATCAGCCATCAGCCTCTATATGTGCCAATTGTGCCATGGTTACGTTGTGCTTTGTATGAGAAATGCATTAGTAACGGAGTTGCTGTCTGAAGTCGCAACTTAAGACTTGTCGTCTGCTTTGCGATTTGTCATATATAAAGCATCCGTTGACATCATACAAATTATGGTTTACAACAATCGTAACAGCCAGAGAAAACGCAAGACGTCATACAAATAATTATCAACAAATGTATGGCCTAACAGACAAAGAATACGCGACACAGTGCTTTGGAATCAAACACTAACATTATGACCCGCAGAACTATGACAAACCGCACCAAGTGAAATTAGTCATCGTTGGTGTCTGAGAGAAATGGCTGATAAAACGCTGCACATATTGAGCTCTGCAGTGTTGGTCCTACTGCGCTCAGGACAATTGCTGTCGTCATCTATAATTGGTCATAGCGCCTCTACTGGTTCTCGATGTTGCCCTTAGGCGACGGGGTCACGGTGTCATGGCCATATGACTTGAGACCTTGGTGACTCAGTGTCTTAGTTTCACTTGCATGAATGGCAAAAGCCGGGTGGCGTAGACGAGCAATGGGGGATGAATGAAGGTCGGAAGACGATTTCTGTCCAGCCAAGAATTGCAGCAATTTGCATGTGAACGATATGGCACCGGAGGGCGTCGCTAGGCAACCAGAGTCGGCCATAACTTATTTCGACTCGATGGGTGGAAAACGAGCGACAGACAGAATAGAAGGAAGGTTCAAAAGGCAGGAAGAACTTATATGGGAAAAAATGAGGAAGAGGGAGAAAACGAAACAGGAAAAAGGCAAAAAATAAGACTGATTGGAGTACGGACGGACGGACGGACGGACGGACGGACGGACGGACGGACAGACGGACTGAAAGATTCTGATTTGTTTTGCACTTTGAGCGGCGCTACATAAATATCCAATTACAATTACTGATGGACGGATGCATGGATGGACGGACGGATGGACAGATGGATGGACGGACGGATGGACAGATGGATGGACGGACGGATGGATGGACAGATGGATGGACGTACGAATGGACAGATGGATGGACGGACAGATGGATGGATGGACATGGATGGACAGATGGATGGACGGATGGATGGACGTACGGATGGACAGATGGATGGACAGATGGATGGACAGATGGATGGATGGACAGATGGATGGATGGATGGACAGATGGATGGACGGACAGATGGATGGACAGATGGATGGGATGGATGGATGGATGGACAGATGGATGGACGGACAGATGGATGGACGGACAGATGGATGGATGGACAGATGGATGGACGGACAGATGGATGGATGGATGGATGGAGGACGGACAGATGGATGGACAGATGGATGGACGGACAGATGGGACGGAGATGGATGGACAGATGGATGGACAGACAGATGGATGGATGGATGGATGGATGGAGATGGACGGACGGATGGACAGACGGATGGATGGATGGATGGACAGATGGATGGACGGACAGATGGATGGACAGATGGGACGGACAGATGGATGGACGGACAGATGGACGGATGGATGGACAGATGGATGGACAGATGGATGGATGGACGGATGGATGGATGGATGGACAGATGGATGGATGGACAGATGGATGGATGGGACAGATGGATGGATGGACAGATGGATGGACGGACAGATGGATGGACGGACAGATGGAAGGATGGACAGATGGAATGGACGGACAGATGGATGGACGGACAGATGGAAGGACGGACAGATGGACAGATGGATGGACGGACAGATGGAAGGACGGACAGATGGATGGATGGACAGATGGAAGGACGGACAGATGGACGGATTTGAGGATGGACAGATGGATGGACAGACTGATGGAAGGACGGACATGGATGGACAGAGATGGAATGGATGATTTGGACAGATGGACAGATGGACGGAACGGATGGATGGAAGGACGGATGGATGGATGGACGGACAGATGGAAGGACGGACAGATGGAATGACGGACAGATGGAAAGGACGGACAGATGGAAGGACGGACAGATGGATGGATGGACAGATGGATGGACGGACGGATGGATGGACGGACAGATGGAAGGACGGACAGATGGAAGATGATGGATGGACGGACAGATGGATGGACGGACAGATGGAAGGACGGACAGATGGATGGACGGACAGATGGATGGACGGACAGATGGAAGAAGGACGGACAGATGGAAGGACGGACAGATGGATGGACGGACAGATGGATGGACGGACAGATGGATGGACGGACAGATGGAAGGACGGACAGATGGAATGACGGACAGATGGATGGACGACGGACAGATGGATGGACGGACAGACGGACAGATGGACGGACGGACAGATGGGACGGACAGATGGATGGACGGACAGATGGATGGATGGACGGACAGATGGATACGGACGGACAGATGGATGAACAGATGGACAGATGGATGGACGGACAGATGGATGGAGACGGACAGATGGATGGACGGATGGATGGACAGATGGATGGACGGACAGATGGATGGACGGACAGATGATGGACGGGATGGATGGACAGATGGATGGATGGACAGATGGACAGATGGACGGACGGACAGATGGATGGATGGATGGACGGGATGGACGGACAGACGGATGGACGGATGGATGGATGGATGGATGGACAGATGGACAGATGGATGGACGGACAGATGGACGGACAGATGGATGGACGGAGATGGAAGGACGGACCGACAGATGGACAGATGGATGGACAGATGGAAGGACGGACGGATGGATGGAACAAGATGGATGGACAGAGATGGACGGACGGATAGATGGACAGATGGATGGATGGACAGATGGATGGACAGATGGATGGACAGATGGATGGACAGATGGACGGACAGGACAGATGGATGGACAATGGAGGACGGACAGACAGATGGATACTGGGACAGATGGACTGGACAGATGGATGGATGGATGGATGGACGGACAGATGGAAAGACAGATGGATGGACGGACAGATGGATGGACAGATGGATGGAGATGGATGGACGGACAGATGGATGGATGGATGGATGGATGGACGGACAGATGGATGGACGGACGAATGGATGGACGGACGTTTGGACAGATGGATGCACGTATAGATGACAGATGGATGGATGGACAGATGGATGGACGGACGAATGTATGGACGAAGTGATGGATGGATGGATGGATGGACTGATGGACAGATGGATGGATGGTTGGTTGGATGCATGGATGAATCAATGGGCGGACTTTTGGGCGGACGGATGGAGGGTTGGATGTTCGAATAGACAGATTTGAAAATATGTGAGGATTGACCTATAGCTGTGTAGGAGATTCGACTACAAAGAACTACAGCAAAGTAGCAAACGCTCGTCTATAGTTAGTTCATGGTGTTTGACAACCGATGAAAAAGCGCATCGAAACGAAAGTATACAGGCTATGTCTCCGTTTTATTCGATATGCCCATCTATAACTGAAGAGGCAGAAACCACTTAAATAAAAGCGTAAGGATGGATGGGCGGATGTTATTATAGCCATGTGTTATATGGCTATATGGCCTTTATATGTAATGTAAAGTAAATGCACATTTATAGTTAAGTATAATTATCTGTTGAAGTAGCCCTCCCTTTCCTACATGATAGTAGTTTTCATGCATACACAGTTCATCTGTGAGTAAATAATACTCGATTTGGTTAAAAATAAACCGTATACGCATAGAACCACGGCCTTCTACATAGAGATATTTAGAAGTCCGTGATAGAACCCAAACAACGGAGCTTCATCCATGATTTAAGTGAGTTCGAAGTTCATAGTATAATTTGCTTAGCGGGTAAGGAATGCCGACAGCCAGCCGAATGAAGCGGTTTCACAACTGACTTGAACACTCTAGACTCATGGTAGAAGACACTCTTAACAGGTATCTCTAAGGCCAATCCAACGTTTGCAGCTCATTGTTTTTGACTGAATCTATATTATAAGTTTAAGTCTGTTTACGTTTTCCTTCCGTTTGTTTGTTTGTTTGTAGGCCTATGTTTGTTTGTCCGTTGTCTAAAGGCTCCGAAACGGAACGCTTTAGCGATTTACAAAATTTTACAAAACATTATTACGCCACGTCATGGTCAACGCGACTATTTTCAGCTCGCAATTTTATTTAAAACGCCGATAGGCAATGTTCCCTCTAAGCTGTGCGCGTGTGCGCGCGCACATTGGTCGTGAGACCAGCGCACACAAGAAAACATAGAGCGCACACACCAAAAAGTTTGTAAAAGTTAGGTCACATTACAATATATCTCTGAAACACTCATGTTTTACTATAATAAATCTATTTTTACATGTAAAACTTGTTATATTCCTTAACTCATACTCCGTTGTATTTTAAACAAAATTGATAAAATTTAGGCGTTTAGTCAGAGTGAGTTGAAGACACGATGATTATCCGCCGACTCCGCAATGCGCACAAAATTTTACTCTCATTGTAAAACTGTTGCACAACAGAAATTTTATGCGCACACAGACTCCAGGAAATTAGAGGGAACATTGCCGATAGGGCCTATATGGACATTTTACATTTACAACTTTTTAAACGAGGCTATCTTAATACCGCCCATAGTATGGCCATTTGTCCACGTCACGCTAGCTAAAATTAATATGCAATCTTACGTCACGAGGAGCATTTAGGTCAACGCTCTGATTCGCAACCAATCACGATGACCGTTGATTTCAAATCACAAGTGGTAACGCCCACGGCAGAATTTCAATGCAACACTTTAGGGATACGAAATTTTTAACGAACGTTTTCATTTGAATTTCTATAGATCTCAACCCAACTTTATATCAACTCAAAATTTACTTTAAATTCCGATATTTGGACATTTTAAGTTTCGATGTGATCATAGTTTCAATGCCACTGAATTCTAGCTATGCAGGAGTATATATTGCATAGAGTTGCAATTAAACAATTTCAAGCCAGCGCGGAAATTTCGCCAGAGGGACACACGAAAAATTTGCACATCGTTAAATTCAAATTCACGGGCGCTGACGAAGATGTCGTTAAATTCAAATACACGGGCGCTGAGGAAAACCCGGGCGAACGCCGGGTAAAAACTGCTAGTATGACTATATGAGTCAACTTGTCAGTTGATAACCGGTCAAAAATAATATCTGGCTCTCCTGAATTGGTGATCATAAAATTATACCTGTCCAAATTCCAACGATAAACGCATTAAATCCAGACGTACAAAATAAACTGGGAATGAGAGTTCAGATAGCATGAGAAATTGAGAATTATAGAACAAATTATGCAAATAACAGACACCTCAGCTAGGCATATATAAGAGATCGAGAGGCGTAGATTAGCCGTTGCTGACATCTAGCGAGTGTCAAACTACTTTGATAAGTAGGTTCAACAATGAGATCAAAATGTGAAAACGTTACAGAAGTCTGTATCTCGCACGTCCACGGTCCATCAGTCACACTCAGAGTAGTCCCCGGAGTCGCTAACAGAAGCGTTAGCGACTGACTTGGAGAGTTAGCGACTGACTTAGCAACTGACTTGACCAAGTCACTTGCTTTATCGACTGACTAAGTCGCTTAGGCTTATCGACTGACTTAACGACTTGCTATCGACTTCTCGGGTACCTCTATTTGTTACCTAACAATAAAATGCATTTTACGGCGTACTGTAAAGTCACGTTTCGCTGCACGTAATGGTTTGTGGCCAAATAAAGCGGTGGTACATATAAATTAATAGCAAATATTGGCCTATACACCAACCAAGTCAAAATTATCAAACCAATATCGCGTTACATTTAAATCAGATAAGAAACTAAAGCATGCAGCATTCAGGTCTGCCTATATTAGTACGCTACGCCTATTGTAGCCTACATAGTAGTTCGCCGAAATGGACCCAAACACCGGATTTCTCTCGAAAGGGCAAGTGGACGCCTATTTTCCCCAATTTCACAAACATTATTATCAATTTTTGCGGTATCATCTTTAGTTGTACCGTGTTTAAAGACACTGAAACCAGCGTATTTTCACTAAAGAAGTGCGCCATGTGAGATAACGTGACAGAAAAATCTGACTGTTGATAGCATCGACGTATATTAGGCTTCGATGGTTGATAGTAAGTCTAAAATTTAATATGGACTCCTTGGAAGTTAGTAAAGTAAGTAAGTAGTACTCTGTAGGCAGTAAGGTAGTAAGTAAATAACTGCTGATACATTAAGTGGACAAAGTCGACAGCAGTCGATAGCTTAGCGACTGACTTCGACTTGAGGGCTTAGCGGCGGCGGCGGTGGTGACTTGGTCCAGTCGATAGCCTTAGCGACTGACTTCGACTTGAGGGCTTAGCGACTGGCGGCGGCGGCGGATGGCGGCGGCGCCGGGGACTAACTCAGAGGCAGGATAAATTTATTAGGTCTACCTAAAAATATCAAAATCAGCCAGTGACATTCCTTTATTCCTCTAAAGAGGAAGTAAAGCTAATGCGTTTGACCTGTTTTTCCTCTGGATTGGGCTTCAAAGTCTCGTATACTTGATATAATCTCGATACTTGTCGGCATACCAAATAACCTGCAAGATAGCGTTACCCAATTGCGCTGCAGTTGAACGATGCTTCGACTGAGGCGCATATACGACAACAGCAATCAAACAGATTGGCTGCAGGTGAAACAACCTCGAAAGTTGAGAACGTTTACGCTCGCAAGAAATAAACAGGAACCGGAATATCTTATGTAGGCCTATACAAATTGAAGAATGGCACAGCACGAACTGGGTGGGCCATTCAGAATTACCCTACATGGAGAAAAGCAGCATTTGCAGTCCCAATCTGAACTTTTGTTGATGCCTCTATATTAGTCTAATAATGAAGACTAGGCCTAAGTCAGCTAAGTGTAGACTGTAAATGTACACGCTTTAATATAGCGACCGTATATGGTCTGCTCATTGTTCAATGAATTGAACGGATGGGATCCTTCACCACTGCTGTCCCCCGTTTGAATGGGTGCGACATCGTTTTAGATCCCCGTGAACGGACCGTGAGTTAGATCTTTGAAGTATATAAGCTACCATTGGGGTTTGCCAATTGCCATCCGGTATCCCCACGAGCAGAGGCGCATGTAATTGTATAATTGTAATTGTAATTGTAATTGTAATTACCGGTACGACAATTTATATAGCGTTGTTGGTAGCAAGCTACTTCTAGAACGCTTAACAAAACTGTCTTCTGTTAGTGCTCGTGATTAAGTAATAAATGCATTTTAAACTGTTTTTTGAAAAGCGATAGACTTTTGGTTTCCTGAATGGGTGCAGGAAGACTGTTCCATGCACGTGCCACGTGGACCAGCGACCCAAAAGTCTCGATCACCCGCTTTGGTTTTAGTGGCTGGCACAAAAACATCAGCGGACTTTGATGATCGCATGGGATGTAGCCTACGCTGTATGAAAGTAGCTAACCAGGTCACCGAGGTCAGTCTAGTCGGCTGAATGGTGGCATCCCATTTTCAGACTTACTTACCAGGCACAGTACGTCTTCAAGTAGATTGGTCTGACAAGGTTTCCTGACTATCGCATATAGACCTACATGAGTAGGCTATGTCGTTCTGCCTCTCGATGATTCTGTCTCTGTCTGTCTGTCGGTCTGTCTCTGTCTGTCTGTCTGTCTGTTTGTCTGTCTGTCTGTCTCTCTCGCGTTTCACGTTCCCGTTTCGACGGATACAATTAAGCAAACCTCTTTGCCAGCCTGCCTGCCTGCCTGTACCTTTCCTTGAAAAAGCGCGTATAGTTATCGCTACCATGAACTTTGAAAATCCTGTTCGTTGCCACAGCAACCTGATATGATCGCTGGAGAGATAAAGTTGGCCCCATGTGTGACTGGTCCAGGCATCGCCGCCATCCGCCAATAGCTAGCCCTCAAGCCGCAACCAGTCGCTAAGCTACCTAGTCCCCGCCGTAAAATGCATTATTGTTAGGGAACTAATAAACGTACCTGATAGCCTGAGAATGTGGTATGCCAGCGAAGATTGGTCGTTCGACCTACCACTTGGCCTCAAAACTCTTAAAAATCCTGATTATTCGAATAAAACTCATAATGTCTTTTCATCTGTGGTTAAAATAGCATGTTATATCGCATTTTAAATTATTAGTTGGATCATTGGATGGCATTACAATCAAGTGTTAATGGAAATTTATAACTATTAGTTCGCTAATACAGTGTAAGTCCGCCAACATTCTTGAGTCGTTATGTTAATTGTTTTGGCAATAGGCTTCCGATTTCACAGCTCTGGGGTTCAACGTACAGCAGCTGTAGAGCGCGGAATGGGTTCTGCACACTATCTGAGGTCAGAGGTTACATATGAAAGCAATGGAAGCGGCGCCCATATGGGAAAATGTAGTCAGACGAAGGAGTCACTTTAATGCCTGCACTCTCTTTCGATGCACATTTCTTGTAGCGGTAGTAATGCATGAGAGGCAGATGGATGATCGTTCAGTCGAAAGGTAAACTATGGGCGGATTGGTAATGCAGCTAGAAAAAGCCTAATTGATAAACGATCAGGCATCATGGCAACGATTTTACAAAGTCTTTTCAGAACTATACTCTATGATTTATTTGAAGAAGTTATGGGGAATGGGGTTAAAAGGTCAGGCCACATGCATCGTTTAAGCAGACGACGAATCAAGCAATGTCTGCAGCATAGACGATGACGTCGAAACTGAGTGGATTGAATCGCTTTTGCAATTCTTAAATATTTAGTTCACTCTCGGGTAAAAGAGTAGAAAGTAATAATGATACGAGCATTTTCACACACTAGAGAAAATCTATGACTGTGAAAGTATACACGAGCATCGTTTAGTCTTATTCAGTACTTTAAGCTTTTGTCAATCATCTTCTGTTTCTTCTCTCATATCACAATCTTCTTCCAATTTCCGCGATATTCACTTGAATTCCTTGATGTATATATGCATGTATGCAAAGACAAAGTATATAGAAAGAGTACGCTTTGGTATGTATGTACGTGTATGTATGTATGTACGTATATATGTATTAAATTAATTTTAATTTAATAGCCATTTATTGACTTCCCAGCATCAATAACAAGGCTTAGTCAGAACAGTTTTGAAACAATAAACCACACAGAGTTCATACAGAGTTCGCTAACCATGTCAGCGTTTACATGGACTAAATGGGACCCATCTGTGCTCTATACGGGCCCAATATGGGAATATTGGTCCTCTATGGGTTCCATGTGGGAATGCTAGCAGGGCTAAGCTGGTGTATGTATATATATAATATATATATTTAATGATTAATCGATTAATTAATTGTTAAAATCCGCAGCCCTAGCCTCGGCATAATTATGAGAGCAAGTGGCCCTCGTCGTTTGATCTTCCCACGGAAGATCCTCTTCCGCAAGCCTCTTCCGCCTCTTCCGCCTTTTCCACCTCTTGTCCTGTCTAGTCAGTGTGCTCGTTCACCCGCTCGTTATAGCTGCGTTGGCTGGGGAGTATGTAGAGCAGACACTTCTAAGCTAATTTCTGCTCCGGCGGAGTTTTAACCCCCAACCTTTCGGTTGACAGTCCAGCACGATAACGGTTAACCAATAGACTATCGCGCACTAAGTAATTAAAAATGCATTAGCAATACTTATACCAATACTGTATTACGAACACAATTCGGTGAGCAGGTGTTGTCCATATAGCATACACACTTGCAGAAAAGTTAAAAGCATAACCTACATACCAAACTTCACCTTTCTTACCATTGTAAGCTCTACCACTTCTCAAGGTTAATATAATTTCAAACGGATTAGTATAAGCTGGCCATATGGTGTCAATACGTATCAACAGGATGGCATTTTCGTCTAACCTAACAAAAGCTGTCATGAAGATTGCGAACCTCTGAGTTTTTAGTTGAAAGTTTTCCCATTTATACGATGCAGAGGAATCGACAAATTAAGCTAGAAATTTAGCCATAATTTTTTTCGGAAAAAGGTAAAGAATTTACTAGCAAGCTCATGGGTGCCCAAGCATACAGTATATAGGGGCAACTTGAGCTTCACCTGATGTAGTAACTCTAGTCAGTGGCGTAACCAGGTCTTCCATAAAATTACGCAGTTTTGAAGAACTCTGAGGGGAGGGGTCTGGGGAGGGGCTGTGCCCTCTCCCCAGGGTAAGAAAAATTTTCATTTTGGGGTTTGTAATGGTGCATTTTGGAGACCAACTTTTGATTCAAAGTAATAACATTTTACATAAGTTCTTTGGAAAATTATAATTATAATTTCATAATTTGATTTTTAAAATGGGTTCAGCTGCAAAGTCCCAGCAACCAACGTAGACTAGAAACAGACAGACTCATCAAAGCAATTAACTAAGGCATAAGAAAATAAATTTATTTGTTGATTTGTAATGGTCCATTTTGGAGACAATCTTTTGGTTAAAAGTAATAACATTTTACATCAGCTCTTTGGCAAATTATGATTCATTCATTCATTACAGAGATTTACATAGCGCCCCTTCAAGATTATCTACTTAGGAGCGCACCCGACCCAACTCCGAAGTCCGAACAGTCTTGAAGTTAGAATAGAACGTGATCTGAAGGGCTCTCGGCATTAGGCGTAGTGCCAAAGGAAGCCCATTCCAGATTGCAGGCCAGCAACAGAAAAAGCACGGCGCTGCAGAATAGAAGTCCGCGACCGGGAGACAAGAACCTCAGCCTGCCTAGAAGAGCGAGGAGAACCACGGTGCTGGATGCTGAGGGTGGTGCTCCTGTAGATAAACAGAGACCACATCAGCGCCAGACCAAGGAAGAGATCCGGTAAGCAATCCACTGTGGGAAAGGAAGCCAATGCAAGACATCCCGCATATAATCAGTAACATGGCGGAATCTTGGGATGCAACCAATATAGCGTGCCGCCGAGCGTAAGACCCGAACCAAGCACCCAACCCGACTCGCCGGAAAACCCACGCAGAGGGCGCTGCAATAATCAAGACGGGAAACAACAAAGAAGTGGGTAAGCATTAAGGCAGTATTAAAGGTTAAGGAACGGAAGACCTCTCTAAGCTGACGCAGCTGGTATACACAATCGCGGCATAGGAGGCTGATATGCCGCGTGAACGTTAGTTCAAGGTCTAATGTGACACCAAGGTCCCGGACAAAGGATGAGAAAGCAATGGCGTACGGAGCTGAAATGCCGCCCGGGGCGACAGCCCAAAATGCTGCCTTGGCCACTTAATTTTGGATATGTTATTTTCTCTAAGAGATTGCAGTTTTCATGACGATCGTCGATCTCATTACATACACGCCTATAATTTTATTTTATAAAGTTGATAGCCTGCCTGGATTTATCAATTAATTAATTTCTTTGCCACTGTGAGAAAGTAATCTGCGGGAACTCCTGGGCAAGGGCCTCCAAATCAATTTTGGCGAGCTGCTGGCGCGTGCCAAGCCAAATGAACTGGGTCTCAGATGAGTTTAGCCGCAGGCGATTGGAGGACATCCAGGCCTCGAGAGCCTCCATTGCCCGGTTCATGGCCCGGGCTTCGGTAATGGCTGCTGACGCAGGACAGTGCAAAAACGCCTGCAGGTCACCCGCATAAGATTGGTTCAGCAAAGAGCAAGGCTCAGCAAGAGGCCAGGAGAGGACCAGTATCAGCAGTATAAATAATATAATTAGAGGGCCCAGCACAGATTCCTGGGGCAGGCCAAACGGGACAGGAACACATGGAGTCCTAGTAGACACGTAGACCGCAGAGAAGGAACGGTGATGGAGGTAGGAAACAATCCAGTCAAGAAAGTTACCAGAAAGGCCAAACGAGGTAGATAGGCGCCTAAGAATGATATCGTGATCGACGGTGTCAAACGCCGTGCTGACAGCAAATAATGCTAAGAGGATGACTTGTGACCTATCAATAGCCCCATAGATATCAGAGAGGAGACGAACTAACAGGGTCTCCGTGGAGTGGCCCTTACGAAAACCAGATTGAAAAGTCGGCAGCAAATTGTCCTTATCAAGATACCTTAACATATACAGAAACCAACTTCATAAAGCTGCTGCTTTACGAGTGTCGCAATAGTTTCGCCAGTGGTGTCAAGCGTTGGGAAAACTTGGGATGACAGTTAGGCCCTATAAATTGTTCTTTTGCCACATGCTGAGAACCGGGTTGTTCACGCTATCAACATATCGTATAAGCTGACCGATATCTGTTCTGTGCTTGCATCAAACAATAAAGTGTACAACCTAGCCGCACGACATTCTGCCACAATAATGTCTCGAACTCACAGGCCACACAGGTGGATCAGCTGATTTTTGAATCAACGGACTTATGTACTGGGGTTTGCGTGGACCAGATGACATTAGCTTACGATGATTTAATCTATAGTGTCGGTCTGTGATCGAAATTTCAGAAGTGCCACGAAATTTGCAGAGTCTTCACTATGCCGGCGAAGGGAAATGTTTTACTGACTGTACAGTTATAAAGTCTGCACATTAGAAATTCAACGAATAATAGTAATCTAGATTCTAGAATGTCAAAAAGTAATCTAAACGGTTAAAAAATTTTGAGAGCTGCTAAAATCTTTACGCATTTGCGTAATTGCGTAATGCTAGTTACGCGCCTGACTCTAGTTACTCTACCAGGGTCACCCACAAGCATTTTTGGTGAAGTAGGACTTTCAGCGAGTAAATTAGCCTGTACTTGAAAACAAGTCCATCTTGGTTCATCGCCTTTGCGAAATTCTTTATAAGTCCCAATTTTTTATGCAATAGTCGTAACAAAACTTTAAAATCATCTCTGTTATCGTCAGAGAAAGATTGGTCAAATTCATTGATTTTATCATCGATAAATTTAGGCTGTTGGCCAGTAATATCTGCGACATGAGAGAAATTCTTTTCAGCAGTAGCAGACAATAAAAATGACAGTTGAAAGAAGTAAATTGCATACAGTCTAAACTCGATAAATGACCTCTACAGCACAACACATTACACATGAAAATCACACACACACACACACACACACACACACACACACACACACACACACACACACACACACACACACACACACACACACACACACACACACACACACACACACACACACACACACACACACACACACACACACACACACACACACACACACACACACACACACTTATAGGCTTTCTTGAGAAATTAGTCAAATTCCTTGCAGGAGGCCATTTTTGTAAGTAAAACTGTCCTTATTAAAGACTAATTGTAGGTCTAATCTTGCAGGCTTCAGGTTACCTAAGTTGCAAGGCATACTTGTGTATAATTATACCATATTTACATGAAGAATTAGGTTTTCTAGAGGATTCCAAATCGGTTACACGCGTGAATATTAAAACAGAGTAAGACGTATACGTTGCTGTGCGTGTGAATGCGCGGCTAAAGTATCAAAACAATCGGTTCCTTTGATATATATGAGATATCGACTGACAGCCACGTATACAGGCATAAAGACACATAGAAATAGAAGGGGATAGAGACCAAGACAGATGAATTATATGGATTTCGCATTCTTTCAAATCTTACTCGTCGTTCTGTCAATTTTAATAAAGCCCTAATGCGAATAGACGCCAGAAGGATGAGTTTGATAAATTCTGCATTATACAGATGACAACTAGATGAAGGCTGTCAAATTTTAATCAGGTAACAGAGCGGTAGACTAATCCATAACAAATTTTCACTGAAGTTGTGTCGTGGGAGGTTACTTGAATGACACGAGCGAATCGTATCTGCTCCGAGATTTAATTAACATCAATTGTTAAGTCGCTTAGCAATTCATGATTTATCTCTGGGAAAGAATTCCTCCCAATGCAATTTTGTTTTTATGCATGACAACTGAGTAAATCATTCGCCAGCAATATTGCTTCAGACAACGGGATGAAAATATAACTGGTCGGGACTTCTACCATCTTCTAAGTACTATATTCATATTGTCAGTAAGTAAGTAAGTAGCCTTTTATTAATGCAAGAGAAATGCTCCCATTTTACAGAATAGGCAGTTGCTGTAAAATGTTACTGTCGCTGGATCAGGAAAGCCTGTCAGCTACTAGCAGCCAACCAGCCACAATAATGGATGGATGGATAAATGGATGGATGGATGGATAGATAGATGGATGGGTGGATGGGTGGATGAATGGGTGGGTGATTGGAAAAATGCATGGATTAACGGCCTGGTGGAAGTACAAATATAATAGTGAAGCCAAACGATTTCTCTAGGCTCCATCCATCCATCCATCCATCCATCCATCCATCCATCCACCTATCTATGCATCCATGGATCTATCTATCCATGGATCTATCCATCCATGGATCTAACCATCCATGCATTTATTCATCCATGCATCTGTTCATCCATGCATCTGTTCATCCATGCATCAATTCATCTATGCATCTGTTCATCCATGCATCCACTCATCCATGCATCAATTCATCTATGCTTCTATTCATCCATGCATCTATTCACATTCCGTGCGAGGTTGAGCTTTAGTTGGAATCGGTGCTGAAGGGCATTTCAATGCTGAGTAGACCTGAAGCCAATTAGGCCGTCGAAAGATATGCTGGTGAAAAACTGACACGTTCTTAAGACGCCTAGATAAATGAAACGACATATGACACCGAGTGAAAAACTGCAACACATAAACGACACATGCATAGTAAACAGACTGAAAGACACACACACCGACTGACACACCGATAAACGGATATTTAGGCAATCGTGCAGAGAGACAGATGACAAACAGACATTCAAGCAGAGATAGAGACCGACTGCACACAAACTGCAAACAGGCAGAGAGAGGAACACACACATATGCACCAAACAGAAGAAAGTCTCTGAGTCATGTCGAGTTCTTTATTGCGACGGTTTAAGAGCAGCCGAACATTGAAGGTCGCCCTCCGCCTTCTTTAACCCTTCGGCCGTCTCCGCCTTCTTTACCCCTTCGGCCGTCTCCGCCTTCTTCACCCCTTCGGCCGTCTCCACCTTCTTTACCCCTTCCGCCGCCGGGCCACACGTATCATGATACCAGGCGCTTTCTTGAGGCATTTGAGTTTCTTTAAAACCTGACTCATGAGAAACCTGGAGCCTCTCTCTCTCTCGCTCTTTCTCGCTCTTTTTTCTCTTTGTCTCTCTCTCACTCGCTCTCATTCTCTTCAAGGTCAGTTTACACGAACAAGACGGGTTCACGAATCTATAATTAAATTAATGTTCTGCAATTTTCAGCTGAAGGGCCTCGAGTGCCAACTAAAGGTTTATGGCTTAATCGAATAATTAATTTACGACAGCGGTAGGAGGAAAGCATGAAAAGGAGGGCAGAAACACGGCTAGAATATGAATAGAATAAAGAGGAGGAGGAGGAGGAGGAAAGGTCGAAAACGATTATGGAATTAGGAAGTCGATTTGAATGAGGAGGAAGTTAGAAGGAGGAACATGATAACAGAGGGAAAGGAGTGGAAATGTGGAAATTGAAGGAGATATAAAACTAAACACAAGAGAAAGAGATTCAGATAAGAGGAAGATTTCGGCGCTTCTTATTCCGTTGCACTGTCAGTCGACAGGAAAGAGATACTCAAAGTACGGCTGTTTTAGTGTATAGGCCTAGTTCTACACAAAGAGGGAAGTTCTAAATGAATTTGCGCAGCTGTAGAAGCATTTTTGTAGGCCTACAGTTAAAAATAGTTAAAAATGTTCATTGTCATCCAATTTGGAATAATTTACCATGGTTTTTAAGGGGTTGTGCAGTTCTAAAAATTCCTTTAAAAAGCTCTGACTCAAAGAGCAGAAACAGAAGAGGGAAATGAATGAATGAAAGGCAACCAATATCTATAGTACTTTAGAGGAGAACAAGATATCTTTGGAAAGCCACAGTACAATTACCTGCAGTTTTAAATCAGATGTCGTTATGCTTGCAACGTCTTGATTTCAGTGAAGAAAAAACCATTAAACTATACACAAATATTATATAGCGCCAGTACATAAAACGTGATCAAATAACTTGATATCCAGAATGGAATGGTTATTGGTCGGTCATTTGAGTAAGAGGACCGACCTTCGAATTAGAATATGTAAATTGAAACTTTTATTGTTTGCCCCGGGATCTGAATGATGTCAAAGACTTGGGATAACAAATTGAAGGCGAAGGAAACTTAGACGAACCGCTTGTAAGAGGGCGTGCTTTCCAACTTCCAAGAAAAGAAGCTGCTCCGGGCGATTGAGCTCTGACTGATGATTTAGACACTGCTGCAGCACAAACAGTATCATATATGATGATAGAAATCAGTTCTTCACTGCAATGCTATCAAATTTAATTCAAATCAGATCAAATGTCTTTGCCATAGAGATTATAGCAACTTAACATATGCTACATCGCCATTGTCCTCATTGTCATCATCATCACCACGGCACCACCCATCATCACCATTGTCATCAGTTAAATCAATTTTATCGGTCGCTCTACTTTCGTCACGTGGTTCCTACATTGATCGAACCCAGTAGAAAAGTGATGATGCTCGACGTCCTTTGTCTAGCTACTTCCGGTCTACTTCGATCAACTGCTCTGTCATTGATATAAATGGATCACAATATTATAATAAACATTTACGCGTCTCCATTGGCGTAATTTTCGGATGGCACAAATTGTATTGTATTTTCGTTTATTGATCTACTCTAGCTGTCATAACGCAGCTAGTTACAAGAATTCATTCATCGATAAAAGGGTCGTACTTCCACTTTTTGGACTATAGCCACTTCTCATAGCCAGAAGAAAAATTCCCGTTATTATTTTCTCAGAGAAAGTCATTCATTTAGACCCTCAAAGCTCAACGCTATTACTGAGCATCACCATCACCATGATCAATATTAGGCCTATCATCGTCATCTTAATTTTTACAATATTGCTACTGCTATTTTATTGTTACTACTATTATTATTTTTTTTACCCGAGGTAGGCCTATCTATAATCCCTCAGGTGTCAGATATTAATAAGCAATGTTTAATCCTTGTCAAGATCTGGAAGAACAAAAGTGCTGTGGAACGCAACAGCGTTGAAACGTTGGATTACAACAGACAATTATTATTATTATTATTATTATTATTATTATTTATTATTATTATTATTATTATTATTATTATTATTACTATTATTGTTATTTTTTTGGCCCGAGGTAGGTATTATCCCTCAGGCTCTATAACCTATCCTTGAGTGTGCCATCAATCTGAAGTGAGTGGTCCTCGGCCCCGGTGCATTGTGCGAAAGTTATTATTATTACTACTACATGTAGTACTACTGCTACTGCTACTGCTGCTGCTGCTGCTGCTGCTGCTGATGATGCTACTACTACTACTACTACTACTACTACTATCAGCCATGGAATGTAAACGGAGCTGCTATAATTATTTAGCAGTCACGGGGAAACGATGCGAAATTTTGTAGAACTGGGTTCCGCCTCTGCACGTCTCCATTCTTCTGCTGTCCGTCTGTATGTCTGCCTGTCTGAATCTTCATGCTAACTACTTGCATTTGTTCCTCAGTTTCTATAAGCACCGGATGACCTTACTTCCTCTGCTCACTTAGATGGATATGGTTGTCCTCACTTGGAACTTGAGTTGTTACTTGGACAGACCGTAAACTGTCGCTCAGTCGGACGGCGAGCCCTGACCGAGCGTCATGTGTCAGACCCTATAACCATGCAACGTATTACAATACGAAGCCACAGGCTGTATAGAGTTGAGCCACTTGTAGCGAGATCTGCATGGAACTTTATCCATACTCTGCTGCTGCAGTGCAGCTGCACCATTGAAACCCAATTAAGACTTATACGTCAAGTTACTGAACACTGAACAGCGATTGGTTTCAACCGACGTCTCAGCAACGTTCTTCCTCTCGGTCAAATCTATCATCTATAGAAGACTGCATCAATAGGTGCTGCAGTGACCTATATTACTGATCTACCAAACTCACTGCAGGCCATATCAGATGAACTTTCCTTTAACAGTATCTCGTTTTCTTCTTCGTTCTAAACTCATAAGAGACTCATCAGCAGATACATTCGACCGAATGGATAGACATCTTCTCTCACCTTTCTCAATCACTGTTTAATTAATAACTTTGAAATTATGGTGCCACGCGATTCTGCGTTATTGCAGCCATACAAGATTATACACATACATGCATGCATGCATATACAATTATAGAACCTACATGAATGATACTGTCCAAGTTTTATTTCCCTGCAAAGAAGGGTGTTTGTGTGTGTTTACAAATAATAAGACCTACACTCGTTCAGTTATTATTCAGAGGAGGACAGATGGCTCTGGTTTCACTAGACGACGTTTCTCTCATTTCAGACAAACTCACAGCGTATATACAGGGTGGGCCAAAATAAAGTAACCCCTAGGCATTTTTGCTAATATTTCGGCCATAAGTAAGAATTTTAAAACCACGTTTAACAGGCCTAAAGGTAGTTCATATCTACGTAAAATGGCCAAATTTAACCGAGAATTTTCAAACAGAACAAAAGTTATATTACTTTTAGTGAGTCCACCCCTGTTTTTTGATGGTTCAAAAAAAGTAACACAACAAAAAGCAACAAAAAACGATTTTACTAAGTCACTTCTCAAATAATTGTTATCAAACAAACTTGAAATATTATTGTTTCAAAACTTGAGTTCAATAGGTCCACCACCAGTACCCATACATGTTCTGAGTCTTTTTGTATAGTTTTGATGTCGTTGTTCCAGAGGGAAATCTTCCCACGTCAACTTCAATGCGACCTTCAATTCTCTTATCGTTTTTGGGTTTGGTCGCAGATTGTGGTATTTCTCCAGCATAGCTCCCCTTACGTGATTATCCATTTGTTGGAGTGCGGAAGATTTCGGCCTTCCGCTGCCTTTACGACGTTCCAGAGCCGATCCCCTTTCATCAATGCGGGGGCATATTTTTTAACGGAGAGCCTATACTCAGCTTTCACTGTTTATCAGGGCAAGCGGCTTTAGCTCAAAGACCCTGCTCATGAAGTGTCTGCATACGCATTTTGTCTGTCATTGACACCTTACCTTGCCCATCTTGATATTTTAGAAATTTCAATTTCATTGTTTCAATAAAAAATTATTAATCTGAAAGATTCTTTATTTATCAACTTGATCGTCTTCTTGCTAAGTGACGTCACAGTGACGTGCAGCTACGCTGGTACCCCGTTTCTTTTCTAAATAATAATAACATGTATTATGGCAATATCAAGTTTGTTTGATAACAATTATTTGAGAAGTGACTTAGTAAAATCGTTTTTTGTTGCTTTTTGTTGCATTACGTTTTTGAACCATCAAAAAAACAGTGTGTGGACTCACTAAAAGTGATATAACTTTTGTTCTGTTTGAAATTTTTTGGGTGAAATATGGCCATTATGCGTAGATATGAATTACCTTTAGGCCTGTAATACGTGATTTAAAAATTCTTACTTTTGGCTGAAATATTAGCAAAAATTCCTAGGGGTTACTTTTTGGCCCACCCTGTAGACAAGTGAATCTGATTCGATGTGATTTGTTTACAATCACTTGATACTGAGTGATTTTCATTGTCTGACTCTCTTCCAGTCTCCCTTCTACAGCTGATACGGTTGATGATGAACCAAATGGGTTCAGCCACTGCGACAACTCCAAGATAAGATAACCAAGCAATTATTCTGCAAGGATTACGAGTTCAGGTTCCTCGCGTGTGCAGATCACCGGTATATCTTCAGATGCCTATATTGGGTTCAGATCTATTCTGTAGATTCAGATTCCTTTCAGTTTCCGATCATTTGCAGGTTCAGATCTCACGTGGATTCAAAACTCTTGTACCGAGTTACGAAATTATAACTTCAGAAAAGTTCTGAAGCTGAATTTATGAACATTGGGTAATGGACTATAGCTTATATTATATGCTGCGTCGTAAACTATAATTATAGATCTTGTTTTGTTATCTATTTGGATCAATTGCTGACTTGTATCGTATTTTGCTATCGTATGATATTCCAGCTAGACGCTTTCACTCTAGGTATACTTCGTTCAGTTCGTTGTCAATCAATTGTGAATTTGTCTTTATCATTTAACTCAGTATTCCTCTGCATGGTAAGTTTAATAGAACGGTGTGTAGATTTAATCCGTAAACGTGAAACATCCATAACATGTCCTCGACTCAATTTGGTTGATTCACAAATAAATTAGGTGAAATATAAAAATATAGCGTTATTAGATAAAGAAAGCAGTTTCACAGCAACTATAGGCTATTAAAACACCGATCAGATCATTCAGATTCAGATTCAGAAACAGGAATTCTCTGGCAAATAGGATTCCGAAGAGTGCGTATTATCATCATCGCATTAAGCCAGGATCATAACCGAATAAGTCAGATTGAGAAATTGACAAGAGGTTGCAAAGACAGAAGCAGTTACAAAGAAGTGCAAGAGAGAGAGAGACAGACAGACAGACAGACAGACAGAGACAGAGAGAGGCAGACAGACAGAGACAGAGACAGAGACAGAGATAGAGACAAAGTCAGAGACAGAGACAGAGAAAGGCAGACAGACAGACAGACAGAGACAGAGATAGAGACAGAGGCAGAGGCAGAGGCAGAGATAGAGAGGCAGACAGACAGACAGACAGAGACAGAGACATAGGGAGAGGGGGAGGCAGAGGGAGAGGTTGAGGGATAGGGAGAGACAGACAGAGACAGGGGGTTACAAAGCAAAGTCAAGGTGAGGTACCGGTAATTTGACCGTATATGTATATAGGCCTGCAGGGCGCAACCACGGTCCAGAAGTTGGGGGGACCTACTAGAATGTGTGAGGGGGAAATTGCGAGCGCCAAAGGCGCGAAGCTCCGATTGCCAAAGGCAAGAAGCCCCTAACGACTAGGGGTATGGGGGAGCGTCGTAAGCTCTCGCATAGGGGTCTGGGGTTATAGGGGCTATGTTTCTTTTAGTTGTAATCTTACAACTAGGCCTATAACAAAAAAATTAGCATTTGATGCCAAATGGAGTACATTTTGGGCTCTAAGTTACCTCAACATTTTCAAAGTTGGGGGGACCGTCGGACACCGTCCGAACCTGTTCGAAAGTTGGGAGGGACGCGCACGGGTCCCAGGGTGGTGCGCCTATATTATAGGCTTATTGCACCCTTTTCATCTATTGTCGCAGAACCATAATAACACAATCGCAAGAATGATGGAAACGAAGACTCAGAACCCAGTGACTGGATGATTCAGGCATGGTCTCTGCAGGCTATGAAGGAACTTTCCTCTGACGACCATATTATTATGACGACAGCCCATCGCCACTAAACTGTTGTCCTCCCATGTATTGTGTCTCTGACAGTTTCGCCTCGAGGCCTCGTTCTGAGCGGCCGGGTCGTTAGCAATCAACCACCTGACCGACATCTGCATAGTTTATGTAGGTCAGGTCGATACATATACTGTATATATATATACACGCATAAAATATTCTGCAATCTACAACGCAAGGATTGTTTGACTCTATCGTTCCCGGGCCATAGCACAGAATCAATACTGAGTGGAAAGATCTTGGTTCTCGAATAGAATGCATGGGCCTATCGCTAGATCCAGTGGAAGATGTGCGACTATGATAAGCGCCAGACAATATAGGCAAGGAAAAAATCAATGATGGCTAAGGTGATATGGGAGCCAGAGAAAAAGTCCCGTTAATGGTGGGAGAAGACCTCTGAAGGTTAATATAACTTTAAAGCTAATGACAATTTATTTAGGGATTTTACTGAATTTCAACAGGGACAGGATTATAAAATCAAACTCCAGTATATACATTGACCGAAAACTGTCGGAAGGATGATCATCCGGTGAAGAGGAGGATTGGTCACCTGCTTTCGTCTGCTGAGACTAAGAAAATGAAGTCGCAACACTCTATAATCATGGCGCTGCAGAAGCTTCACAACCTTTACGGTGTCCATCAGATTGCATTTGAAGACGAGCTTAAGGATTGCTTTTCTTCGTGATATTCTTCTGTAAACCAAATAGACCAATGTGCTTAAAATTACGCAACTCTTTGGCTGCAAAATTTACTAAATGAAGTCACAATAGGTTCATCAGTTGAAGGACAACGTTGCGCAACGTTGTGGGGCTTAACTGCAGTCTGATAGTCTGATTGCCAACGTATGTATGTATTTATGCATGCATATGTATAATGTATGCATGCATGCATGCATGTATGTATGTATGTATGTATGTATGTATGTATGTATGTATGTATGTATGTATGTATGTATGTATGTTTGTAGGCATACATATATATATCTATATGCATTTATGTATGTATGTATGTATAGTATGTATGTATATTGCTGTGGTTGTTTCTGCATAAAGACGCTGCATCCTAAATCTAACGATGATGATTAGAGTGGGCTTCTCGGCCTTCTCCTCTTCAGCCAGGCTTGCAACTGGTGTGTTTTTAAATTTTCTGTCTACCTCGTGAAGCACAGGGCAATGTTTTCGTCGGCTCCGCCACTGACTCCGCCCCCTTGTGAGGTTATGAAGGAACGAAGCAGCCAATCATCTGTCAGTGGCTGTGATGTGTGATGAATGAGGCTCTATATTATATCGTTGCCGATGAGGAGACACGGCCAGCGCCGACGACAGAGGCGTCGCCTGTCTGTCTGTCTCTCTGTCGGTCTGTCTGTCTGTCTCTCTCTCTCTTTCTCTCGACTGCCGCTGCTGCTGCTGGTGAGTTCGAAGCAAGTAGATGGACGACAGGTGGTGCTTTCAGTTCGGAAGACGACGACGACGGCAATGTTATGGTCGTCAGCAGAAGAGAGGACGATGATCTGCATCTGACCAACAGACGACAGATTCAGCTGCTGCTGGTCAACAGATGGAAGAACTCCTCTAACAGACTTAATCTCGTTTCCATAGATGCAGTCGCTGGAATATTCACAGCAGATCTACCAGAGTAAGTAAATCGCTATCAATCGAAGTTAGTAACTTATTATTATATACATTTAACGATATGAGTGTGTGTGTATACATGCATCACATAATGGTCCTACATGGGTGGCCTGCAGCCGTACGCATTTCAGCTTAAGTTCAGGTTGAAGCCGAACTTTTCTGACAAGCCTATAGAAGAACACACTGTCGAAAAAGGAACGAAAACTGATTAATGCAGACCTGGTCATGACCAGTGGCGTAAATCATGGGGGACAGAGGGGGACTGTCCCCCAAAAAGTTTTGACTTAAGCCCTTCTGTCCCCCCCAAAAAAAATCCGGTCCTCGTAGGTACTCTGTCCCCCCCCAAAGTTATATATAGATTTTCGCCTCTGGTCATGACGCACGCATTTTCTTAACCAAGAAACATTTTTTTTAGCCCCAGTATTTTTAATAATAATAATAATAATTACGACAATTTATATGGCGCCGTAACACGGCCATGCCGTTACAAGGGCGCCTTACAAGACAACTAACAGCAGTCGGGATAAGCCCTGGCGAACAAATGTGATTTTAGCATGGATTTAAAAGAGTCCAATGAGTCGGTCAATCGGATAGCAGGAGGAAGTCTGTTCCAGCATCGAGGACCGGCGGCCGAGAAAGCACGATCACCGAAGCGCGTCCTCATCCTCCGCACACGGAGATCAATCTTCGCAAGCGATCGGAGCCGGAGCCCGGACGCGGAGGAATGAGTCCCAGTGCAGAATCGCGCAGGTACTCGGGCGCAGCTCCGTGTAGTGATTTAAAGACAAGCAGACAGAGCTTGAACTCGATGCGGAACGGAACAGGCAGCCAATGGAGGACATCGCGGAGGAGCGGCGTGATGTGGTCGTACTTTCTCCTATTGCAGATAAGCCTCGCCGCGGCATTGAGAACCGACTGGAGTCCGTCCAAGAGACACGCAGGCGCGCCGTCCAGCAGGCTGTTACAGCGGTCCACCTTGGAAGCGACGACAGGATTACTCCCCCCCCATAGGCCCATAGGGATGCGTGATAGTCTATAGTGCTTGGCTTGACTGTCAATCGAATGTCAAGAGTTCAAATCAACGCTAAGGGTGCATGACAGACGTTTCAAAATTTCGATCCGACTTGCGCTCTTAGCAAACTCAGTTTTATAATGAGTATGGCATACATTAACAGTCTATTGGTTACAGAAAATCGTGCGCTTTGGCTAAGAAAAACGAAGTCGCTTACAGAATTCTTATTCATTACAAGCATGCATGCAGTAGCGTTATTCTGGGCATATACTGTATAGGAGCATAAACCCATTCGACATGGTTTGAATGGTTCGATATAGATTTCTTGGCGCTGTTTAAAAAAATTGCGGATAGATTAAATACAAGCTGAACACTACTATATATGTATATATACGAGGATCCTGAGTGGCCGAGTGGGTTGGTAGCCTGCTCGTCACGCCGGCGCCCCGGGTTCGATTCCCGGTCGGGTCGGTTTATCAGAGATTAATTTCTCGGATCTTTACTGCGGGTGGCTCGGTCGCATTATAAACGTGGAGTACAATACAACACACAATACAACACATCACAATACAACTGGGGCGCGGTGGTTTAGGGGTATGTTCGGTGCCTTGCAGCTGGAGGGTTGCGGGTTCGAATCCACCTCAAAGTCGCCGCGTAGGGACCCTGGGCAAGTCCTTCACTCGCAATTGCTCATGCGCTTCGGCGTGAAACTCCGATTCAGCGTTCGCGCAGTAGTCGGGAGCGCCTCTGAATAGGAAATCTGGTTGGGGCGCTATAACAAGTGTACAATACACAATACAATACAATACGTGCGACGCAATGGTCCATGATTCACTAACGTGAGGCCATCTAAGAATCAGCCAATCGTCTAATCAGTGAGCGTGGGCAGACATTGCATGGGATGACCATGGCTGCTGATTGAAACGATCGTAATAATTACATTTAATCAAGTTGTAACAACTCGTATAAGGTTAATCATTATGGCAATTATTGACAATAGACCGCCGAGTAAAAGCTGTCCTAACGGACGCTTGACACTTGTAATGCGTGTCCCATTGGCATTGTTTAATAGCCAATATTATGACTAGTTAGCACGACCTTTGAATCCAGGTCAACCGCTTGCGTAGCCAGGCACGCCATCTGACCATCAGTCATTGATGTCTTCCAGTTTCAGTCACTCCGGCGGCTCGGCCTTTTAATGACCTGTTGATCAGCTGCCAAATCACACTGTCACTGACAACTTTGGGTCACTCGTTTGAAAAATATTGATCTCATCACATCACCGACTTTAATTATAGTAGGGTTCACTGCATTAGGTCTACTTTTGTGGGTTTGCAGTTACCATTCGATGGTAAGTTTTCGGGAATCTAAGCCTTTCAACTTCTTTAGTCGAATCTTTCGACGAAGTTTCACAATAAATAGGACGGTGACAACACAGTTTATTTTATTACGCCTACCGACGCTACCGTTAAGGACCTTAATCTGAGCTGCATTTCAGCCTCGATCCGAAGAATCCATCGCTCAATTTGCCACTCGAGCAAACGGATTAACTTCACACACTGACTGTATACAAGGTTCGGTTAAGGAAAGCTAATCATTAATCCATCAATGTCAAACCAACAACTGCACAAAGCTGCGGCGGCAGAGGAGGGAATGATGCTGAAGCAAATTACGTCGAAACCTTTGTCGGTCGATGATGGGGTTTAGGGGTTGGGGGGTTGGAGTCTCCGCAGTCGATATCATGTGTCTATGTTGTTTGCAATGCATAAACAGTTGTTTACACTCTAAGCTGACAGCTGTTTACCGCTTCTAATGTCTGTCGATGATTTATCACACACCGGCGACGGTGACAAAGTATAGTGAGGGCTAAGAGCAGTAGGACGTTTGAACAGAGGGAAATGGTGTTTGTTGAATCTCAGAAAATCTGAAACCACTAAGCAGATCGACTTAACATTTATTTATTTATTTATCTAGAGAGATCTGACACGCAGAAGTACACATGGGCGATCGGCTTACCATGCAGAGGGTGACCGCCCTCCAATGTGCAGCATATTTCTTACGCACAGCTTATTCGTCCTTTTTTTAGTGTGGTCACTACATGTGGAGTTTGTTAGTTTAGGTAAGTCTGCATCTTTTGGCGAGCAGCGGATATGCTATGTGCTGTATGCTAGTGCAAGGAATGCTGCAGTCAGTTGCTAAATCTACGCATGTGTAATCATTTCAACCCAGTTGGCAAAAATTACAAAATCTCAAACGTTTTTCTGAATTTGTTTGCCAATTTATCTGAACATGGTTCCTACTCTAAGTGACACTGAATGCATAGTTCTGAAAAGAACTTTAAAAATTAACAGGATCAAGACGAATTCGTTAAGGACAGCTACATGCATGGCTGTTGAACAGATAAAGACTGCCCAACTTGCCCTATCCAGTGCCTCATGACATGCAGTGCCAGTGTGTGATTATGTTGAATGAGACGTCGATGAAAGCAATTGTTTCGTTGGGGCAACGTCTTGATAACCCTGAGATGGTAGGTCGTCGCATAACCTCTGCAGCCTAAGCCATTAGTTGCCTACTAACACAGTTTTTAGTATGCGCGTATAGCTAGAGTGTCCAGTTGGTATAGGCCTACTCGCCGACTGTAAGTCCATTGCCACACAGACGATGCAGAATGCATGTCGCTTGCATTGTATAAGGTGGATTCATGTCTTGTCTCTTAATGTTCTTGCTTCATATATCTGCCATATCATTTGAGATTTGGACTCCGTTGAACAGCATGAACTTGTTCAGTGTTGCGTATTATTAAATGGGAGCTTAAGGATAAGAGGTAAAACTAGACAAATAGGCCGGGAACTGACAATTACCCCTGGACATATTCAATTCAATTCAATTGTTTACTGATCCCAAGAACAAAACCATTTTTTATTATTCCCTCGGACATATTCCCCGGACATATTGCCACCGGACAATGCGGACATATTCCTCTCACACTACAGGACAAATTCCCCCCATTTTTAAAAATCGATAGCCTATGCCCAGTGCCCACATTTCCGTAAAAAAGTCCGTTCGTTTATTCTTTATTCGCATGAATCATCCTTAAACATTAATTGGATAACCGACATCTATAGTAAAGCATTGACAACTTGACTTAATGTCGCCTATTAACGAAGACACATTGATCATTTCCCTCAATCAAAGCATCCGTTTTAAAACATGACATAATATTATTGTTTACTTGATACAAACTGCTTCAAGGTCCTACTAGCAAAGACTCATTGATCAGTTGCTTCAAGGCATCAGTTTTGAAGCGTGATTTAAGCTATACTGACGAACTATAGGTCGGTTAATTATTTTAATCTCGGAAACACGTATCACGTGCTCTCAATTTAAAATGGACTTTGGATTGATGAAAATAATTCCTTGCTTAAATAGAAGTTGGATTGATGAAAATAATTCTTTGCGTAAATAGAAGTTGGATTGATGAGAATAATTCTTTGCTTAAATGGAAGTTGGATTGATGACGGTTATCATGGACATGGTAGACTGCCTGCTTACGTTAAGTACGGCATATCAAAGATTGTATCAATTTGCCAACCTAAACTACAGCTTAACTCTGACGAAGACTCAGAGGGACATTTAGCGTTGCTTGAGGTGGCACAGAAGAGGGAATCTAACCGGAGGGGATATGACCTACTCAAAATCGGGGGAATATGTCCGGGGGATTATGTCCAGAGGTAAATGTCCTGCACTGCAATAGGCCATGCACGCTAAACTAAGCTCTGACATTGTTAATACTTCCTCAACCTGTATACCCTGCCATGGAGCATGCTCACATGAGGCCAATATAGTTGTCATTGTAATCGTAAACTCCACATTTCTAAAGCGCTACTCTGAAGCTAAGCGCAGGGCACCAGCTTATTCACGAGCGCCTAATATGGTCCATGTCGGTCCAATAGTGCAGTGTACATGGACATGGAGGCAGAGAAAAGGTTTCAGCTGCATCTCTTGACAGCTAGCGAATAGCAGGTTTGATGACGCCCACTGGAATCTGTTGACCCGAATTAAGGGTCAACGAAGACGCTCGTGTATATATATATATGTATATATATATAATATATATATATATATATGACTGGAGAATTGATCTAAGCTGCGGATTAGCGATGACCCCTGGGTGTGTGTGTGTTCGTTTAGTGATTCGTTGGTCTTGATTTCTGAATAAACTGAATCGAATGATCAGATATTTGCCTTAAATGTTCGATAGCCATCAGAGGCTGTTATATAGTAGACCACTGACACTATATAGGACCCGTTGAATCTGTGGAAGTTAAGAGGATCAATGGAAAACGATCGTCGTACATCAGCTGCAGCTGTCCACTTCTCACATCGGCCTCTCCTCTCTTCATACGACGGACGGAGAATCAAGTTCAGACAGAGACAGACAGACAGGAGAGAGACAGAGACAGATATAGATATAGATATAGAGAGACAGAGACAGAGATACAGAGAGGTAGAAAGGCAGAGAGATAGAGAGATAGAGACAGACAGCAGATAGATGAGAGAGAGAGAGAGAGAGAGAGAGAGAGAGAGAGAGAGAGAGAGAGAGAGAGAGAGAGAGAGAGAGAGAGAGAGAGAGAGAGAGAGAGAGAGAGAGAGAGAGAGAGAGTGCTGTACGGGTCCCAGCGACGACGTCTGCTGTTGATTATCGAGTGACCAACAAGTGCCAACATGGGCCAGACGATCAAACGATAATTACCAATGCGTGTCTCTCTGTGTGTGTCAATTGGATGATGGAAACAGAGCTCAACTAAAGCCATTCGTATAGCTTATCTCCCTGCTACAGTTAATCATAAGATGATACGAAGAACTATATACTATCGACTGTATCGGCCTATAGTATACTGCTAATTTTTCTCTAATAATTATACGTCGCGTATTTTTTTAGAGGGAATCACAAAAGGCTCTATATAAATATTTAGATACTCACTTACATACATACATACATTACATACATACATACATACATACATACATACATACATATGTAAGCCTTTTACATACATACATACATACATACATACATACATATGTAAGCCTTTTTACATACATACATACATACATACATACATACATACATATGTAAGCCTTTTACATACATACATACATACATACATACATACATACATATGTAAGCCTTTTACATACATACATACATACATACATACATACATACATATGTAAGCCTTTTACATACATACATACATACATACATACATACATACATATGTAAGCCTTTTACATACATACATACATACATACATACATACATACATACATATATACCTTTTACATACATACATACATACATACATACATACATTACATATGTAAGCCTTTTACATACATACATACATACATACATACATACATACATATGTATACATATGTATACATACATACCATACATACATTACATACATACATACATACATACATACATACATACATATGTAAGCCTTTACATACATACATACATACATATAGCATACATACATACATACATACATACAGCCCTTTTACATACATACATACATATGTAAGCCTTTTACATACATACATACATACATACATACATTTACATACATACAGCCTTCTTACATACATACATACATACATACATACATACATATGTAAGCCTTTTACATACATACATACATACATACATACATACATACATATGTAAGCCTTTTACATACATACATACATACATACATACATACATACATATGTAAGCCTTTTACATACATACATACATACATACATACATACATACATATGTAAGCCTTTTACATACATACATACATACACATACATACATTATTGCTACATACATACATACATTACATACATACATACATACATATGTAAGCCTTTTACATACATACATACATACATATACATACATACATACATACATATGTAAGCCCTTTTACATACATACATACATTACACATTACATACATACATACGTGTCTGCATACATACATATATATACATATACATACATATGTAAGCCTTTTACATACATACATACATACATACATATTAAGATACATACATACATACATACATATGTACATACTTTTACATATTATACATACATACATACATACATACATATGTAAGCCTTTTACATACATACATACATACATACATACATACATACATACATTACATACATACATACATACATACATACATACATACATGCATACATATGTAAGCCTTTTACATACATACATACATACATACATACATACATACATACATACATACATAGATACATATGTAAGCCTTTTACATACATACATACATACATACATACATACATACATTACAGCCTACATTACATACATATGTAAGCCTTTCTGCCTTTCTGCCTTTCTACCTCTGTCTCTCTGTCTCTCTCTGTCTCTCTATATACATATATACATACATACGAACCTTACCGTATGGTAAGCTTAAGGTTACTTTCCCTTGTCCGCTGGGTGGTTACCTTTACCCGTATCAAATGGCAAGCTGCGCAGGTTACTTTGAAAGTAAGCTGTCTAGGTTACCAAATGATAAGCTCTTCATACTTTGAAAGTAAGCCGTCTAGGTTACCATATGACAAGCTCTTCATACTTTGAAAGTAAGCCGTCTAGGTTACCATATGACAAGCTCTTCATACTTTGAAAGTAAGCTGTCTAGGTTACCATATGACAAGCTCTTTATACTTTGAAAGTAAGCTGTCTAGGTTACCATATGGCAAGCTCTTCATACTTTGAAAGTAAGCTGTCTAGGTTACCATATGGCAAGCTCTTCATACTTTGAAAGCAAGCTTTCTAGGTTACCACATGGCAAGTTCTTCATACTTTGACAGTAAGCTGGATAAGTTCCTATTTGGCAAGCTCTTGATACTTTGAAAGTAAGCTGTCTAGGTTACCATATGGCAAGCTCTTCATACTTCGAAAGTAAGCTGTCTATGTTACTACTTGACAAGGTCATGATACTTCAAAAGTAAGCTAAGCTACTACTTGGTAACGTCATGATGCTTTGAAAGTATGCTGTCTAGGATACTATTTGGCAAGTTGAGTATACTTGAAAGTAAACTGTGTAGGTTACTATATAGAACCTTCAGTGTTGCTTCCATGGATTCTTTAGTAGGATTCCATAGATGGAACCGTGACATGGTAGTAATTAGTGAAATATGCAATACAGTATTATACTAGAACAAGAAAATTTCAATGATATATTTACTAGAACAATCTTCAGCTTTATACTTTATGAATTTATCCATAATAATTATTCCAAACCAAATCAAATCAAATCAAAATAAGTTTATTATGAGATAACAACCGTTACGTGACATGCAGTAACGATTACACATAAAAAAGTGAACAATAATGTAGGTGTCTTGCAAATATAGGTTCAGATCAAACTTCAAAATTGTCCAGTTTATCTCACAGCAGGAAACCCTACAATGGATTACTTCTGTTACCTAGGGTGCCCTATAATTATCATTGGTGGAAGGATGATTGTTTATGCTTAGTTGTACATTTTCATCTTAACTAGAGAGTCTTAAATGTTTTTTTAACACATTTTAACTAACAAGTCATTATTATGACTGTAATTAATAGGTAATGCCTTCATTTCAGAAATTCATCGATTTGACTGAATCAAGTTGACGGAGGTTACTCTTTCTTAACATAATTTAAAAAATCTAATTGATTACAATTAGATAGAAACTGATTATTATTTACAATTAGGATCATGCCACAGCTAATTGATCAGAATTTGCTGTTTAACTAATCAATTAGAATGTAATCACATTTTTCTCATTAGTTCATTTTGGAGTCTAATTTACAGATATTATTGGAGTCTTCTCCAGTGGCTTCAAATCGAAAACACAACTTTGTAAGCAACATAATGTTTTCGTCAAAGTAGGATGGAATGCTATGTCCAGAATGAAGTAGGTGGCAATCAAACAGCAGTCTGTCGAATGTCCACAATCCGAGACACCACCTCTTCGCCAATGGCTCTCACAGCGATGCTTGACACCATCAACGGGCTTGCCTCAATCATTTTCGGAGATGAATCACCAGATAATTTGATGACGGATCTTAAAAACATCGAAAAGTTAAATTCAACAGAGTTCTCCTTCAAAGATCCACAATATTGTGCTTAACAAAATATCACGACTTAATACTGTTCATACCATTACATGAGTTGAACAAATCAGAAATATAAGAAAAATAAATTCTACCCCAAAAAAAATCTGATGTGGAAAAATTGATTACTTTTACGCCATTAACCTTCACACCTAAAGACAGCCATATTACTTAAAAAGGATTAAAAGATGTAGCTGTAGTGAGCCAAAAAAGACTAACCAAAAAGTTAACCTCTACACAAATAATGCTCGCCTGGCATGCTTTTGATAAGTCATAATAAAACATTCCCCCTCTTTACATCAATGTTTGCATAATTCAGCAAGCTTCAGTCATTTGCATACGAGAATACCAAAATATGATAATTATTTTCAATGAAGAGGCAAAGATGATACATGTGTTATTGCATCACTGATGCTGAAAAAACATTTCCTAAACAGACAAAATGATCGCACGCCAACTCGAAAACACATGGCCTTTATTGTCTATAGGGCTAATCATACCTCATTGAGTAGGCAGAAAATTTGTATGCTTTCTCCATTAACAACAGCAGCTGCAGGTGTCTCAAAATCTACAACAAATTCCAAATTCTTTTGCAATAATTCGCTCAAGATAATTCTGCACGTAAACCCAACATGCAGCTGAGTAGTGCCCCAAAGGATCTTTCTGACTATATATTATGCGAAAGCCGTTATCTGCGACTTCATCTCGTTCCTTGTGATCCGCTGATTGGCTTGATCTTTTTGTTCCTAGGACTAGAACTGCTTTGGCTCAACGGGTTTACTTACGGCTGATATAAGTGACCACCTGCCCAGTTTTGTTATTCTAGATAGTTACTCTCATCCTAAAAATAAAGCTAAATTTGTATCGTATCGACCCAATAATGAAAAGGCGTTTGCTAACCTTCAAGCAGCCCTCGAGGAGCAATCTTGGACTGAGACCCTTACTCTTAGTAATTCTGATCTTATCCTTGACTCTATTAACACTAAACTCTATACTGTCTACAATCATAATTTACCTTTAACCACTAGGAAGGCCAGAATTTACAAAACTAAGTTAAAACCTTGTCTATCTCCCTCTCTACTTAAATCGTGTTAAACTAAGAATAAACTTTATAAAATATATCTTAACACTAAAACCACCAGAGCCCTTGAGAAGCATAAAAGATACAAAAACAAATTGACTAATATCCTACTTAAATGTGAAAAAGAATACTATACTAATCTACTTGATCTTCACAAATCTAACCTTAAAGAGACACGGAGGATTATTAAAGATATTTTACACCATCAAGGACCCAACCTAACTAATATAGCCCTTGTAATCAATGGTATAATGATAGAGAACCCGGCTACTATAATTGCTAATGAATTTAATGGCTATTTTGCTTATCTTGGTCCCAAGATGGCAGCTAGTGTCCTTCCTCCCAGCCAACACTATTCATCCTTCTTAAAAAACCTACTTTGAGTTCTATGTTTATCTACCCTGTTACTAAGTGTGATATCTTAGACATAATTTCTAATCTTAAAACTACAAAACCATATGACCTTTCTGAACTATCTGTCCCCTATTATAAAAAAATTGCCAATAACGTATCTGAACCTATCATGCACCTAATTAATCAATCCTTTACCACTGGTATTGTTCCCAAGGCTATGAAAATTGCAATTATGTCACCTATCTTTAAATCTGGTGACTGTCACGACATGGCCAATTATAGACCGATATCTAAACTAACCTGTTTATCTAAAATCCTGGAAAGAGCCATGCATGATAGACTATATAATTTCTTGGAAACTAATAAATCCCTATACAACAAACAGTTTGGGTTCAGACAAAACCATTCCACCACTTATGTCATTATGGAAGTAGTAGATAAGCATACTGAAGCACATGACCATCGCAAAATCACTATTGGTGTATTCTTAGATCTGTCCAAAGCATTCGATACCATTAAACACGATATCTTATTGGACAAATTGAACTACAAGGGCATTAGAGGGATGGCTTTGGAATGGTTCAAATCTTATCTGACCAATAGATTTCAGCAAGTAAATTTTAACCAAACTTTTCTAACTTTTTCTGGCTTCCATTCACTGTGGAGTCCCGCAGGGGTCCATCCTGGGTCCCCTTTTATTCCTGATCTATATCAATGATATTAATAATTGTACTAACAAGCTTCTGTTCTACTTATTTCCAGACGATACCACTGTTTTTGTCACTGCTGATAAAGACCAAGACTTATAATTATGACACCATGAATTCTGAACTGTTTCACTTAACCAATTGGTTTCATGCTAACCTTCTGTCCCTCAATGTTAAAAAGACTAATTATATTATCTTCTCTAGCTCCAGAAGAAAGGTCCAGGATGATCCTAGCAAGACCATTAGTATTAATAATATCCCCATAAAGCGGGTAACTCAAGTCAAGTTTCTAGGTATAATTATGGATGAACACCTAAAATGGCATGCCCACATTAACTAAGTTAAAAATAAGATAGCCAAGTCTATAGGGGTTATCAGAAGACTTAAAACTACTCTTCTCCCAATACTCTCCGTACTTTATATAATACTTTCATTTTACCCTACCTTAATTATGGTGCTATAATATGGGCAGGTTGGTATAAAACTCCACTCCAACCTATACACTTACTCCAAAAGAGGGTTGTAAGAATCATAGCTGGTGTACACTTGGCTAAGACCTCTAGTCTGTTTAAAAGCTTAAACTTATTAACTATCTTTGACCTGCACAAACTCCAACTTGCTATCTTCATGTACCGAGTACCGACATCAGAGCAAAAAATTACCCAGTATATTTAATTGTTATTTCTCCACTAATGCTTCTGTCCATGGTTACAACACCAGATCTCGGTTTAATCTTCGCTCTGCTATCAGTAAAACTATTGTTAGGCAATTTTCTGCTAGAATAACTGGGCCTAAACTATGGAACTCCATTGACCGTGGCATCCGTAATCAGAGGTCACTCAACTCCTTCAAACAGGCCTATAAAAAACACTTACTTAACTGACGTTGATTTTACAACTACCATGCCTATTTCTCATCCTAAGTTTATCGAACATACTCATGTTTCCTTTCCAGCTCTATCAATTTGTTTCATCATAGTGGGGAAGACTAGATAAGCCCCATGGGCTTCTTCTCCCCACGAATCGATTTTTATTACTTAACCTGTTAGATTATGACCTCTTCAATTTTTGTTTCTTATTAATGGCGCATACGAAATGTAAACTGTGAATGACTGTATTCACACGTGTACATTCCAATGATTATATTCACTGTTCATGGAATCGATTCTAATAAATTTGATTTTATTTGATTTGAACGTCGGGCATTTGCTGTGGTTGGTCCCCCTACTTGGAATGACCTTCCCCCTCACTAAGGGCTAAACTAATGACTGGTTTTTCTATTATGGTCTCTGGTTCCTTAACCTTCGTAGGCCGAAGTGGGGTAGAGTTCTACCCCAGCGGTGTTTGGATGTTGATTGCGGAGTAACTGTAGGTAGTCATAGCTTGACGTTCCACCTGTTTACAAGTTAAGACCCTAGACATATTCTCACACCAAAACCATCATCATGTCATGTTGTCTAAGAAAGTTATTTCAGTCCAAAGTGTCATGGGGTAGAAATCTACCCCACTTAGGCCTCGACGTCACAACTTTTTCGTTCATAATGAAGATGTATTTATAGAAGATATTAGCTCACAATTATGCTGCGATTAGAAATAAAGTGTTGATTCTACCATGGAATTGAGTTTTAATACTTGCCTAATTGTGGAGAGGTCACTTTCCCAAGATTACGGCCAAAATGACCGCCAAAATACAAAAACATGTATATTTCAGCTTCTTTGTAGGCTAAAATAACAAACAAAGTGTCGAATGTAATATTTTCAGGGTAATCGAACCGCTAAAACACAAAAAAAGTATAACTCCAGGGTTGGCAAGTTGTTGCCACCGCCAGTTATAACCGGTTATTGCCATGGCAATAACCGTCCCGGCAACAACCTCTTAGCAATAATGGCAACAACCTCTTGGCAAAAATGGCAAAAACCTTTTGGAAAAAATAGAAACTATTAATTATTGTGGTAATAAAATATGGAATCTTCACAGTTAGCGTCATTTTTCATTTCTTCTCGCTTGCTACTTTACAGAGTTGATTGATTTAAATATATCATGCTTTAAATCAATCAAATTTTTCCAAATATAAATCACCTGATTTAAATAACCCTATAATTTCTTCCTAATAAAAGACATTTACAGGTTTTATATATTGAGTACAGTCAATATTATCAAACTGTGTAATTATGAATTAGAACTTTTACCAAACCATTGGCTTCTATACACTACTAATAAATTATAAATATACTATCAGGTAAGTACCGTAAGTATATAGAAAAGGCAATGAGCCTGTTGACCTGAATATTACTACTGCAGTGCAAATGGCAGTTTATTTAGGAGTAGTTGAACTGTAGGTCAGAATTTTTTATATAGTTGACTTTGTCCCTTCAGGATCACCTTTTGTTGCCAGTAATGAAAACTATTCATGCTACTATTGTGTTGTAATGCTATCAATGGCTAATAATCATGTTACCTCTGTTTCGTTACTCTGTGGCTTCAATAAAAGAATTGATTGATTGATTAACTAAATTTATACTAAGGGGTAATATAGATTTACTACAGTAGTTTTAATTTCCCACAAGAAACATTTATTATAACTATGCAGTCTGTGCAGTGAAATATGATTTTATTTGCCTTGACCTTACTTTAAAGAAAATGGGCAACAACTGGCAATAACCGGCCGGCAACAACTGGCAATAACCGGCAATAACCGGTTATTGCCACTGTGCCGGTATAACGAAATAGAGTATCCGTCCTAGGACTATCCGGTGGGATGTATGAATTTATCCCCCCCGGATGGAATAAACCGGTTTAGAGTATCCGGGGATAAACCATTCTATCCCCTATCGCGGTATACGCATCACGATAGCCTCTGCGAAAATCCAGTCAAAATCACCAAAAACGAAGTAAATTGATTTCAGGTCGACTTACAAACTAAAGATACGCAATTTAAAATATTTTATGTGTACAATAAATCCAAACAGTACGACTTAATACACGTAGAAACCGCAAAAAATGCAAATTAAACAGAATACTCCATTTCTCATGTATGGGAGATACTCTATTGCGCCTATATTCATCTATCGACCATGTATGCTGTAGCTCTCAGCGCTTATAAATGCCTCCCTACACAAGTTCTTAACACGAGGTGTCTAAGAGATAGCTCCTAAGGATTACTTTTAGGCGATGCCTATCTTTAGTCATCAATTATAGGACGTGGGAAGATGTACTTTTATTTAATTGATAGATTAAAACGTTAAAATGGCAGAAATTAAGCAGCCGTATAATTTTAATCATTTTTATTCTAACTCGAATCGAGCGTATGTAACACGCCACCTAGCGACTCAGAGGCGCGACACCATATAGCAGAAAATCAATATTATTGAGCTATTTATAGATCATTCATTCTGCCTTGTGGCCTGTCCG